>CM035622.1:12382500-12727500 GCA_020496765.1 Gossypium stocksii
ATAAGCATATTGAGCATTGAAGTTGCTTGGAATCTCTAACAGAGCAGTATGATAGGAATCAGATTGAATATTGTCAGGGTCAACGAAACCCATGGCAACGTTAAAATCAGAGATCGACATCCGAAAGTCCTTACCAAGCAAACGAAAACAGATTATGCTTTGTGTTTTAACAGTCTGTAATGCATTAATATTGAAGCTAAATGTGATGTAAAACTCATAGATCAATTCATAATATGATTACAAGAAATATTTGCAAATGAGCTCCAACCAGTAGCATCAAAATAATTAATCACAGCATCATGAATATCTAACATATCAAGAGTGGTGAAATTGATTTGCTTATAGACTGGGAGTGGACGTTGTTGAACATTGTCGTATCGTGCGTGATGCTTCGGGGTCGAAAAATCTAAAAACCCTCGCAATCATCTTTCGGTGGGAATGGTGTTGGCACAACCTTGTCTATTACGTTGACTATTCCGTGTTGGTCGAACGTACTCTTCGGGCAAGGCTAGTGGACTTGAATTTTTAGCAGCGCCAGTACTGCTGTGTGGTGGTGTCATAGGTTCACGTGTCTGTTGTCGACGATTCCGGGTAGTGGATGATCATGTTTGGAATTGAGAGACACATTCGTTCGTAGTTGAGGGTACTTCGACATTATCATTAGAAGTTCGGGCCTCGTCTGAATTACTTGCATAATATGTTAGTAAAGATAAAGTAGACTGAGGATTTGAAATTAACCTTTTAAGAATAGCAGATTCGCTGTCCAAGTGTTCTTGTTTGACCTGGGTCAGACTTTGTTGGCGATGGATTCTCCTTTGTGCAGCCGTTCGTCTTGGAGTAGGTGGAGAAGGTTCATCGTTGGCTATATCGACGACGAGAGGCACAAAAAATCGATACCGACTTCAATTGAGTCAGACCGAGAAGTTGTCAACTGTTTGGTTTCGAGTTCGAACCATGGCCCAATCTTAGTGTTACAAATGAACAGACTTAATAGCTTCAGCGGCAGCGGATAACGGTGGTGCATGGTGACGATGGCGACGGTCGGCGACGGAGAAAGGTGGTGATGAGGTTTTTAGTCGATTTTTAAAAGGTTATGATGGGGGTTTTGGTTTCGACATCGGTTAAAGTGTTGGGGAGGTTTTGTTTTGAAGAAGATAAATAGGAAAGGGGTTTGGAATTTTTAGGGATTTGGGGGTTCTCTTTTTTTCTTTCTTCTTTTTTTCTGTTTGGCCAGTTGGGCCTTGTCCACTTCTCTCTTTTCTTTTTTCTTTTTGGGCTATAGGGTTGTTCTGCCCATCTTTTTCTTTCTCCCTTTTTCCTATATTGGGTCTATTGGGAATTGGGTTTATTTGGGAGTAATTTGGTTTTTGGGTAAGTGAGTTAATTGGGTTGGGTGGTGGGTATTGGGCTAATTTTGGACTTGTGTTGTTAAGTTGGTATTTGGGTATGTATAGGTGGGTTAAACGGGTTGTTGGGTATTGGTTTTAGGTTTGGGTGTTTTATGAAGGTTAGGGATTTTGAGGTTTTTTCTTTTTCTTTCGTTTTTTTATGTCATGCCCACGCCACCACCATTGTTCATCTTCCGAAAAAATTCGTAACCTCCATTACGTTCCTGAAAACACCAAATCGACTGAATTAAATAGGAATTTATTTATTTATTTACACATTAAATTTTACTAAAAATTAAATAAATTAAAATAAATGAAAAATAAATTTGGGTTGCCTCCCAAAAAGCGTTTTTGTTTAACGTCGTTAGCTCGACGACCTGGAAATTTAATCAGACGGCTCTCCGAGGGCTAATTCCTCTACCAAGTGGACTTGAAAGTTTTATAAAAGGGTTGTAATCGCTGTCCGTTGACTTTGAAAATTTTACAGGATTCTTCACTTTTAACCTCGATTGCACTATGTGGAAATACGCGAGTAACAATAAAAGGCCCTAACCACTTAGTCAGAAGCTTACCTGCAAAAATTCTCAATGTAGAGTCATAAATAATACTTTTTGTCCTACCATAAATTGTTTATGGGTTATTATAAGCTGTTCGGTATGCCCACAGTTCATCGTTAAGTCACAAACTCCAGTCTTTTCTATCCGGCTTAACGGTTTTCTCCAAAATCAACTTGATTTCCCGATTCGACACTTCTACTTGACCGTTTGATTGAGGGTCATAAGCCGTAGCGACTCGTTGCACCACTCTGTATTTTTTCAAAAGTATATCAATTACTTTATTACAAAAATATGTACCTCGATCGCTGATCAAAGCTCGCGGTGTGCCAAACTTGGAAAAAATATAACTTTTTAGAAAATCGACTATCGTTTTTGCGTTAGCATGATGAATGGCTTTTGCTTCCACCACTTTGACATATAGTCAACAGCAAGTAAAATATAAACGAAACCGAACGATGAGATAAAAGGGCCCATAAAATCAATGCCCCAAATGTCGAATATTTCACAAACATGCATAGGGTTTAGAGGCATTTCATTTTTCCGGCTCAAGTTTCCTACCTTCTGACATTTTTCGCATGTTTCACAGAATAAATATGCATCTCGAAAAATATGTGGCCAATATAGCCCACATTCAAGCACTTTATGCGCAATTCATTTGGGACCAAAATGTCCACCACATGCATAAGAATGACAAAAAGAGAGAACCGATTGTACCTCAGTCTCTACTACGCATCGTCGAATTACCTGGTCAGAATAGTATTTCCAAAGGTAGGGTTCATCCCAAATATAATATCGCAATTCACGTTTGATCTTTTCTTTTTCAAATCGCGAGAAGTTAGATGAGATTATACCTGTGGCAAGATAATTTACCATGTTTGCATACCAAGGAAAAATCGTCTCAGCAACCAGCATATTTTCATCTGAAAAATCGTCTTTAAGTGGTGTTACATTGTTCGACAAAGGAATTTGGCTTAGATGGTCCACTACCAAATTTTCACGTCCTTTTTTATCTTTTATTTCGAGATTGAACTCTTACAAAAGTAGTATCCACCTTATAAGTATCGATTTTGCTTCCTTCTTCCCGATTAGATATTTTAGGGCTGCAGGATCAGAAAACACCACGATCTTAGTTCCTAACAAATATGAACGATATTTTTCTAAAGCAAAAACTATAGCTAGAAACTCTTTTTCAGTGGTCGAGTAATTGCTTTGGGCAGCATCTAAAGTTTTGGAAGCGTAAGAGATAGCGTGTGGTTCTTTCTCAATCCTTTGTCCAAGGACTACTCCTACGCTATGGTCACTAGCGTTGCACATTATTTCGAAAGGATAATTCTAGTTTGGTGGTTGAATTATAGGTGCCAAAACGAGCTTATGTTTGAGCGTGTCAAACGTATCTCTACACGACTGGTCAAACTCAAATTCCTTGTCCTTTTGTAAGAGGTTGCAAAGTGGTTGCACAATTTTTGATAAGTCTTTAATAAACTGCCTGTAGAAACCTGTATGACCAAGGAAAAAACGAATTTTCCTCACAATCGTGGGGTAGGGTAGTAAGTTAATGATGTCAATTTTTGCTTTATCGATAGAAATTCCCTTAGCAGAAATGATATGACCTAGAACTAATCCTCTATCTACCATAAAATGGCATTTCTCATAATTTAGTACAAGATTAAATTCTAAACATCTTTTCAGAATTTTAGCAAGATTTGACAAACATACCTTGAAGGACTCACCATATACAGTAAAGTCGTCCATGAACACCTCAATTATTTTCTCGACATAGTCAGAAAATATACTTACCATGCACCTCTGAAACATGGCTGGTGCGTTACAAAGTTTGAATAGCGTTCGTCTGTAAGCGAACGTGCCAAATGGGCATGTAAACATCATCTTCTCTTGATCCTCCGGTGCCACTAGAATCTAGAAAAACCTTGAGTAACTATCGAGACAACAATAATGAGACTTTCCAGCTAAATGTTTTAACATCTGGTCAATAAAAAGAAGTGGAAAGTGATCTTTCTGAGTTAGGGGATTCAACTACCTGTAACCGATGCAAACTCTCCACCCGTTTTGGACCCGGGTGGGAACCATCTCACCTACCGAGTTCTCGATTATTGGTATGCCGGTATTTTTTGGTACTACATGGACTGGGTTAACCCAATTACTATTGAAAATGGGATAGATCATCCCAGCATCAAGAAGCTTTTGAATTTCTTTTCTTACCACTTCTATCATGGGCGGATTGAATAACCTTTGAGCCTCCCTTTTAGGAATAGTATTATCCACCACTTGGCTTTTATGCATTCAAGTCGAGGGGCTCAACTGCTTAATGTCGGCTATTGTCCATCCAATTACCTCTTTATAGTCCCTAAGAACTCGTACCAAGTTTTCCTCTTCCAACTTCGAGAGTTTACTCGAGATTATTACCGGTAAGGTATCTCCTTTGCCGAGAAAAGCATACTTCAAGTGGTCTGGGAGTGGTTTGAGTTCCAACTCTGGGGCCTGCAAAACAGATGGTACAAGCTTTGTTTGTGAAGAAGTTAACTCAAGAAACTTACTCGGGTTTCTCCATTATTGTGGCACCTCTATATGAGCCACTGTTTTGTGAACAGAATCTTCGAGGGTTATCCACTCTTATAATTCCTCTATGGTATCAAAGTCTAGACTCCTACTAAGAATAGCTCGTAATTCATCCTCGTTGTGATGTTCTAAATATAATTTAGCTAAAGGGTTTATTATATCAACATTAGACACGTTAAAAATCATGCTAGGGCAGTTCATAGCTTCATAAACGTTGAATTTTACCACCTCCCCATCAAATTCCATGGTGAGCATCCCACTTCGTACATCAATCTTTGTTTGTGCAGTACTCAAGAATGGTCTTCTGAGGAGTATGTCCGATGAATTAGCTAAATTGTCACCCTCCATGTCGATGATGTAGAAGCTTGCAGGAAATATTAGTTTGTTTACCTTGACAAGAACATCCTCCAACACTCCCTCTGGGTGCACCACAGACCTATCTACAAGGTGAATAATTACACATGTTTCCTTCAGAAGACCCGCGTTAAGTAGTTTATAAATTGACAAAGGCATAACATTAATTGATACGCCTAAGTCACACACTGTTTTTTTTTATACCGACACTACCTATCTTACAAGATATGAAAAACATACCTTGGTCCTTACACTTGGGTGGTATTTTTCTTTGCAGAAAGGCGGAGATGTTTTCTCCGACCCTTACCTTTTCATTGCCTAGGAGTTTTCTTTTACTCATGTATAATTCTTTCAAGAATTTTTCGTATCATGGAATCAACTTGATCATATTGAGAAGGGGTATGTTGATTTCTACCTTTCGGAAGGTGTCGACGATCTCATTTTCTTCTCGCTCCTTTTGCACTGGACAAGCCTTCCAAGAAACGGAGGTGCTACTGCAAATGAGTTTTGTGGTGCTGACTTTACTGGAGCCTTTGCGTCAGGTTTCTCCTTATCTCGACTAGTGTCGTGGGCGCGACTTGTGTCAGATTTGGACTCCAAAACCTTCCCGCTCCTTAATGTCATAGCACTTGCATTGTGTCGAGGGTTTGGTTCTGTTTGGGATGGTAGCCTACCATGGGACTCCAAACGGCTAACTGTGAGCGTGGGCTTACTCACTTGCTTATCCAACTCCTGCAAATGTAAGTCAATTTTTTGTTGAAATTTCTCAGTATTGTTGGCTAACCTTTCCACTATGGCCTCCAATGATAACTTTGGTGGTGGTAACTATTGATTCAGAGACAGCCTTGGTTGGTATGCTTGATTGAACCGCGGATTCCATCCACAACAAAGATTCGAGTGATTTTTCCACCCCATATTGTATGAGTTTGAGTAAGGGTCATATCGCCTTTGGGGAGGTCCTGGAAAGTTCCCGACAACATTTGCTTGTTCTGTCGAATCCTCATGTAGAATCGGACATGAGTCTGTCAGATGGTCTATCTTAGCGTAAATTTTGCACAACCGTGCTGGGCCCATTTTATCTGTGAGCAAAGTTTGAACAAAGTTAGTTAGCTTATCAATTTTATCTTCTAGAGATAGAGAACTTAACCCGTGAACCCGTCTCGTGGGTTCTATGGCCTGTCAGAATTGTTGAGAGTTGGCAGCTATAGTTGAAATCAACTCTCTCACTCTTTGAAGCGTCATTTTGACTAGTACCCCCCACTTGCAGCATCTATCATTTTCATTTCCACCGGGAGCAATCATTCATAGAAATACTGCAACAGTGATTGTTCAGTCAGTCCATGTTGTGGACAACTTGCACACAACTTTTTGTACTGCTCCCAGTAATCATAGAGCGATTCAATGTCCTTCTGACGGATTCCTACGATGTTCTTCCTTAGTTCGGCTGCTCAAGCTGCAGGGAAGAACCTGTCAAGAAACAAATAAGACATGTTAGACCACATGTTGACAGATCTCGAAGGTAAATAGAATAGCCACTCTCTAGTAGAGTTGGCTAATGAAAATGGAAAAGCACGAAGTTTAATTTGGTCTTTGGTTACTCCCTGAGGCTTCATGCTTGTGCGCACCATATGGAACTCTTTAAGGTGGGTGTGCGGATTTTTGTGGAAGGTGGGCAGTAAATGAATCAAACTCGACTTTAGCTCAAACGGCATTTCTCCTGCTGGATAGGTTATGCATAAGGGCTGTTGTTCATCCGGTGCCGCTGCGAGCTAGCGCATCGTTTGTTTGGCCATCTCGTCTGGTTCGTCAAAAATTTCCTCGGTGTAAGATATGGTTTCGAATTTGGGATTTGGCCTTTTACCGCATCGTATGGCTTCTCTCCGCAGTTGTCGAGCCAATTTCTCAATTTCGGGCTTAAACTCTAGATTTACCAGTTCTAATCTGGTCATAAGGTAAACAAACAAAAATTAGAAAAATATCTCCAATCCCCGACAACACCACCAAAAATTTGATGGGCGTCAAATCCACCAAAATTTTTAATGCGAATACGAATCTCACGATTCTCGATCAAAAAGAACACCGACCTAAAGCTAAGATAAAATTTAGTGTAGCATGAAATTATTCATGCTTTGTATATTTTGAAAGGTGATGGAAATTGAGAAGGAAAAGTATTTGGGGAGAGAATTAGACAAACTTTGTAAAAAGTAAGACAAAAGTAATCCATTTCCCAATTGAAGTAGGAAAAAAGAAGATAAACACAACTCCAAAGTGAAGTAGGAATACAAAAACTAATGGATGATTTTCAAAGAACCAAATACCCCTATTTATATACATGGGGTTTTCTAAAAAAACCTAGCTAATTTAATAAAATAAAATAAAATAAATAAATAAATAAAAATAAAACTAAAAATAAAAATAAAATAAAATATCTTCCTATTTTTAGTCATTTTACAAAGTCAAATATATGATGAATCCCTAGCTTCCTCCATATTTTTTATTCGGCCCCATCTCTATGATTGTGTTTCAAATTGGCCCCTTTTTGCTTCTTTTTTATCTATCGCATCCCTGACAAGATTAAATCATAAAAACACCAATTTAGCAGGGATTAATTCAGAAATAAACCAAATTAAACATAAGAAATCATGCAAATTAATATGTTTATCAATAATCAATAACCAAATCATAATCTTCAGTAGCTCTAACCAACGTCTCTATTTCAAATTTAGTTCTTTCTGAGTCATCAAATACTTTAAGCTTTTGTGATCTGTAAATACGTGACATTTCTCGTCGTATAAATAATGTCTCCAAATCTTCAAACTGAATACAATCGCAGCTAGCTTGAGATCATGAGTAGGATAAATTTTTTCATACAGCTTTAACTATCAAGAAGCATAAGCTACTACTTTCCATACTTGCATCAGCACACAACCCAAACCGTTGAGAGACACATCACTAAAGATAACTTATGCTACCCCAAACTCAAGCTGCGTCAATACTGGAGATCCAATCAACATGTTTTTCAACTGATCAAAACTCTGTTGACACTTATCAGACCAAACAAACTCGACATGTTTCTGTAATAATCTAGTCATCGGTGAAGCAATGATCAAAAAGTTTTTAACAAAACGTCAGTAGTAACCTACTAAACCTAGGAAACTTTGCACTTCTAAAATATTCTTCAGAGTTTTCCAATTCATGACAGTAGAAACTTTATTCGAATCACCTCGAACCCCATCAGTCGATATTATGTGACCCAAAAATCCAACCTCACAAAGCCAGAATTCACATTTACTAAAATATGATTCTCAAATGTTGAGCATGCTCAGATTCTGTCTTGGGATAGATTAATATATCAACGATAAACACAAAACAACTCTATCCAAATGAAAAACCCAATTCATTAGATGCATAAAAGCAGCAAGGGCATTAGTCTAACCAAATGGCATTACTAGAAATTTATAATGACCGTAACGAGTTCTGAAAGCCATCTTTGACACATCATAGTCTTCAACCTTTAATTGATAATTCCCAGATTTGAGATCTATCTTCAAGAACAGAGTAGCACATTTTAATTGGTCAACAAAATCATCAATACGAGGCAAGGGATACTTATTTTTTATCCTGACTTTGTTTATCCTGACTTTGTTCAATTGTTTGTAGTCTATACACAATCTTAGTGAGCTGTCTTTCTTTTTCACAAACAACACAGTTGCACCCCAAGGAGATACGCTTGATTGAATAAACCCTCTATTAATTCAGTTGTGCTTTCAACTCTTTTAATTCAGCTAGTGCCAAGCAATATGGTGATATCGATATCGGTGCAGTACCAGGAACCAGATCAATCACAAACTCAACTTTACGATCAAGAAGCAGACCCGGCAACTCTTCAGGAAATACATTAGTAAACTCATTTACAACCGGTAGCTGATCTAGCTTCGATTCTGAATTTCTGGTATCAAGAATGTATGCTAGAAACGCTTCATTACCTTACGTATCAATCTTTGTGTAGAAATAGCTAAAATAATTCTAGCAACATCTTTCAGACTCTCAGACTCAACTGAAATCATCTCTCTTGTCTGACATTTCAAATCAATATATTTATGTCTATAGTTTACTACAGCATCATCCAACAGTAGTGTAACACCCCCTAACCCCAAACCGTCGCTGAAACAGGGTTATGAGGCATTACCGAACATATTTGTCAATTTACGAACAATTTTCAAATAAATAACAAACATATTAAAATTAAATCATAAAGTCCCTTTAATGGACCCTTGAGGTCCAAATCACATATTTGAAGTGAATTGGGACTTACTCAAGTACTCTAGAAATTTTTCGTAATTTTTTTTGAAATTCAATATAACCCCTTTATAAACATCTAACCTTCTCTGCAATTTTCAAATCACAACCAATTCAACTCCAATAACTCGATCAATACAAAATTCACCCAAATCATATTTATTTCATTTCAAAAACATCATTCCTTAATTTATCTAATTTTTACCCATACATATTCACAAGTATTAATTGAAGTAACTTGAATAATTTCATTCATACACATACTAAGCTTATATTAACACATCTAACACATGTATAAGTTGATATAAGATATAGTCATATGAGTTATTATACATTCCATATAAATCATTCAAAAGAGAAATTAAAAGATCTACCGAAAAATCGGGATAGTGTGACGTGAGTATGATAATCCGATCCCCTGAACCTCTTGTAAATCTACAAAGAACAACAACAAACGACACAAGTAAGCTAAATATAGCTTAGTAAGTTTGTCGGCTTTAAATATAATCTTACCAAACATTGAATACATTATATTCATTACAATTATACCAAAGGAACATATTTCATTAATTGACCTTTATCCTGTAAACCACAATTCATTTGGTAAAATCACTTAATTGAGCTCAATAATAACCATGATATAATTATTCGCAATCTTCTACACATGTTCCACTTTCTATTTACCCATTTGTCCATTCAAGGAATGGCTTACAGATTTGAGTACATTGTGGTCTGAAACCCGAAGGCTAATTGAAGCACACAAGTGCTGAACGGAAGCCCGAATGCTAACTGAAGCTCATCAAAGCTGAACTAAAACCCCAAAAAGGTTAACTGAAACTCATATGAGTTAATGGAAACTCGTAAGAGCTAAACAAAAAGAGAACATGAGAATTCGCAAAAAATGCTGAAACTCGGTTTACTTGGGTAATTCACCTTCAATTCATCTTTTCACTGAACGATCGTACTCATTTCTTGCGTTCCGTTCCTCCGAAATACTCAATTCCATTTCGTAACTTTTGTACATAATTCTCTTATTTTCAACAATTAATATAAATGAATACTAATTAATATTCATAAAATAATATAAAACATTAATAATTAACTGTACGAACTTTCCCGGAGCAACTTGTAGTATTTGTAGCAATTTTAGGGACTATTCTGCAACTTTTTCCTTTCTTCGTTTATCTTCAATTTCTTGATCTATAATATAAAATTATTCATTTATCAGCATCTAATTTCATTCTAATTCACTTCACAATTTATGCCCTTCAATTTTCAAAATTGCACATTTACCCCAAATTTTACAATTTTTATAATTTTGTCCTTACTCAAGTAACCCCCCAATTGAGCTAATTTTTCTCAATTAACACTTTATTCTATTACTTTAAACTACTTCACAACCTTTGTAAATCATAATTTCAGCATTAGACCTTAATTCCAAACTTTTTCACTATTAGGTCCTAAAAATCAATTCTACTAAAATTGCTTAATAAAATCATCATATAATAAGATTAAAACTTCAAATCCATGCTAAATCATCATAAACTTACATAACTTATCCACGAAAACTTTCAATTTCACTCATAGAATCAAAAACTAATAAATTTAATAGTAGGACCTAGTTGTAAAAGTCTTAAAAACACAAAAATTACAAAGAAAAAGAAAGAATTAAACTCACATGATGAAAAAATATCAAAAACCAGCTTGTTCCAGGCCTCCTATGGCATTTTTGCTGATGAGAATGAAGAAAAATCAAAAGAAATCTTCATATTTCCACTTTAGTCCCATTTTTATTTAGTTAATTTTAGCAATATTCCAATTTTGCCCTTGTTTCCTCAAATTTCCTGATTTTTCTCAGCTATTGCAGCCCAAAATATCTCCCTTGGATAAATTTGCTCTTTAGGTCCTTCCTCATTAGACACTTAAGCTATTTAATCACTTTCACAAGTTTTACACCTTTACAATTTAGTCCTTTTTATTTAATTAACTACCCGAACGATAAAATTTTCTAATGAAATTTTAACACCACATTACTAACACTCCATAAATATTTATAAAAATATTTTTGACTCGGTTTTATGAGATCGAGGTCTCGATACCTTATTTTTGACTTAATTTATTTAATAATTTCTCTTTAAATTTTAATTTAACCTATTTAAAATATTTCTAACATCTCACTCACTTCTAAATATTAGTTTATTTTAATTTCCTAATCCCACTCGTCGGATTTAGTGATCTCAAATCACTGTTCCGACACCACTGAAATTTTAGGCTATTACAAATAACCAATCCATACACAAAATAACATCAAATTCCCGAAAGGGTAGTAACATCAAATTAGCACAAAATTCACAGCCTCTAACTTTCACTGGACATTTACGGCAAATTAAGTTAACTATCACACTCTGACCTAGTGAATTAGTAACTTGAAAATCATATTCAGTAGATTCAATAGGTAATTTCTTTTCCGTTACTAATGTAGTGCAAATACAAGAATGAGTTGACCTAGGGTCAATCAATGCATACACAGTAACATCAAAAAGATAGAATATACTAGCAATAACATCAGGAGCAACAGCTTCCTTTTTTGCTCGAATAGTATATGTACGAGTAGGAGCTCTAGCCTCTGATTGAACAATGGTTTCTTTTGCCCTTGTACAAGCAGTCCCAATAGCATAATTTTGACCTGGACGTCTACTTTTTTGAGATGTAGACATTTTCTTTTCATTCTATTCTTCATTTTCTTTTAACTGTTTAGGACAATTCCAAAGAAAGTAGTCAATCGACCTACACTATAACAGGCTCCCGACTTAGCTCTACACTCGCCAGGATGATATTTTCCACAATGTCTACAACTGGGCTTTTGAGTGTTCCATACACTTCCCATACTATCAATTGGTTTAATAGGAGCTCTGAAATCATGACGAATTGATTTGTTTTTGTTTGGATGCTCAGACACTAAAGTAGGTTGACTAAAATATTCTTTACTCTTTTTTGCCAGTGATGCAGCAAATGACTTATAAGAACCTCTCTTGTGAAACTCTCGAATCCGTCTCTCCCGTTGTATCTTGTGGTTGTATACTTCCTTTTCTGTGCGCGATCAAATAAGACATAAAATTCTCGAATTTCAGTACCTCCGATCATCATTCGAATTTCATCATTTAGGCCATCATTAAACCGAAGATACATCTCTTCTTCAGTAGGCACAATTTCTTAGGCATATTTACTGAGATATACAAATTCTCTCTCGTACTTATCCACCGATCTATTTCCATAATATAATTTAAGAAAGTCTCTCTTTTTTTCTTGTCTAGATACCTTTTTCTGACATATTTTTTTAAACTCGGTCTGAAAGAAATCTTAGGAAATTTTCTCCATATGTACCACAGCTACTAACGTAGTCCACCAACTGTACGCTTCCTCTTTTAATAATAAAACGACACATCTAAGAAAATCATCATGAGGGCAAGCCATTTCTTCAAAAACTCGCAAGATGTTCTAAAGCCAATACTCAGCTTTAACCAGATCAGCTTCTGATCTACCCCGAAATTCCTTAACACCACACTTTCTAAGCTTCTCAATCAAAATACATTGACTAGGCTTAATCACAGGAGGTGGTGGAGGTGCAGTTGGAGGTATAACAGGGGGTGGAGGTCATTGAGCTAGATTATTCATTTGCATAAACTCGTAGAACCACTAGTTCATAAACCCAAAGAACATGTTTTTAAGTTCATGCTCTTGTATTGGAGGAATCGAAACATTACTACTCATTCCATGATCAGAGGTCAATACATTTCTCTTAACCTCATCATTGTCAGCACGATTAGATTCATCTAATATCTTTACAATTCATAAGAAAAACAAAGGTTAGATCAGATCAAACACGTCATAGTACCGCAGATTTATATGGCATGTAATTCTAGACATTTCACACACCATGTACAAAACGAGAACCGACTAAACTGTAGCTCTAATACCACAAAATGTAACACCCCTAACCCGTATCTGTCACCAAAATAGGGTTACAAAACATTACCATACAAACAAAATAGCAAACCTTTCAATTCATGCATCAATGTAAAACTTAGTCTAATTACATTCAATTATATTCATAACATCTCTTAATCGAGCCCTCGCGGCCCTAAAAATACTTTAGAAACAATCCAAGACTAAATTGGAAATATATGGACAGTTTAAGAAAAAGTCAAAAAATTTATACTACAAGGGTCACACGACCGTATGGCCAGGCCGTTTAACCTTCAAAATAGGGACACACGACCATGTCCCAGCCCGTGCATTCACCCATGTAATTCTCTAAGTAGGGTCACACTGCCAAGCCACACGCCTGTGTGTCAGGCCGTGTGCTAGGCCATGTAACTGCCTGACTTGCATGCTTTTAAACCTACAAGGGACACACGACCATGTCGCCAGGCCGTGTGTCACACACGGCTGAGTCACACGTCCGTGTGGACCCAAAATGAACCTTAAACAACAAGTTTACCATTTCAAGCTTACTTGGACCTTAAGAAACTCAAATACAACCAAAATATCTATTTAAAATGACATTAATCAAGCCAAAAAATACCAAACTCAACCAATTAAGTGCCTAACCAATGTACCCTCATTGGTACCACAAGTATAAACAATTGTACATCAAAATAAAACCTCAAACACAACTTATCAATTCATCAAGTCAACACCTAACCAATGTACCTATCATAGGTACCTTAAATACACATATCATTAACACATACCATTTCTATTTGTATTGAAACATCTACCTCATTCACATATATTATATAAGATGGCAATTTACATATAATATCATACTTCGCATTTTACTCATTCTAAAAAATTAGTAATAACTACACAAAAGTCTATTACATGCCATATAAACCGAATCAAACATTTTAAAAACTACCGAAATAAGCTAGATAGTGTGACTTGAGCACCAATTCGATCGTCCAACCTTCCGAGTATCACAAGAACATTAAATAACACAAGTAAGCTCAATGAAGCTTAATAAGTTCGACGTATTAAAACGATAAACCTTACCGAAGTAAATACAACAATTCAAACAATAACCATTCAACCACGAAGGTCCCCAATCATCCACAATCTCAACTGATATAGATCACACATACATTCAATTTAATACTCAACGTATAACAAATCCATCAAATTCATTAAACAAAATTACCTTATTGAGATTTTCAATTCGAAAAACGACTTACGGATAGAAATACTTCGTTAGTCCAACCAAAACAAACCAAATGCTCAAACGAGCCAATCCTTCCGAAACACACCAATGCTCATAAGAGCTAGTCCAATTGAAACACACCAATGCTCATAAAAGCTAGTCCCTCCAAAACACACCAAACAGAGAGTATAACACGAGAGTTCACAAAAAATTCTAAACCTCAGTTTACTTGAGTAATATATATACATCACTCTGTAACCATCTCGACTGCAATCCCCATAACATAGCATAATACGATTGTACTCTATCCTGCGTTCAACCCAACCCAATCATTAAATTCAATAACATATATCAAATAATCATTCATTTTCAACAATTGAATATATATATTATATCATGTTATACTATTCAACAATTCATATAGATATTAAATTTTAAATCGTACGAACTTACCTGGACTGAATTGTAGTAGTTGTAGAAGCTTAGAGACTTCCGTAATTTTTCCTTTTCCACGAGTATCTTCGGGATCTTGAACTAAATATAGGATTTCTCAATTATCAGCTTACATTTCACATACCAATCCATTTTACAGTTAATACCCTTTTATTTTTCAAATTTACATAATAACCCTTAACTTTTACAATTTTTATAGTTTAGTCCCTTAACCCAAAATTCATCAAATTAACCATTTTTCTTAAATAAAAATTCCATTCAAATATAATAGTCCTTCAACTCCTTAATTAACATTAAATTAACTATCAAACCCTAAAATTTTGTCATATTCACAATTTAACCCTAAAATCAAAATCTAACAAAAATCATTTTACAAAATCATCAAATAACACAATCAAAACTCCAAATACATGATATTTGTCAAAAACATTCAATATTCATCAAAGGAAACTTGCAAATTTTTTAATAGATTCAAAAACAAAGGTACGAGCTAGCTGGACCTAGTTGCAATTATCTCAAAAACATAAAAATTACAAGAAACGGAATTAAATCGGACTTACATGCAAGGTTCCTATGATAGCCGAATATGAAGCTTCAATAATGGTGAAATGCCTTAGGTTTTTGGTGGAACATCCAAAAAGATGATGATGATTTTGGTTTTATTTTATTAAACTTTAATTTATTGACTAAATTACATAATATCCCTTAATTAAAACCTTATAAAACCATAATTTAAAAGCCTATTATGGTCCATTAATATCCAAATGGACTAATTATTATATAAGTCCCTCTTCATTTTATATTCAAGCTATCAAATCAATGGAAATTCAAGATTTACTAAATTTTGCACATTTTTCAGTTTAGTCAATTTTCCTAAAGTAACTATCTAAATGTTAAAATTTCTTAACCAAAATTTAATACAACTGTAATACCCCGAAAATTTCTATCCTTGATATAGTAAAATAAAGAAATAAAGAAATAAAAAGAGAAATTTTGAGCTATGTCAACAAAATCTATGTAGGAAGTATATTATGATGTATTAATCCAAGAAAGGACTAAATCGTAAAAGTGAGAAAAGTTTTGTGGCACAAGAGTAAATACTTAAAATTTAAGGGGTTAAATTGTAAATATGGAAAAGTTGAAGGACCAATAGTGCAAATATTTTAAGGATGGAATGATCTAGAAACTAAGGAAAATGGATGACTTAGGACCAAATTGAATAGGAGAAGAATTATGAGGGACTAAATCGTAATTTTACCAAATTAAGTGATGACTCAAGGATGGAATTTTAAAAGATCATGAAGGGAAAAATAGTCAATTAGAAGGAGAGAGAAATCTAGAAGGTAATGATGGTGTGATGATATTTTATAATTATTTAATAAGATAAATATTACTTTATTAATATTTTAATAAGATATTTTATTATTTTATTATTTTATTATTTTATTTAATATGTATATGTGTGTGTGTGTGGAAAAAAAAAGGAAGAAACCACCACCTATCCATGCATAAATGTGAGAAGAGGAGAGAAAGAAATGAAGTTTTGCTTTCTTTACAATTTGGTCATTCCACAAAAAAATTCACCATTTTCACCTAGAAATTAAAGGAATTTCCATAGCTACCAAAAGAGAAAAATGTTAAGGAGACTATGGGGAGTTAGATTATCAAGTTGGATTCAAGAAATAGAAGCTGAAGGAGAGAGAAAATCCAGTTAAAGATTGAAATCAATGGAACAAGGGAAGTACATCAAGATTTCAATATATTTTTAAGTTTGATATTATTGAAAAAGCATGGAAATGATGTTAATGTAGAGTTTTCTTATATTTGGTTCTATGTTCTTGATATATTAAGGAAGAGAAATAAGAGAAAGTGATGAGAAATAATGTAGAGACAGGAAATAAGAGTGTTATAAACTTAGTAATTAATATCTTGTACTAAAATAGTTTTGGACAGCAGCAGTAAGCTAACTTTGAAAAATCACCAAAAATGGTCAAAACTGAATTAGAAGTTGAATGATATATGGAATTAAAGCTTGTCAAGTCTATTTTTATATAAAACAAACATACCAAGTAAAGAAATTCTGTATTCTAAGATATCTAGATTTTTGTGAGACTGGTTTAGAATGATTTCGGGATCCTCTGTTCTGATTTAGAAAAATCATTAAAAATTTTATAAAAATTATTATGGGACATAATTTATATGGTTAGATTCTTTAATGAGTCTATTTTCAATAGAAATAAACGAGAACATCATCCGAATCCTGTATGAAGAGATAATTAATTTTTAGTGAAGAAGGGTCAGAATTGTCAGATAGCAGAAAAGGGGTGACTTTAAAGAATAAACTGTACCAATTGGCTAAACCAAAAATTATTAAAATTTTTATGGTAAGAAGATACGTGAGTCTAGTTTCATGGAAATTGATGGAACTTAATTTGGAGTTCTATAGCTCAAGATAAAAATAATTTGGTGACTATGATGTAGGTGGACAGCTTGAATATTCACATATAAGTAAATAGTGAAATTATTGATGATGTTACTTATAAGCATGTTATATAAATAAAGGATGTGGAATGGAGAGGAGGAGGAGGAAAATATGTATGAATATTCAGCTGGCATGGCTAATTTGCAAGTTGTAGGCTCAAGGACTAAATTGAATAAAGGTAAAACTTTATAAGCAATTTTGTAAAAATGTCAAAAATGACGAAATCACATGAAATGGATTATTTTATTATTTAAATTATAAAATTGTATGAAATTATTAATATAGTTCAAGACCGGGGAAAAACATGTTTTAGGGATTAAATTGAAAAGTGTTGAAATTATGGAAAATTTTGATATTTTATAGAATTTATGGGCTATTATCAATATGTATTAGAATTTATTTTTTTGAGCCTAAGGGTAAAATCATCATTAATTAAAAGTTTAGGGGCAAAATGGTAATTTTGCCTAGAGCATTAATTGAATGTATTAGAATATGGAATGAATGAAAACGATAATCAAATTTATTTATAAAGATCTGGACGAGTCAAATACGAGACTTGAACGTGGAAAAGAAAAGAAATCATATTATTGAAATCATAAACACGAACAAGCAACGAGGTAAATTCGTGTAACTTGAATTGTATTTTTAAATACTTGAATGAAATATGTGGCTATATGTTGAAAATATGATTTGAATGTCCAGTGCATGATAATTGATGAAATATTGATAATACTCTATATAAAGCGAAAATAAATCCCGGTTGAATGAAATGGAATTCGATGAATCATTGGAAAAGGAATTGACGGTAAAAAAAGGATCTAGCCCGGACGGGTGATCCTATTATTAGCCCTCCCGAAGAATACAGGAAAAAGGATTAAGCCAGGAAGGGTAATCCTAATATCAGCCCTCCCGAAGAATATATGGGAAATAAGGTTCGCGAGAGTGTGCTGGTGGCTCTCCCGAAGAATATATGTGTATAGGCCCTTCTGAAGAATACATGGGAGCTGAGGTTCGCGGAAGTGTGCCAAGAATTGAGGTTCGCGGGAGAGTGAGGTTTGCGGGAGTGTGCTTACTGAAATGAAATGTGTAAGACCATGGTTGAAAGATACCATGGCAACACATGTATATGAATTGACGGACCCGGAATTGTACACTACAAGTGTACACCTGTATGAATTGACGGTTAATGAGATTGTACACCAAGAGTGTACTTTTGGAAATCCATCGAAATTCCGAGAAATTCAACAGAATAAATATAGAAGATGGTAAACACATAGCTAAAAAGGGTAAATATGAATTAATGGATTATGATTTGCATATTTTAAGTATACTATATGATTTTAACTATCGATATTCCGATAAATTCAGTAGGTAAGAATCCTAGCCAAGAAAGGAAATATGTATATAGAAAGATTCGTACATATATTCCTGAAGTACATGAAAAAAAATAACAGTGATACTGGATATATGGAAATATAAGATGATGATATTTGTACATGGAATTTATTGATGAATATATGCATCCATGATTATAAATTCGTATACTTTAATAATATTAATTGTATGACGATGAAATTTCGAATGACTTAATGAACAAAGCCCCAACATGGAAATAATTTGAGCACGAAACAATAATCACGAAATTGAACTTGAAATACATGAAAATGATATTTATTCGATACTTTAAAAATATGACATGGAAAATACATGTATATGAAACTTACGTGATAATTATGCATGTTCAAGATTATGAATTGTCCCAGAATAAATATATACAAAATTCATGAAAAGAATGATACATGAAATTTTGGTATAATGAATGATTTATGTTTTTGAATAAATGGCAAAAGAATAATATGTATCATGTTACATGAATATGTGGCTATCTTTAATATGCTGATACATGGAAATTGGGTAAGTCGTAATAAGTAATAATCTCAAGTATGATATGTTGATACAATGAGTTTATCGATTCTAAAATTATATGAAATATATTCAAGTATACTAATAACTATTGTTGTTGACGCTTAGACAAGTGCCAAGCTATTGGTTAAATGGTAATATGTTTATTATTTGATACGTCGAAAGGGTAAATGATCAAATGAAAATATACATGTGTTTATGGAACAATGGTAAAATTTAAGTTGTATAATTTCTTATAAAATGAGTTATCATGTGATAAATAAATAAATAAAAAAGAAGGGAAGTTCTATAAACTCCGGTAATACCTCGTGACCCTATTCCGATGATGGGTACAGGTTGGGGTGTTACAACAACTCTAATGACTCTATAAATATTCTAAAAATAATATTTATGAGTTGACACGATGAAAATTTATGGTCTAGAACCACTATTCCATCACCCCTAAAAATTGAATTGTTACAAGTGAGCTTAACAAGCGCAGTGAATGCTCAGAATAACTACTATGTAAACAAGTCATTATGCATCAACAAAGCAGACGTGCAACATAATCATAACATCTTCTACTCTTATGTCATATTTTAGACATTAATCACATGAATATTAAAGCATGTATTGCAACACATATTAATCACATTTAATCACTTTCAGTCACATTTTACGATAGTTTGGCTTCTGAGATTATGAAACATAAAGTGAACTCTATCACCATACATTGGATACATGGATCTCCAACACACCAAAATGACTCAAAGAGTCAAACATGTCCCGTAAGTGAAGCATATAGCTAACATTCTCCAACACACCAAACACAAATATCTCGGTGAATGGAGATTAGCTCAGATTCCTTTATCTCTCCAAAAACTATCCCTGGGCCTCAACTCCCCATATATCAAAACACAAAGGTAAGTACTCACAATTGATTGTGATTATGATGAAGTAATAATAATAATGATCGTACCTAGACACTAACTATTATCACGATAAAAGGCAAGCGCACCTATCGAATAGTAGTGTAGTTAGTGGCAAGACCGGAATGTCGAAACTAAGGAACTAAAAGTACTAGTAATAACTTTCTTTCTATTATCTAGCCCAGAAATAAAGGGGAGTTGTTTGTAAACTACAAATTCTAACTAAACTAAAGACGTGACAAAGAATAAATAGGAGAATTGCTTTGGGAAAATTGATTGATAAAAGCAATACCTAAGGAAGAATCCACTTAGACTTCACTTGTTATTTAACTCTGAATTAGACAATTTCTTCATTCGACTTGATCCATAAAGATCCCTAAATTATATTAATATCACTGTCGAGACTAAAAACAACTAACCCTAGGTTGATTAATTAAAATCTCTTTCTAATTAAAACCCCTAGTTTTGCATTAACTCGATCTATGGATCCCCCTATTAGATTTGACTCTAATCCGACAGATTTTCGTGGTCCTATGTCTAGGATTGCGATCACCTCTTCTTAATTATGTTGGATCTACTCTTAAACAGGGACTTTTGCTCCATTGAATAAGCACATTCGACTTGAATTAATATCCTAAAATATCAATTTAAGAATTAAAAACACAATTAAGAACAAATCGAATATTTATCATATAATTCAGATAACAATAACAATATTCATCTTAGGTTTCATCCCCCTCAGGTATTTAGGGGTTTAGTTCATAATAAAAAGAGAAAACATCTTAAAATAAGGGAAACAACAAAACATAAAGAAAACCCAAAACTTCTGGAAGAATTGAAGGGAGATCTTCAGTCTTGATGTAGATCCTTGCTTCTAAGATGGATCAATCGGCTTTTCTTGACTAATTCTCTGCCTTCTACTCTCCGTCCCCGTTTAAGTCCTCTCTTAGTGTGTTTATATAGACTCTGGAATACCTTTCTTAGCCCCTAAATAGCTTTTTTCTCGTAAAATTGAAACTCGTCATGATAAAGACACACCCATGTGAATCTGGCCTAGGCCGTGTTCAAGTCTGCTAATTTGGCTTGAGCATGTGGTTTTACCCGTGTGATGAACGCCTGGCCGTGTTGATTTCTGACTCCAGCCAGTTTTCTCTGTTTTTGGTCTGTTTCTCGTTCTTTTCACTCTTCTATGCTCACCTAAGTATAAAATATGAAATTAAAGGATTAGGAGCATCAAATTCCACAATTAAAGGGATAATTCATCCAAAATTATGCTAAGCATGGGGTAAAAATATGTATAAATTACGGTTTATCAAATACCCCCACACTTAAGTCTTTGCTTCTCCTCACGCAAAATCCTCAACTCATAATTAAAACTCATTCTTCTCAACTTATAAATCTTATCAATAATGTTTCGAATCAATCCATGAGAAATCATACATCGAGAATTTAACTAAAAGAATATTAAAGTTTCAAACAATCTAAGTTGAGAATCTTATCACGGAAACATAGGTATTCTCTCCTCTTCTAAGTAATTACCTTGAATTCAAAATCAACAAGAGTTGACATCCTCACTAAAGATTCACTCTATTCACTCGAAGTGTTTAGGGTTCAGAAATTAAGCACTCATTAGTCAACATGAAAAGTTATTACCATAAACTTGCATGAAAATCAAATCTCCACCACTATAGATTGAGATGATACACCAATCAAAAGGTCTTTAGAGGATTGTAACGGGGCTTTGGTTAGGGGTGTGGTCACAAGCTGAAAAAAAAAGGGTTAGAATTGAGATTGAACTGAAAAATCATTTAACCAGAAAAATTTCTATCATTGAAACATATTTCCAGAATTAAGCTTTTCCTCCTGAATAACATCGTTTAAGATCAGAAGCTCAAAATTACATAGAAATATGTGAAACATCCAATTACAACTAAATTTTTTAAGAACAAATCAAATTAATTAAACTTTACTAATTAAGAGGGAGAATATAGCTAGATAATTATTCAACTCAAATCTCGACAAAAATGGGGATCAAATTAGAGTGAGGGAAATTCTCAAAGAATCAAAAGCAGGTTTATAGTTTAATATTAAGGGTAAATCAATAAGTGGTTTGTTAGGCTCAAGGGGGTTCACCAAGGTTAATTATGAGGGTAGGCTTTTATGGAGTAAGTGGGTTAAACCTAAGTGCCTTTATCATCTAGACATATCAAATCAATGGTGTGGTCTTGACATGTATAATCGAAGCAAGTTTTAGAAAAACAAATCAATATTGACTTACTCAAAGCAACAATAAAAGTGAGCATGAAAGGATATATGTTCAAAAGGCTAAAAAATCTCACCAGAATTATGGCTTTTGATGCCAATCCTGTGAATTTCAAATTTCAAGATAATACTTAGATTTGGGGAAACAACAACCTAGAAAAATTTTAAATTCTCAAAAATTTCAACTTATCATGCTTGATTCTCTAATGTCTTAGAGTTTTAATAATCAAAGCACAAATACCTATGTCTTAATCTGATACATATCAATAAAGATCATAAACCAATCAGAATTCATTCTAATAGTGATATGAGAAAGTGACTTAAGAGGCAAGATAGATGATAAGCGCTAATTTATACATATTTTTTACCTCATGTTTAGCCTATATTTTGGATGAATTATTATCAATTTAGTAAGAATTGGTGCTCTTAATCTTTCTTTTGCATATCTTATACTCAGGAGAGCATAGGGGAGATGAAAGAACAGAAAATGGGCCCAAAACGGTGAAAAATAGACCAAAAAGCACGAATCACACGGGCCAGGGGATGCCACACGGCTGTGCCACATGGGCATGCCTCACGAAGATCACACAGACAAAGCCCCGACAAGCACGGCCACCATACACGGGCGTGCTAAATCACACGGCCTCTATCGAACCCATACGGGCGTGGACACGGGCGTGTTCTAGTCGCGGGAAAGACAAATTTCACTCTAATTGGGATGCTTAGGGGCTAAGAAAGAATCCCCAAAACCTCTCTATATAAAGACCCCATGAGGCAACATAGAGGAGAGCCTTCTTCCATCTTTTACACACCCTCTATATTCTTTTCCTCTCATCTTTCTGCCACACCACAGGTAGAAGCAAGGGATTACTCGAAGGGAGAAGCCAATCGATTCATCTCAGAAGCCGAAGTTCTGCATCAACATAGAGGATTCTCCTAAATTCCTTCAGGGGTTTTTGGTTTCTTTTATGATTTGTTATTTTATAACTTCTGAGATGTTTTCTTTTATTATTATGAACTAAACCCCTCAAATACTTGAGGGGGATGAAACCTAAGACAGATCTTGTTATTTATTCTTGATTATTATGAGAATTACTTGAATTGTTCTTAATTATGTGTTTTTAATCCTTGATTTAATAGTCCTAAGTATTGATTCAAGAATTGGATGTGCTTAGAGCAGAGGAGCAAAAGTCCCTGTGATAAGAGTAGATCTACCATAATTAAGCGGAGTTGCATGCAACCCTAGACATAGGGTGACATAAATTTGCCGGATTAGGGTCAAACCTAATATGGGGAACCATAGATCGAATTAATGCAACCTAGGGAGTTAATTAATAAAGGAACTTTAATTAACAACTTAGGCCTAGTTGCTCTTCACCTCGACAGAGGGTTTAGCATAGATTAGGGATCTCTACGGATCAAGTCAAGTAAATAACTCGTATAATTCAAGAAAATAATAACAAGTGAAGTCTAGGTGGATTCTCCCTTAAGTATTGTCCTTATCAATTAGCTTTTCCCTAAAAAGTCTTCCCAATTTACTCTTTGTGCTTCTCTTAGTTTAGTTTTAGAATTAGTTAAACAAAACCCCTCTTTAATTTTTAGGTTAAATAATAGAAAGGAAGTGAGTAATAGTACTTTCGGTTCCCTTGGGTACGATACTCGATCTTATCACTAGACTATACTACTGTCGACAGGTGCGCTTGCCTTAAAAACGTCGTGATATTAGTCAGTTTAGGTTTGATCAAGTTCTTTATAAATTTTATTACTTCATATCACGCTGATATCAAGTTTTTTGGCGCCGTTGCCGGGGAGATAACTGAAATATTACGAAAGCTCGATTTCTATTACTTTAGCCATTATTTATTTATTTATTTATTTTTATTTTTTGTTATTTTTTTCTTTTAATTATTTTATTTTATTTTATTTTATTTTTAGGTTTTTCTAGTTTATGACTAGAAGCAACCCGTCAGGACCACTACTTTTTGACGAAGATTTGGAAGCTACAGTCCGCAGAAATCGTAGAGAAATTAGACGAAGTTTACATTATCCAGAGCAGGAACTTGAGCAAGAGCCAGAACCTACTGAAGAGATGGCCGCAAATCAAAATATTCACCAACCTCCAGCACTACCCGCTGAACCAGAAGAAGCTCCGCGTACTATGTATGATTATGCTAAACCTAGTGTGATTGGTACTCAAACTAGTATTGTTAGACCTGCTATCGCTGCTAATAATTTTGAATTAAAACCTTGTACTATTCAGATGATTCAGCAACTTGTGCAGTTTGACGGTTTACAGGATGAAGATCCCAACTCACATCTAGCCAATTTTTTGGAACTATGCGACACTTTTAAAATCAATGGCGTTACTGATGACGCCATTTGCCTAAGGCTATTTCCATTTTCCCTAAGAAATAAGGCAAAACAGTGGTTAAACTCTCTACCACGAGGCTCAATTACTACATGGGACCAAATGTCTAAAAAATTTTTGCTTAAACATTTTCCCCTGCTAAAACTGCTAAATTACGGAACAATATTTCTTCTTTTGTGCAGATGGATTTAGAAACACTTTATGATGCCTGGGAAAGGTACAAAGATCTTTTAAGAAGATACCCTCACCACGGATTACCTTTATGGCTACAGGTTCAAACTTTCCACAATGGGTTAAACCCATCAACTAGGCAGATGATTGATGCAGCCGCAGGCGGAACCATCAATAATAAAACACCTGACGAAGCTTACGAATTTATTGAGGAAATGTCATTGAATAACTATCCATGGCAAGTCATGAGGACAAAGCCGACGGAAGCCGTAGGAGTCTATAATATTGATGCTGTTGCTATGCTCACTAACCAAGTAGAACTTTTAAATAAAAAATTTGATAATTTTGTTGGTTCCACGCAGGCTCAATCAATGGTGCAATGTGATGCAGCCCCAGGAAATATGTTTAATTCAGACCATCTACACAACATGGAAGCCGAACAAGCCAATTATATGGGTAATAATTCTCGACCTCAAAATAATCCTTATAGTAATACTTATAATGCAGGTTGGAGAAATCACCCAAATTTTTCATGGGGAGGACAAGGAAATCAAAGACAACAGCCTCCGGTATTCCAGCAGCCACCACCTCAACAAGAAAAGAAGCCGAACCTTGAGGACATGTTCACTAAATTTATGGCCGCCTCAGAAACTCGTTTCCAAAACACTGAAATAGCATTAAAGAATCAACAGGCCTCTA
Source organism: Gossypium stocksii (assembly GCA_020496765.1). Taxonomy (NCBI): domain Eukaryota; kingdom Viridiplantae; phylum Streptophyta; class Magnoliopsida; order Malvales; family Malvaceae; genus Gossypium; species Gossypium stocksii. The sequence continues at coordinate 12,408,142 of CM035622.1, forward strand.
TCCAAGGACTCGAGAACCAAATCGGTCAGCTTGCAAAATTAATCTCAGAAAGACCTCATGACGGGCTTCCAAGCAACACTGAACCAAATCCCAGAGAACATGTGAAAGCAATCACTTTAACAGATGGTAAAGTGCTAGCAGAACCAGAAAAGAAGCATGCTCACGAACTGCCGAAGGATAAAGTAGAGGAATCTAAGGATGACTCCACTCCAACACTCAGGGAGTACAAACCGTGCATCCCATACCCATCAAGGTTAAAGAAGGACCAAACAGACGCCCAATTCGGTAAGTTTCTTGAACTTTTCAAACAATTACATATTAACTTACCCTTTGTTGAAGCAATTTCACAGATGCCGAAATACGCAAAATTCCTAAAAGAACTCCTGACGAACAAAAGAAAATTGGAAGAATTAGCCACAGTAGAACTCAACGAGGAATGTTCAGCCATTCTCCAAAATAAACTGCCAACAAAGCTAAAGGACCCAGGGAGTTTTACTATTCCTTGTTTAATTGGTAGCTTAATTATTAATAAAGCATTGGCTGATTTAGGTGCAAGTATTAATCTCATGCCCTATAAAATGTTCAAACAACTAGGTCTAGGGGAACCTAAACCCACTAGGATGAGCATCCAATTAGCTGATAGATCTATTAAGTATCCTAGGGGAATTGTTGAAGATGTGCTAGTAAAAGTCGATAAATTTATATTCCCTGTAGATTTTGTTGTGCTTGACATGGATGAGGACATTGACGTACCTTTAATTTTAGGACGCCCATTTTTAGCCACTGCTAGAGCTATCATTGATGTAGGAGATGGTAAATTAGTTCTTAGAGTTGGTGAAGAGGAAGTCATTTTTAAAATCTATGATGCCATGAAATTTTCCAAAGAACAAGATGATTCTTGTTATTTTGTTGATATGGTTGATTACTTTGTTCAAGATAATTTGCAGGAAATCTCTATCACCGACACTCTGGAATTGTGTCTTATTCAGGGAGAGGGTGGAACCTCTTTAGAAGTGGAGAAAGTAAGAAAAGAATTAGACTCTAGCCAAACTATCACTAGACACATAAGCTATGACAATTTAAAGATGCATGATAAGCTAAGACAGAAACCTTCCATTGAGGAACCCCCTAAATTAGAATTAAAACAACTGCCAGAACACTTAGAATATGCCTTCTTAGGAGAGAACTCAACTTTGCCACTCATTATTGCATCAAATTTAAGCTCTAGAGAAAAGGAAGAACTGCTCCAGGTATTAAGAAAACATAGGCAAGCCATAGCCTGGAAAATTTCAGATATCAAGGGAATTAATCCCTCTTTCTGTACTCACAAGATTTTAATGGAAGATGAATATAAACCAGCAGTGCAAGCTCAGAGACGATTAAATCCTAACATGAAGGAAGTCGTAAAGGCTGAGGTAATTAAACTTCTTGATGCAGGTATCATTTATCCTATTTCTGATAGTTCTTGGGTAAGCCCCGTGCAGGTTGTTCCTAAGAAAGGTGGGATAACCGTGGTATCTAATGACAAAGAAGAACTCGTGCCAACACGAACAGTCATAGGATGGAGAGTATGCATAGATTACAGAAAGTTGAATGACGCCACTCGAAAAGATCATTTTCCTTTTCCCTTTATCGATCAAATGTTAGAAAGATTAGCCGGTCACATGTATTATTGCTTCCTAGATGGCCTCTCCGGTTACTTCCAAATTCCGATAGCTCCAGAAGATTAGGAAAAAACGACGTTCACATGCCCATACGGTACGTTTGCATATCGTAAAATGCCTTTTGGTTTATGTAACGCTCCTGCTACTTTTCAGCGATGCATGCTAGCTATTTTTAACGAATTTGTGGAAGATATCATGGAGGTATTCATGGACGATTTCTTCGTTTTCGGTAACTCTTTCCAACACTGTCTAAATAATTTGAAACTTGTTTTGATAAGATGTAAAGAAACAAATCTAGTGCTAAATTGGGAAAAATGTCATTTCATGGTTCAGGAAGGTATTGTACTAGGACATAAAATCTCTAATAGAGGAATAGAGGTAGACAAAGCTAAAGTTGAAACTATTGAGAAACTACCCCCTCCCAGTTCAGTTAAGGCTATAAGAAGTTTTTTAGGACATGCCGGTTTTTATTGTAGATTCATTAAGGACTTTTCTAAAATAGCTAAGCCTTTAACTAAATTGCTAGAAAAAGACATACCTTTTAACTTCGACCAAGAATGTTTAGAGTCCTTTAGCACCCTTAAAGACAAGTTAGTCAGCGCTCCAATTATGATTTCACCTGATTGGAATCTGCCTTTTGAACTAATGTGCGATGCAAGTAATTTTGCCGTAGGTGCAGTTTTAGGACAGCGAAGGGACAAGCACTTCCAACCGATCTACTATGCCAGCAGAACATTGACAGCTGCTCAAGCCAACTACACCACCACGGAGAAAGAATTACTAGCTGTTATCTTTGCTTTTGATAAATTCAGATCTTATTTAATCTTGTCAAAAGTTATTGTTTTTACTGACCATTCAGCTCTTCGTTATCTCTTAGCCAAACCTGATAGAAAACCTCGGTTAATAAGATGGATTTTACTTTTACAGGAATTCGACTTGGAAATTAAAGACAAGAAAGGAGCCAAAAATTTAGCAGCAGATCACCTCTCGAGACTAGAAAATACACAACCTAGGTACCTCGAAAAGATAAACGATATGTTCCCTGAAGAACAACTCCTAACTTTAGCAGGTACGACACTTCCTTGGTTTGCCGATTTTGCAAATTATTTAGCAGCCAATATAACCCCAAAAGGGCTAACCCATCAACAAAAGAAGCGATTCTTTGCTAATGTGAAAAACTACTTTTGGGAAGATCCTTTTCTTTTTTGAATTTGCGCAGATCAGGTCATACGAAAATGCGTTGATGACATAGAGGCATATCAAATTTTGGAACACTGCCACTCAGGACCTACAGGAGGACACCACAATGGAACCAGAACCGCCCATAAAGTTCTCGAATCAGGTTTTTACTGGCCTACACTTTTCAGAGATGCCAACAGGTATGTGACTTCTTGTGATAAATGCCAACCAACAGGTAATATCTCCCAACTTAATGAAATGCCTCAAAACTATATACTTTCATGTGAAATATTTGATGTATGGGGTATAGACTTCATGGGACCCTTCCCTAATTCATTCGGAAATAAGTACATACTAGTAGCAGTAGATTACATGTCAAAATGGGTAGAAGCTCAAGCCTTACCTACAAATGATGCTAGAATGGTAGTACGATTTTTGAAGAAGATTTTTTCTCGATTTGGAACACCTAGGATAATCATAAGTGATAGGGGCACACATTTTTGCAATACCCAATTTGAAAAAATTTTAAGAATGTATGGAGTACACCACAGAACAGCCACCCCCTACCACCCACAAACTAGCGGCCAAGTCGAAGTGACAAACAGAGAACTGAAGCGCATCCTAGAAAAAACCATAAAATCAAATAGGAAGGACTGGTCTAGAAAATTAGATGATGCACTATGGGCTTACAGAACTGAGTTTAAAACACCCATAGGAACATCTCCTTATAAACTCATTTATGGAAAAAATTGTCATCTACCATTTGAACTCGAGCATAAAGCATTCTGGGCTATAAAATTTCTAAACCTTGATCTTAAAAGTGCAGGTGAAAAGAGACTTCTGCAGCTAAATGAGCTAGATGAATGGCGCTACAACGCGTACGAAAATTCACGATTATATAAGGAAGCCGTGAAGCGACGTCACGACAAAAGGCTAAAACAACCTAAGCAGTTCGAAACAGGTGATCTCGTTCTACTTTACAACTCAAGATTAAAACTATTCCCTGGAAAACTCAAATCAAGGTGGTCAGGTCCGTTTACCATTCTCAAAGTCTTTCCATACGGCACTGTCGAGGTAACACACCCCAACCACGGTACTTTCAAGGTAAATGGCCATAGGCTAAAACATTATAAAATTGAGAATTTTGCAGAAAACAAGGAGGAGCTTAGGCTCCATCCCGTTTATTCTTGATATCTCTAGGAAGAGTCGAGCTTAGACTCTAAATAAACGCTTTTCGGGAGGCAACCCGAGCACTAACATAGTAACCTCCATTTTTTTAAAAATTTTTCATGATTTTATTGCATAAACTAACACTTTTCCTGCAGAAAATATAGACCACACGGCCAGGCACACGGGCGTGCCTAAGGCCGTGCGCATACCGAAAAGCAGAGACACGGTCGTGTGGGCAGACCGTGTGCAAACAGAGTACCGTTTCCCCAAAACACGGGCTTCCGATAAAATCCCACGGCCGTGCGATATGGCCGTGGCAACCCTGCAACTTTCACATGGGCAAACATAGAGCCACACGCCCGTGCCACAAGCCCGTGGAAGCTACTGTCAATTCAAACACGCCCGTGGACTCTATTACACGCCCGTGCGTTTAACGAATGACTGATCTCCACGGCCGTGTATACCTTACCACGCCCGTGCGTTTAACGAAGGACTAATCTCCACGGCCGTGCTCAAAGGAAACACGAGCGTGCTCATCGAACGTGGCACGCCAAAAACCTCTAATTTTCGAAAAGCACGGGCTCAACACGACTCACACGGGCGTGCGATATGCCCGTGTGACCCAAAATGTATATATACAGGGCCATTTCTCCCTTCCCATTTCATCTAAACCCTAAGCTTTTTCCCTCAAAACCTCCCCAAACCTCCAAAAACACCACCACAGCCCTCTAAAATGCTACCATTCTAGATTTTCTCGATCCACACGCCCGTGCAACAGTACCCACAACCGTGTGACACCAAATTTGATCCCATGTCATCTTCCCGAGCCAAGAAAGCTGCCGTCCCTGCCTCTAAGAAACGAAAGAGGCCAGGGAGTTCTTCGACTAGGCCCACTTCCGAGCTGCGCCACCCATTTCTTACTTTTTCACAAGACTCCCAGGAAGAACGCTACCAGCTGCTGCGTGCGCGCAATATCACGATGGGCCGATGCATCGACTGGAGGGCCCTCGAACAAGTACGCCTGGTAGATGATGTCTGGGCCCTGCTCGCCACTGACCCATGGGACCAGTTCTTTCAGATCGTGGAGCCCATATACCTTGAACTCACTATCGAGTTTTGTGCCACATTCCACCTTCAGACGGTGATGACACGGTTCGATGATCCTGGGACAGTCCAATTTCGGTTGGGAGGGCTCGTTTGACAACTCAGCGTCCCAGAATTCGGTGTGGCACTCGGCCTTCACACCGAGCAGTTTATGGCTGAGGAGAGTTTCCCTACCCTTTCTAGGTGCATCCATATCCGACCCCTTGATTGCTGGAAAGAGATTGCCCCAGGAAGACAACTATACAACCCCAGCGTCAGCAAAGCCTCCGCTCTCCCTCCCTCTCTCAGGTATATCCACGCACTCCTAGCTCATACTATTACAGGTCACCGAGAGAGCACAGGCGTCATCAACACACACGACGTCTACTTCTTATGGTGCATGGAGAATGGCCACCTCATTGACCTTGCATATTTCATCGCACTCGCCATGCAACATCAGACCGAGAGGCACCGCAAGGGAGTCGTATCCATGGGCCCTACATCACTCGACTAGGCCGTTACTTCGGCCTATTTAACACTACAGCCCAGACCTCCTCCTATACCTTACTTGGCCAGATGTCCTCCCAGGGCATCCAGAGCATGCTTTCGATGAGGATAGTCGAGCGACGTCTCGATGGCGACCACTTCCACTTCTGCCTTGTCCAAGAAGGCGAGGATCCAGAGGACATTCCTGATGATGTCCCACCACCACCACCAGCAGAGGACGCGCCAGCTGAGCCACCACGTCCTAGACGACCACCGCAGACGGCAGCATCCAGTGTTGACATATCCGAGCGCCTGGACCACTTTGAGCAGCGCCTCGATTACATCGACGCCACCTTATCACACATATGTCAACACATTGGCATCGTCCCACCACCACGAAACCCACCAGAGGATTAGATCCTCTTTTATTACTTTTATTTTTATTTTATTTTATTTTATTTTTACTTTTGTTTTTGTTTTATTTTATTTTATTTTATCTTCTATCTTTCTTTTTCTACCTAGTACACACTAATCTTAACCTCTAAATGTTAATTCTTCTTTTTCCTTTTGCAGCTTTTAATTTTCTTATTCTTTATTTTGAATTTTAGTAAATTTTCTATTTTATTATCATAATGGTTATCTCCTAACGAAATAATCCCTCTTCATCTTAACCTCCCACGACTAATAAATCCCTTCGCAGTTTCAAAGGAGCTCTACAGCTCAAATCTCTACGAAAAAGGGAACACAGTGCCAAACCTACCAGCTCTTCCACTAATCCATCCAAAGTAGGGTGTTTCATACCCTTCCCTATCTTATGATGCTATGCTTTTAATTGCTATTAATATTCTCCTTGTACATTGAGGGTAATGTACATCTTAAGTGTGAGGGGTAACTTACTTTCACTTTTTATACTATCTTTGAAACCCCTGAACTTTTCCTAATAGCAATATCTTCAGTCTCCTATTAGGAATTTATTCTGATTAATTTATAATTTCTATCGATATATTGAGAATTAAGATATAGGCGCTTGTACTTTGATTATTCAAACTTTAAAACATTAGGGAATCAAGCATAATAAGTTGAAATTTTTGAGAATCCCCAATTTTTGCATAAGTTATTTTTCCTAATTTTAAGCACTATCTTGAGATTTGAAATTCGCAGGATTGACATCAAAAGCCATAATTCTGGTGAGATTTTTGAGCCTTTTTGAGCATACATTTTCTTCGTGCTCACTTTTATTATTGCTTTGAGTGAGTCAATACTGAATCGTGATTCTAGAACTTGCTTTGATTATACATGTCAAGACCACATCATTGATTTGATATACTGAAATGATAAAGGCACATAGGATTTAACCCACTCACTCCACAAAAAGCCTACCTCCATAAATCTAACCCTTAGTAAACCCTGTTGGGCCTAACAACCTTTTCTATTGACTCACCCTCTAATTATTAACCAATAACCCATTTTTTGTTGAATTTCATTCAATTATTTTGATCCCTATTTTTTTTGTCGAGATTTGAGTTGAATTTTTCATCTAGCTTTATTCTCTTTTCTAAATTGTAAAGTTTTGTTCAATTTATTGTAAATACTTGAATTGTTCTTAAAAAAAATGAATGGATGAGTACATACAGTCAAATTCAATTGTAACTTGTAATAGTCGAACAAGTTTTTGCATATTTCTATTTTAAGGCTACCAAGGCAGAAATGATAGTTTCACAAGAATTCGCTGAGAAATATGTTCCAGTGATAGAGATTTTTCTAGCTAGATAATTTTTCAGTTCAATCTCGATTCTAACCTTCTTTTTGCAGCCTGTGACAACACCCCTAACCAAGCCCCGTTACAACCATTAAAAGACATTTTGATCAATGTATCATATCAAAATTTAGTGGTGGAGATTTGATTTTCTTGCAAGCCTATGGTAATAACTTTTCAGGTTGACTAAGGAGTGCTTAAATGTTGAACCCTAAACACTTCGAGTGGATAGAGTGAACCTTTAGTGAGGATGTCAACTCCTGTTAATTAAAATGGAGAGATAACTACTTAGAAGGAAGGAAGAAACTTATGTTTTTAATGATAAAATTCTCAACTTAGAGTGATTGAGTCTTTAAATGTTCTTGATATTGAATTTTCATTGTATAACTACCTGTGGATTAATTCGAAACATTATTGATAAGGGTTATAGATCAAGAAGAATGGTTTCCTTTAGAGATTGAGATTTTGCTTGAGGACAAGCAAAGGTTTAAGTGTGGGGGTATTTGATAAGCGCTAATTTATACATATTTTTTACCTCATGTTTAGCCTATATTTTGGATGAATTATTATCAATTTAGTAAGAATTGGTACTCTTAATCTTTCTTTTGCATATCTTATACTCAGGAGAGCATAGGAGAGATGAAAGAAAAGAAAATGGGCCCAAAACGGTGAAAAACGGACCAAAAAGCATGAATCACACGGGCCAGGGGATGCCACACGGCCGTGCCACACGGGCGTGCCTCACGAAGATCACACGGACAAAGCCCCGACAAGCACGGCCACTATACACGGACGTGCTAAATCACACGGCCTCTATCGAACCCACACGGGCGTGGCACACGGACGTGTTCTAGTCGCGGGAAAGACGAATTTCACTCGAATTGGGATGCTTAGGGGCTAAGAAAGAATCCCCAAAACCTCTCTATATAAAGACCCCATGAGGCAACATAGAGGAGAGCCTTCTTCCATCTTTTACACACCCTCTATATTCTTTTCCTCTCATCTTTCTGCCACACCACAGGTAGAAGCAAGGGATTACTCGAAGGGAGAAGCCAATCGATTCATCTCAGAAGCCGAAGTTCTGCATCAACATAGAGGATTCTCCTAAATTCCTTCAAGGGTTTTTGGTTTCTTTTATGATTTGTTATTTTATAACTTCTGAGATGTTTTCTTTTATTATTATGAACTAAACCCCTCAAATACTTGAGGGGGATGAAACCTAAGACAGATCTTGTTATTTATTCTTGATTATTATGAGAATTACTTAAATTGTTCTTAATTATGTGTTTTTAATCCTTGATTTAATAGTCCTAGGTATTGATTCAAGAATTGGATGTGCTTAGAGCAGAGTAGCAAAAGTCCCTGTGATAAGAGTAGATCTACCATAATTAAGCGGAGTTACATGCAACCCTAGACATAGGGCGACATAAATCTGCCGGATTAAGGTCAAACCTAATATGGGGAACCATAGATCGAATTAATACAACCTAGGGAGTTAAATTAATAAACAAACTTTCATCAGCAACTTAGGCCTAGTTGCTTTTCACCTCGACGGAGGGTTTAGCATAGATTAGGGACCTCTACGGATCAAGTCAAGTAAATAACTCGTATAATTTAAGAAAATAATAACAAGTGAAGTCTAGGTGGATTCTCCCTTAAGTATTGTCCTTATCAATTAGCTTTTCCCTAAAAAGTCTTCCCAATTTACTCTTTGTGCTTCTCTTAGTTTAGTTTTAGAATTAGTTAAACAAAACCCCTCTTTAATTTTTAGGTTAAATAATAGAAAGGAAGTGAGTAATAGTACTTTCGGTTCCCTTGGGTACGATACTCGATCTTATCACTAGACTATACTACTATCGACAGGTGCGCTTGCCTTAAAAACGTCATGATATTAGTCAGTTTAGGTTTGATCAAGTTCTTTATAAATTTTATTACTTCATATCACGCCGATATCAATAGAATTCAGGGATTTGAGAATAATGCAAAAAGTGAAAGTGAATCTCCCCCACACTTAAGATGTACATTTCTCTCAATGTACAAGGATAGAATTATTTAAAATATAAGCATAAAATCATAAGATAGGGAGAGAAGTGAAACTCCCTGAAAAATTGATGATAGAAGTGTGAAAACTTGAGTCGAAGGCTAGGGCAACAGTGAGGTTGGAGGAGGGTATTCCGGGTTTGTAGAGATTGCCTATCCACAATTGCTGTGTCAAAAACTTGGTGGCTATAGTCGTGGTTGAGTAGGACATGGCAGTCGTGGAGTAGCTTTCCTATTAGAGTTGGATTTGGCAGAATACTATTGAGATTTTAGGTTCTGTGTAACTGGGATAACATCAATAAGACTTTAGGGAATATAAATTAGCATGGTTACTCGTTAAGAAATAGTCGATATAAAATGTTCAAAATATATTATGCGAAGTTTTTAGAATATTGAAGTTTAAATAAATAAAAAGATAAAGCTTAAGAGACCTAAAAAGAAAAATAAAAAGAAAGAACAAAGTAAAAAGGAAAATAAAGAAAAAGATAAGAGGACTCAACAGTTCTAATCCTCAGATGGATCGTGAAGTGGGGGCGGTGATGAAATATAGAGATGCTGACAAATCTGATGGAGAGTAGCGTCAATGTGATCAGAGTGCTGAAAACACTACTGCTTGAATCATATAAGGCGCTCAGATATGTCAGAGTATGAAGCAGTCGCATGAACTGGACAATGAATGGGCTGTGGCTAAGACGATGACTCCTCGTGAGATAGAGGGACATCATCAGTAATGTCTTCTAGGTCCTCCTGCTCGGTAGATTGAGCTAGACGGTACTGAGGAGGATTAGTTCCACGTCGTTGCTCGATCATCCTTATGTGAAGCATGTTTGAGATGCCCTGTGAGGACATCTGGCCGATAAGAGTGAGAGAGATTGATTGCGCCACTGTATTGAAAAGGCCGAAATATCTCGCAAGGCGTGTCACATACAGGTCCATAGAAATTACCCCCTTCTTGTGTCGCTCTGTCTGATGTTGAATGGCGAGGGCGATGAAATAAACAAGGTCAAATACGTGCCCATGCACCATACTCCACAGAAAATAGGCGTCGTGGGTGTTGACGACTTTGGTGCTCTCTTGTCGACTCATCAACGTGTGTACGAGGATGGCGTGTAGGTACCTCAGTGATAGGGAGAGAGCTGTCGCCTTAGAGCGACTGGGATCGTAGGTGGCTGAAGCAGGGATCAGGACCCTCCAACATTTTAATGTAGAGTAGTGGATATGACGATGGAGCTCGGATAGGTCTTCTTCCTCCATGAATCTGCCGGTATATAAGCCTAAAGCTACACCGAACTCAGGTACGCTTAGTTGGCGTACCAAACCACCGAGACGGAACTGGACCATTCCAGGATCGTCATACTGGGACATGGCTGTCTGTAGGTGGAAGGTGGAACAGAGCTCTAAAGTGAGCTCAAGATATGTGGGCTCGACGATCTCGAAGAACTGGTCTCATGGATCAGTGGACAATAGGGCTCGAATCGCGTCTGCTAGTTGGACCTACTCTAGGGCAGCCCAATCAATACATCGCCCCACTCCGAGCGGCCTCGCCTTAAGTATCTGAAATAGTTTCTCTTGGGAGCCTTGTGGGAACTGGAGGAATGGGTGCCGAATCTCGGTGGTGGCACTAAAGGAGGTAGAGTCTGGTCCCTTACGCTTTTTAGAAGCGGGAACAGCAGTTTTGGACTTGCCGCGAGGGTTTGACATGGTACCTACATGATAAGATTAAGGCATTAGAGTAAGAGGGTACCAATAGTTGAAGGATTCCTAGAGTTTTACTCCTAAAGTCGGTGGAAATTAATCAATGGAATAGTGAAAACTAGCAAGAACGTCAGACAACCTATATGAATGTAATCCTACTTGAAAGTTTATTAGAAAAATGCATAGATAAATCAATGGTCTCAGCTAATCTAAGAAATAATTGGTTTAAAACAAAACTCAACCAAAAGCAATTTTAATGGCAGCCATTGGAATAGCATAATAATTCATTCATTTCTTGTGACATAGTTACTACGACTGGTAAAAGAGAAATGCAGGATATGTGAATAGATTCTAAGTATGAGAAGTAAATGATAACAAGAAACTAATTATAAAAATAAAATAAGTAAAAGAAAAGAAAATAAAGTAAAAAAATTATAATTAAAAGAAAGGTGAGAAAAGGAGGGAACCGATGAAGAAAGATTGGAGTTTGGAGGTGTGTGGCGCAGGGGCATGGTGAGGGCGCACTGGTGGTTATGGTTGGGGGAGGAGGAGAAAGGAAAGGAATGAGGGATAGTTTAGGGGTTTTGAGTAAATGGGAAAAGAAAAAAAAGGAGTAAGGGGGTGGAGGAGAAGGGAAGAGGGTTGGTGATCAGTTTTTAGGCAATAGTGGCGCTAGGGAGGAGCGACGGCTGCTAGAAGAGGTTGGTGGCTAGGGTTTGATGGAAGAAGATGAGTGAATAGTGAGGGGGTTTATATAAAAATAGGGTCACACAGGCGTGTCACACGCCCGTGTGCCTTGCGTTCAGCTAGTGTGATTCGAAATTTTAGGGTTCGGCACCCCTGATAGTTGGGCCACACTCATGTTCTTTGGGCTGTTGGTTTACACGGCCATGTTGCACGGCCGTGTCCTGCGTTGTTCGCTTCTCTCACGCCTGTGTATGATGTCACATGCCCGTGTTTAATTAGCAGGTTCGACCACGGGTGATAAACCGTAAATTATACATATTTTTATCTCATGCTTAGCCTAAATTCTGGATGAATTATCATTATATTTGTGGAAATTGGTGCCCTTAATCCTTTTATTTCATGTTTTACACTTAGGTGAGCATAAGGAAGGAAAAAAAGCAAGGAACGGGCCGAAAACGGGCAAATTAGGCCTAATTCAATAATCAATACAGCCTGGAGGTTCGCCACACGGCCGTGCCACTTTAACAGGCTCGAGCACGGTCTGGTAGTCGATCCACACGGGCGTGGCACAGGGTGTGTCCCTGTCGTGAGGAAGTTCAATTTCACTCAAAAAAGGCTACTTAGGGGCTAAGAAAGCCATTCTAAACTCTATATAAAGACCCTAGGAGGCAACTTCAAGGACACACATTATTTTCCCGCCAAGACGGGGAGTTAAAGGCAGGGAATTACTCGAAGGGAAGCCGATTGATCCATCTCAGAAGCCAGAATCTACATCAAGACAGAGGATCTCCCTTCAATCCTTTCAGGAGTTTTGGGTTTTCTTATGTCTTGCTATTTTATTTCTTCTAAGATGTTTTCTTTTATAACTATGAACTAAAACCTCAAATATCTAAAGGGGATGAAACCTAAGACAGATCTTGTTATTGTTATCTGAGCTGTGTGATAAATATTTGATTTGTTTTTAATTGTGTTTTTAACTCTTAAATTGATATGTCCGAGATATTGATTTAAGTCGAATGTGCTTATGTAGGGGAGCAAAAGTCCCTGCATAGGAGTAGATCCAACACAACTAATAGGACGATGAAAATATGCCAGATTAGAGTCAAATCTAATATAGGGAGCCATAGATCGAGTTAATGCAAGACTAGGGGTTTTAACTAGAAAGAGATTTCAGTTAATCAACCTAGGATTAGTTGTTCTTATCTTCGACGGAGGTATTAACATAATTTAGGGATCTCTACGGATCAAATAAAATGAAGAAACCATCTGGTTCAGAGTTGGATAACAAGTGAAGTCTAGGTGGATTCTTCCTTAGGTATTGCCTTAATCAATCAATTTTCCCAAAAGAAATCTCTCTCTTTACTCCTTGCCGTTTCTTTTTAGTTTAGTTTAGATTAGTTAATTTAGAAACAAAACCCCCTTTTATTTTTAGGCTAGATAATAGAAAGAAAGTCATTACTAGTACTCATAGTTCTTTGGATTCGATATTCCGATCTTGCCACTAGCTATACTACTATTCGATAGGTGCACTTGCCTTTCTATCGTGATATTAGTTAGTTTCCAAGTACAATCAGATTTTATTACTTTATCATCATCACTCGAGATCATGATCAAGTTTTTGGCGCCGTTGCCGGGGAACTAAGATATTAGGAACACTCGATTTCTATTACTTTAGCCATTACTATTTTTATTTATTTTCCACCTTTATTTTTATTTTTATTTACTAAAATTTTCTTTTCCTTTTTCCCTTCTAAGTATGTAACGACCCAAAATCCGTGGACACTAGAAAAGTGTATTATCGGGCCTCCGTTTTAGTAAATTAAATCCTTAAATAATTATTAGGGATAATTATGAGTCTAGTTATATGTTTAATTATGTTTTAAATTAGATGAATTTAGCCTAATTAGGAGAAAATAGGAAAAAGGATTAAATTGAATTAAGAATAAAAGTTGAATTATAGAAGAATAGAAAGTAAAAAGGGCTAAAATGGAAATTAAGCCAATTTACTAAGTTGAGGCTGCATAAAGAGAATAAAAGCTAAGATTTTATTTGTTTTAAATTATATAAATAATTAATGATATATAAATATAATTTATAGAATATGAATTTATGATAATTAAATTATAATGATATTATATTATTAAATAAATCTATTTATTCCAATTGTATGGATATGATAAAATACATGTGTAATGCTTGTATTCATACAATTGTAAAATATATGTATATTTTCTTAAATAATAAGTAAAAGATATTTATTAATTATTAATTAAATTATTATATTATAAGATTTTTATTTGATAAATTAATTAGATTAAGATAAATGTATGGTTATGATGTTGTACAAGTGTCTTAATTATATTTGTTATTAAATAGATATTTTATATTTATTAATTAATTAAATAGGAAATAACTTAAATTAAAACATAAAAGGAAAGATAAAAGGAACAAAAGGAAAAACAAAACAGAGAAGCATTCGAAACAACAGGGAAGAAAGAAAGAAAGAAAATAAAAGGGAGAAACTAAGGATTTGAAGTTTAAGATTTTAGAAGGTAAGTTAATCAAGTCTTTTTCTCTTAATTTTGATGTTTTAGAACCTTTAAAACAAGATTTTGATGAAAATAAGCTGATATTTTGAGAGCTTATAGGTTTTCAAGTATAATTGATGTTGAAGAAAAAGATGAATTAGGGATTAAATTGAATGAAATTTAAGTTAGAATTAATAAAAGGATTAAATTGTAAAGTAAGTTATAAGTTTTGTGTTGGAGGGATTAATTTGGAATAAATGGTAAATTAGAGTTTTATTATGAATATTAGATAGTCAAGTTGAATATGGGAGGAATTTAAGTAGAAACAAAGTATGAATTAAGTTAGGAAAGTAAGTAAACTTAGTTAGGATTTAATTGCAAAATAAGCTATAAGAAACAGTTTTGGACAGTAATAGAAGCCTAATTTTGAAAAATCACCAAAAATTGTAGGAATCGAATTATAGAATGAATAAGATATAAAATTAAAGCTTATTGAGTGTAGTTTCTTATAGGAGAAACGGTGTAAGAAATGAATTTATGAATCAAGAGATATTTGAATTTTTGTGAGACTAGTTCAGAATGATTTCGAGATACTCTGTTTTGAATTTGAAAAATCATTAAAAATTGTAAAAAAATGATTAGAGGTTATAATTTATATGGTTAAAATTATTAATAGTCTATTTTTAATAGAAACAAATGGGAACTTTATTCAAATACTGTACGATAAGATAAATAATTTTTAGTGAAGAAGGGTCAGAACTATCAGACAGCAGAATAGGACTAATTTTAAAGAATAAACTGTAATTATTGGCTAAACCAAAAATTCTAAAAATTATATTGCAATAAGATATGTGAGTCTAGTTTCATAGAAAATTTATGGATCTTAATTTGGAATTTTTTAACTTAAGATATAGATAATTTAGTGACAATGGCTCAAGTAGACAGTCTTGAAAGAATATATAAGTAAAGAGTAGAATTATATATTATGAATGTGGAAGAGTAGGAATTGAATAAAAATTCAATAAATTATTATATTAGATCTGTAATTAATAATGTAAATTATTATTATTTTCGTAGCTAACAAGGAAATCGAGGCATCGGCATCCAAAGGAAAAGAAAAGATCGTTGAGGAGTAAACGCGTATTCCAGGTTTGTATTACTATAACTCAAACTATTTATTAATTGTTATATTGAAATTGTAATCATGGGACATTTAAGATAAGGTAAGTAATAATATTTGAAATTAAATAAGAATATGTGTGAATGTTGAATTATATGTGAATTGAGATAATAGATATTTTGAATTGATTGAGTATTTGAAATTGTTGTGGAAATGAATTCGAAATCGGAAAAGTAAAATAATACCCTATTAACTTGTCGAACTAGATTGGATACAAATGGCATGCCATAGGATTTGTGATGTGATGAGGAGATTTGTAGCTCGGCCGAGAAGATGATTCTGTTATTATATGCTTCGGTTTATCCGAAGAGGCATTTAACGCCTCACTGCTGTGTTTGGGAGGATATAATATATTGGTGTGTTTGGGAGGATATGATATACTGGTGTGTTTGGGAGGCTATATTATACTAGTGTGTTATGGAGGAATTATATTATTCTAGGTGTGTTTAGGTTGGATATTCTGGTGTGTTTGGGTGGAATCCATGTATCTGTCAGAGTCTGAGCCTTGTTAATAGGTAAATTATTGAAATGGAAATTTGAAAATGAGATTGATTGTTTTGGCACTGTTAAAAAGTATGAGAAAGAATGCATAAGATAAATTATGAATTGAATTAGTATGTGAAAAATTTATAAAGTGATATATAATTATATATGATTAGTTTAAATGATTTATAAAGCTTATGATTGATGTTTGTAAATTATTAATGTTAAAATAGTTTGATTTATAGTAATACCACTGAGTATGAAATACTCAGCGTACGGTTGTTTCCGTGCGCAGGTCATTAGAGTTCAAGGTCCGGTTCAGCATCCAGAACAATCCCGACTCTAGCACGAAAATTTTGGTGATGTATTTCTTTCTTTGGTCTAAGTGGCATGTACTAAGTGAAGTGAAAGTATGTGAGTTATGTACTTATACTATGTGATTTTGAGTTGTAGAAAAAGGTTAAAATGTTTTGAATGATGAATGTAATACTTAGTTATATAAATGGTAAATTTGGTACTAAATTGGATAAAGAATGAAGTTATAAATTATTCTTTATATGTTATTATATTTGATTAAAGTATTAAATCAATATTATAAGCATGATTTAGAAATGTTTTAATGTGTAAAATCTTTGGTTGAAACATTGGTATTGGTTGTTTTTGGTCTGAATTTGCAGAGGGTTTTAGATAAAAACAAGCAGAAATGTTGTCGAAATTTTTATAAAAAAAGAAATTTCAAAGTACTTGAATAAGTCTCGTTCCACTTTTAATACATATTTTAGGCTTTGAGAGTCCAATATAGGGAATTTAATAATTAAATTATACTATAAATATTATTTTATTTACGAATTATTTGTAAGTTGTCTGATATGTCCGGTAATGCCTCGTAACCCTGTTCTGGCAATGGTTTGGGGTTAGGGGGTGTTACAAGGTATCTCTAGTTTATGACTAGAAGAAACCCAAGAGGACCACTGCTTTTTGACAATGATTTAGAAGCTACAATTCACAGAACTCGCAGAGAGATAAGAAGAAGCTTGCAATATCCATAACAAAGTCAAGCAGAAAAACCTGAACCTATTACAGAGATGGAAGCAAATCAGGATAATCAGCTACCTCCTGTAGTAGCCGCAAATCCTGTTGAGTAAAATCTTGCTCTGCGTACTACGTATGATTATGCTAAACCTAATTTAGCAGGCACTGAATCTAGCATTATTTGGCCTACTATTGCTGCAAATAATTTTGAACTGAAACCTAACACTATTCAAATGATACAGCAGTTTGTTCAGTTTTATTTTGCAGGATGAGGATCTTAACTCACATTTAGCCAATTTCTTGGAATTCTGCGATACACTCAAAATAAATGGCATTTCTGATGATGCCATTCGTCTTCGGCTATTCCCATTCTCCTTGAGAAACAAAGCTAAACAGTGGTTAAATTCTTTACCACGAGGGTCTATCACTATATGGGAACAAATGACCAAAAAAATTTTACTTAAGTATTTTCCTCCGGGTAAAACAACTAAGTTAAGGAATGATATTTCTTCTTTTGTGCAGATGGATTTAGAGACATTCTATGACGCATGGGAAAGATAGAAAGATTTCTTGAGAAGGTGCCCTCACCACGGGTTACCTCTATGGTTACAAGTTCAAACCTTTCACAACGGTTTGAATCCCTCAACAAGGCAAATGATCAACGCAGCCACCAGTGTAACAATTAACAACAAAACACCAGAAGCAGCTTACGAGTTTATAGAAAAGATGTCATTGAATAACTATCAGTGGCAAGTCATGAGAACAAAGCCACAAAAAGCTGCCAAAATTTTTAATATTGATGCAGTCACTATGCTTTCTAATCAAGTAGAACTTCTTAATAAAAAGATTGATAACTTTGTTAGTTCGACACAGGTACACCCAGTAATGCAGTGTGATTCAATTCAAGGAAACATGTACAATCCCGATTACTCCTCCTATGGACATGGCATGGAAACCGAGCAAGCCAACTATATGGGTAATAATTCTAGATTTCAAAATAACCCTTATAGTAACACTTACAATGCAGGTTGGAGGAACAACCCCAATTTTTCATGGGGAAGACAAGGAAATCAAAGACAACCACCTCCTCTGGGATTTCAACAACCACCGTTCCAACAAGAGAAAAAGCCGAACCTTGAAGAGATGCTCACAAAATTTATCGCCGTGTCAGAAACCCGTTTCCAGAACACCGAAATGGCACTGAAGAACCAGCAAGCATCTATTCAACGACTCAAAACTCAAATAGGCCAGCTCGCTAAGCTAATCTCTAAAAGACCACAAGGTGGGTTATCGAGCAGCACAGAATCTAAATCTAAAGAGCACGTTAAAGCTGTTACACTACGGAGCGAGAAAACACTCGTTGAACCTGAAAAGAGGGTATCACAAGAGCCTGAAAAAGAAAAATTTGAGAAAGCCGAAACCAAAGAAAGCGCCCCACCAGTACTCAAGGAATATAAACCACCTATCCCATACCCAGTAAAATTAAAGAAAGACCGCATGGACGCTCAATTCGGTAAATTTCTTGAACTTTTTAAGCAGTTACAAATTAGCTTACCTTTTGTTGAAGCTATTTCATAGATGCCAACATATGCAAAATTTTTGAAAGAACTTCTTCCAAACAAACGGAAGTTTGAAGAACTGTCCACAGTGGAACTTAACGAAGAGTGTTCAGCGATTCTCCAAAATATGCCATACCAACCTAGAGCATCACCAAGATGACCCTCAGGTAAAAATGAATCAAATCAAGGTAGGGGATAAGGTAATCTTAGGGGAAGACAATCCTCGAATCTTGAATTCCAAAGAACATACAAGTGATACACCTTACTTCACGGTAATGAAAATCTTTCCCTATGGTACAGTCGAGATAAATCATGAGTCAATCGACACTTTCAAGGTAAATCACACTCGACTCAAATCTTATGTTGATGATGAAATTAAAAGCAGGATAGAAGAGTTTCAACTCTTCAAACCACCATGATCAAACAAGCTTGAGAAAAGTCGAGCTTAGACTACAAACAAGCACTTCTCGGGAGGCAACCCGAGCACTGACATAGTAAATTCTTTTATTTTAGGTTCTTTAATACATCAACTAACCCTTTGAATGTAGATTTTTCAAGCCACACGGCCAAGCCCACGGGCATGCCTAAGGCCGTGGGTACACCATGGCAAAACACGGAGTGACACAAAGAGCCATGGCCGTGCGATGTGGCGTGGCCAAGTCTGACGAATTGACACGGGTAGTGGACACGCCTGTGCCGACTAACCGTAGCCACATTGATAGAACCACGACACACATGGCCAACCCACACATCACACGGGCATGCGCCACGGCCATGGGGCCAAATTTCTATTATTTAAATTTTAAATTTTAAATTTTCATTTTCTTTACTTTATATTCCCCATTTCCCTTATTTTTAATTTTTTATCGAGTAATCCTTTAAATTTACACATAGTTGTACTTATTCTCTTCAATCACCTAGAATTACGAACTTTAAGTAGTCCTTTCTCCAAGTCTTCACACTTCCAACTCAAGGAATTCATCCAAAATTCATAGAGTTTCCCTTCTCTACCTATCTTATGATTAATCCTTGAAATTTACACATAGTTGTACTTATTCTCTTCAATCACCTAGAATTATGAACTTTAAGTAGTCCTTTCTCCAAGTCTTTACACTTCCAGCTCAAGGAATTCATCCAAAATTCAGAAAGTTTCACTTCTCTCCCTATCTTATGATTTTATGCTTCTATTGCTACTAATGTTATCTTTGTACATTGAGGGCAATGTACATCTTAAGTGTGGGGGGGAACTCACTTTTAGTCATTATATTATCTTCAAATCCCTAAATTTCATACCACTAACTTTTTGCATTGTTCTCAAATTTCACTTTCACTCTCTACATTAGTCTCAATCTCCTATTAGGAATTCATTCTGGTTGATTTATGATTTTTATTGATATGTTGAGAATTAAGACATAGGTACTTATGCTTTGATTTTTCAAACTTTAAGACATTAGGGAATCAAGCATGATAAGTTGAAATTTTTAAGAATTTAAATTTTTCTAGGTTATTTTCCCTAATTTTAAGTGTTATCTTGAGATTTGAAATTCACAAGATTGACATCAAAAGCCATAATTCTGGTGAGATTTTGAGCCTTTTGAGCATACATCCTTTCGTGCTCACTTTTATTGTTGCTTTGAGTGAGTCAATACTGATTTGTTATTCTAGAACTTGCTTCGATTATACATGTCGAGACCACATCATTGATTTGATATACAGAAATGATAAAGGCACCTAGGTTTAACCCACTTACTCCACAAAAGCCTACCTCTATAAATTAACCCCTAGTGAACCCCATTGAACCTAACAACCCATTCTTTGACTTACCTTTAATATTAACCTATAACCCCTTTTTTGTTGAATTCCATTTAATTATTTTGATCCCTATTTTTGTCGAGATTTGAGTTGAATAACTGTTTAGCTTTATTCTCTTTTTCAATTTATAAAGTTCATAAATATTCAATTTGATTTGTTCTTAAAAAAAAGTGTATTTACAGTCAATTCAGTTATTATTCATATTTTAGTTGTAATTCGATGTTTTTGCATATTTCTATTATAAGCTTCCGAATCCAGAACAATGTCATCATAAGGCTTAGCTCTAGGAATATGCTCCAGTGATAGAGATTTTTCTGGCTAGATGATTTTTTCAATTCAATCTCGATTCTAACCCTCTTTTTCAGGTTATGACAACACCCCTAACCAAGGCCTCATTACAACCATTGAAAGACCTTTTGATCAATGTGTCATATCAATCTATAATGGTGGAGATTTGATTTTCCTGCAAGCCTATGGTAATAACTTTTCAGGTTAACTAAAGAGTGCTTAATTTTTGGACCCTAAACACTTTGAGTGGATAGAGTGAATCTTTAGTGAGGATGTCAACTCTTGTTGATTTTGGTCGAAAGATAATTACTTAGGAGAAGGGAGAAAACCTATGTTTCTGTGATAGAATTCTCAACTTAGAGTGTTTGAGACTTTAATATTTTTCTGGTTGAATTTTCATTATATGATTACTTGCGGATTAGGTTGAGACATTATTGATAAGGATTATAAGTTCAGAAGGATGATTGTTAATTGTGAGTTGAGATTTTGCTTGAGGACAAGCAAAGGCTTAAGTGTGGGGTATTTGATAAATCGTAAATTATACATATTTTTAACTCATGCTTAGCCTAAATTCTAGATGAATTATCATTAAATTTGTGGAAATTGGTGCCCCTAATCCTATTATTTCATGTTTTACATTTAGGTGAGCATAAGGAAGGAAAAAGAGCAAGGAACGGGCCGAAAACGGGTAAATTAGGCCCAATTCTGTAATCAACACGGCCTGGAGGTTTGCAACACGGCCTTGTCACATGGCCGTGCCACTTTAATCGGTTTGAGCACGGCTTGGTAGTCAATCCACACGGGCGTGGCACACGGGCATGTCCCTGTCATGAAGAAGTTTAATTTCACTCGAAAAAGGTTGCTTAGGGGCTAATAAAGCCATTCTATACTCTATATAAAGACCCTAGGAGGCAACTTCAAGGACACACATTATTTTCTCACCAAGATGGGGAGTTAAAGGCAGGGAATTACTCGAAGGGAAGCCGATTGATCCATCTCAGAAGCCAGAATCTACATCAAGACAGAGGATCTCCCTTTAATCCTTTCAGGAGTTTTGGGTTTTCTTATGTTTTGCTATATTATTTCTTCTGAGATGTTTTCTTTTATAATTATGAACTAAAACCCCAAATATCTAAGGGGGACGAAACCTAAGACAAATCTTGGTATTGTTATCTAAGTTGTGTGATAAGTATTTGATTTGTTTTTAATTGTGTTTTTAACTCTTAAATTGATATGTCCGAGATATTGATTTAAGTCGAATGTGCTTATGTAGAGGAGCAAAAGTCCCTGCATAGGAGTAAATCCAACACAATTAAGTGGAGTTGATCGCAATCCTAGACATAGGACGACGAAAATATGCCAGATTAGAGTCAAATCTAATATGGGGAGCCATAGATCGAGTTAATGCAAGACTAGGGGTTTTAACTAGAAAGAGATTTCAGTTAATCAACCTAGGATTAGTTGTTCTTATCCTCAACGGAGGTATTAACATAATTTAGGGATCTCTACGGATCAAATCAAATGAAGAAATCGTCTGGTTCAAATGAAGAAATCAACTGTACCATAGGGGAAGGTTTTCATCACCATAAAGAGAGATGCGTCATCTGTATGAAGTTTTGAATTTACAATTCGAGGGTCCTTTTCATCTAATAATACATTGTCTCCGATCTAAAATTGTTTCGATTTATCTGTAGGCTTATCATGGAGATGCTTTTGTTTTTCTTTTCCTCTCAATTTAACTTGTGTTAGCCATTCGTCTAGTTCCTCGATCTGTAGCATTCGTTCTTCATAAATTGCTCCCTTGTTGTCATATGGACTCGAACGTGGCTCAGTTGTACTTTTGTGAAGAGTATCCTGCAAAGAAGGTTAAGCAGTGAGATTACTTGTAATATCATCTTTATCATTAAAAGTCCTAATAGAATTGCGGGCTTGAAGAGTAATCGTGTCATTGCCTACACGAAGTGTGAGTTCAAATGTGCCCACATCAATGATAGTCCTAGTGGTTGCTAAAAAGGGGCATCCTAAAATTAAAGGCACATCGTTATCCTCATCCATGTCTAGAACAACAAAATTCACTGGTATATGAATTTGTCAATTTTAACAAGTACATCTTCAATTATCCCCTAGGAAATCTAATGGTTTTATCAGCCAATTGAATGTTCATCCTAGTTTGTTTGGGTTTCCCAAGACCTAGTTGTTTAAACATTTTATAAGGCATTACGTTTATGCTAGCCCCTAAATCAGCCAAGGAGTTTTTAACATCTAAGCTACCAATTAAATAAGGAATCGTAAAACTCCTTGAATCTTTTAGTTTGTTCGGTAGCTTGTTTTGTGGAATGGCTGAGCAAACTGCACTTAGCTCTACATGCGACGATTCATCCAATTTCCGTTTGTTTGCTAAAAGTTCTTTTAAGAATTTAACTGCATTTGGCATCTGCGAAAGAGCTTTAATAAACGGTAAGTTAATATTTAATTTTTTTAAGAGTTTAAGAAATTTACCGAATTGTTCATTTGTATAATCTTTCCTTATCGCATTCGGGTATAGGACACGAGGTTTATACTCCTTACTTACCAGTTTTTGTGTACCATGACTTACCTCAATCTTACCATTACTTACCACATTTTCTTACCTCTCTTTAGATTTACGTTCAGCTAACCCTTCTTCGTCGCGCACAGTGATGGCATGGAGTTGCCCCTTTGGGTTAGTTTTTGTGTTACTTGGCAAAGCACCTTGTGGTCGTTCAGAGATCAGCTTAGCAAGCTGACCTATTTGGGCTTCAAGGCCTTGAATTGATGCTTGCTAATTTTTAAGTGCCGTCTCGGTATTCTAAAAATAGGTTTCTAATACTGAGATAAATTTTGTGAGCATCTCCTCAAGGTTCGACTTTTTCTCTTACTGGTAAGGTGGTTGTTGGAAGCCTGGAGGGTATGGTGGTTCCTTGACCACCCCACGAGAAATTGAGATGGTTCCTTCAACCTGCACTATAAGTGTTACTATAAGGGTTATTTTGAGATCTATAATTACTACCCATATAGTTGGCTTGTTCATTTTCTGTGGTAAGATCGTGGGATGAATAATTTGTGTTGTACATTCCTCCTCCATTTGAATCGCACCTCATCACTGGATGTACTTGTATAGAGCCCACTAAACCGTCAATCTTTTTATTTAAGAGTTCTACCTGATTTGACAGCATTGTGACTGCGTCAACATTAAAAACTCTGGCAGCTTTTTGCGGTTTTGTTCTCATAACTTGCCACTAATAGTTATTCAGTGACATCTCCTCTATAAACTCATAAGCCTCCTCAGGTCTTTTGTTATTTATGGTTCCACCGAAAGCTGCATCAATCATCTATCTTGATGAGGGATTCAAACCGTTGTGGAAAGTTTGAACCTGTAGCCACAAAGGTAACCCATGATGAGGGCACCTTCTCAATAAATCATTGTATCTCTCCCAAGCATCGTAGAGTGTCTCTAAATCCATCTACACAAAAGAAGAGATATCATTCCTTAACTTTGTTGTTTTAGCCAGCGGAAAATATTTAAGTAAAAACTTTTCAGTCATTTGTTCCCAAGTAGTGATTGACCCTTTAGGTAGAGAATTTAACCACTGCTTTGCCTTGTTTCTCAAAGAAAAAAGAAATAACCGAAGGCGAATGGCGTCATCAGAAATACCATTAATTTTAAATGTGTCGTAGAATTCCAAAAAGTTAGTTAAATGTGAGTTAGGATCCTCATCCTGCAAACCATCAAACTAAACAAACTGTTGAATCATTTGAATAGTGTTAGGTTTCAATTCAAAATTATTTGCAGCAATAACAGGCCTAACAATACTAGATTGAGTACCAGCTAAATTAGGCTTAGCATAATCATACATAGTACGAGGGATAGGATTTTGATTCACAGGATCTGCGGCTACCACAGGAGGTAGCTGATTATTTTGATTTGCTTCCATCTCTTCAGTAGTGTTGGTTATGTCCTCTTACTCTTCTTCTATGTACTATAAGCTTCGCCTTATTTCTCTTCAGTTTCTGCAGACTGTAGCTTCTAAATCACTATCAAACAATAGTGGTCCTGACGGGTTTCTTCTAGTTATAAACTAGAGACACCTGTCAGAGAAGAACAAAAAGAAAATTTTAGTAAATAAATTGCAATAAAAGTAAAGATAGCTAAAGTAATAGAAATCGAGTGTTCCTAATATTTTAGTTCCCCGACAACGGTACTAAAAACTTGATCGTGATTATGATGAAGTAATAATAATAATGATCGTACCTAGACACTAGCTATTATTACGATAAAAGGCAAGCGCACCTATCGAATAGTAGTATAGTTAGTGGCAAGATCGGAATGTCGAATCTAAGGAACTAAAAGTACTAGTAATAACTTTCTTTCTATTATCTAGCCCAGAAATAAAGGGGAGTTATTTGTAAACTAAAAATTCTAACTAAACTAAAGACGCGACAAAGAATAAATTGGAGAATCACTTTAGGAAAACTTATTGATAAAAGCAATACCTAAGGAAGAATCCACCTATACTTCACTTGTTATTTAACTCTGAATTAGACGATTCTCCATTCGACTTGATCCGTAGAGATCCCTAAATTATGTTAATATCTCTGTCGAGACTAAAAACAACTAACCTTAGGTTGATTAATTGAAATCTCTTTCTAATTAAAACCCATAGATTTACATTAACTCGATCTATGGATCCCCCTATCAGATTTGACTCTAATCTGACAGATTTTCGTCGTCCTATGCCTAGGATTGCGATCAACTTTGCTAATTGTGTTGGATCTACTCTTAAACAGGGATTTTTGCTCTGTTAAATAAGCACATTTGACTTGAATTAATATCTTGAAATATCAATTCAAGAATTAAAAATACAATTAAGAACAAATCGAATATTTATCATATAATTCAGATAAACAAGATTCATCTTAGGTTTCATCCCCCTCAGTTATTTAGGGGTTTAGTTCATAATAAAAAGAGAAAACATCTCAAATTAAGAGAAACAACAAACCATAAAGAAAACCCAAAACTTCTGAAAGAATTGAAGGGAGATCTTCAGTCTTAATGTAGATCATTACTTCTGAAATGGATCAATCGGTGTAATTCCCTGCCTTCTACTCTCCCTCCCCTTTTAAGTCCTCTCCTAGGGTGTTTATATAGACTCCGGAATACCTTTCTTAGCCCCTAAGTAGCTTTTTTCGCGTAAAATTGAAACTCATCATGACAGAGACACGCCCGTGTGAATCGAGCCCAGGCCGTGTTCAAGTCTGCAAATTTGGCACGGGCGTGTGGTTTTACCCGTGTGATGAACTCTAGGCCGTGTTGATTTCTTGCTCCATCCCATTTTCTCCGTTTTTGGCCTGTTTCTTGTTCTTTTCACTCTCCTATGCTCACCTAAGTATAAAACATGAAATTAAAGGATTAGGAGCATCAAATTCCACAATTAAATGGATAATCCATCCAAAATTATGCTACGCATGGGGTAAAAATATGTATAAATTACAATTTATCAACAATCCTATGGCATGCCAACTATATCCAACGGTCTCATAAGATCATTAGGCCAAAAGATCCATATTATTATCACATATTTACTTATCGATTTTTCATACATATTCATTGCATATTTGATATCGCGTGATATGTAGTAATAAAATTTATAAAAACTGATCACACCAAAAACTAACTAATATCACGATTTTAAGGCAAACACACCTATCGAACAGTAGTATAGTTTAGCGGCAAGACCAAGTTATCATACCCAAGGGAACCAAAAGTACTAGTACTTACTTCCTTTCTATTATCTAACCAAAAAATAAAAGAGGTTTGTATGAAACTAATTCTAAAACTAAATTAAGAATGCACAAAAAGTAAATTGGGGAAAAACTCTCGGGAAAACTAATTGATATAGGCAATAATCAAGGGAGAATCCACCTAGACTTCACTTGTTATTAACTTCTTGAACTAGACGATTTCTTCACTTGACTTGATCCGTAGAGATCCCTAACTTATGTTAATACCTCGGTCGAGGATAAGAACAACTAATCCTAGGTTGATTAACTGAAATCTCTTTCTAGTTAAAACCCCCTACTCTTGTATTAACTCGATCTATGGATCCCCCTATTAGGTTTGACCCTAATCCGGCAGATTTATGTCGCCCTATGTCTAGGGTTGCATGCAACTACGCTTAATTATGGTAGATCTACTCTTAAAACAGAGAGTTTTGCTCTTCTGCCTATGCACATTAGTTTCTTAACTTAATACCTAGGATTATTAAACCAAGAATTAAGAACACATAATTAAGAACAATTTAAGTATTTATCATATAATTCAAGAATGAATAATAACAAGGTCTGTCTTAGGTTTCATCCCCCTCAAGTATTTGAGGGGTTTAGTTCATAATTAATAAAGAAAACATCTCAGAAGAAATAAGATAACAAAACATAAAGAACCCAAAAACCCCTAAAGGAATTTAGGGTGATCCTCTGTCTTGATGTAGAATTTCGGCTTTTGGGATGAATCAATCGGCTTCCCTTGGAGTAATCCCTTGCTTCCACTCCTTGTGTTGGCAGAAAGAAGGCGCTCCTTTAAGGAGAAAAAAGTATTCCCTTAGCGGGAAATAAGCACACCTTTGTAGTTGCCCCCTAGGGTCTTTATATAGAGCTTTGGAATGCCTTTCTTAGCCTTTAAGTATCCAAATCTGAGTGAAATTGCACTTCCTTACGACAGGGACACTCCCGTGTGCCACGCCCGTGCTTGTCGAGGCTGGGCCATGTAGGACCTCATGTGGCATGGCCATGTGCCACGGCCGTGTGGTGACTCCTTGGGCTGTGTCATTTTCACACTTTGGCCCATTTTCTTTGTTTTCGGTCCATTTTTCATTCTTTTCTCTTCTCTATGCTCTCTTGAGTATAAACATGAAATAGAAGGGTTAAGAGCACCAATTCTCACAAATTTAATGATAATTCATCTAGAATTTAGGCTAAACATGAGGTAAAAATATGTATAATTTACCGTTTATTAATATTCACATTAGTAGCATAATATAATCACTGTCACATGGCATGACTAACATACCCACATATTTACTTTCACATTAGTCATCATAAGCTTATATCATATGCCATAGCATCTCATATATGTTCATAATTTCACAATTTCATAATTTCACAAGCATACATATATCGCATTGAGTCATAGATATGAAAACACTTACACTCGAAATTTAGAGTAAGAGTTTAAGCTACCTCTAAATTCCCAATTACACAATGAATCATCTACGAGTAGCGATATCAAAACACTCACCAAAATATGCTTTCGCCAAAAACTGAAAGTTTAGACAAGCTTTTCTTTGCCTTTGTCTTTACTCATTGAAGGTCCTATTGACTCCAACACTTCAACAAGACAAGCCACACAAACATACAATCAACAATCAGCCGTCAACTTACCTTAAACAGTCACAAACATAAGCCTAAGCTACGTTCTCTTTTAACCTAAACCTTCGACATAAAAAACTTTAAATTTGAATATCTCAGTCAACACTTAATCTTTCCGCACGAAATGAATTTCATTCATCTACGACTAATTCTCAACCTTTAAACTACACAAAACTACACGGTTTAAAGGATTGACATTTTTCGACAAGTTTTGGTCATCATAACAAAAATTCATTAAAGCCCAAGAAATTCTTAACGAAACTTCAAAGGAACTTTAGAAACCTTCTAATCATGTTAAAATAAGTTGAAAAGCACTTTGAAACCACATTTTAATCCACAATCCCGAAATTCACTAGTAATAACCAACTTTTCAGCTTTTATTTAAAACATTTGTCTTAATAGCTAAAAATTCAATTTAAGAGACTAGTTAACGTTTAAAACTAATGGGAAGATGAATCATTACCTTAGTTGACGAAAATCCAAGTGTTTGATCAAAAACCAAAAAACCCAAAAAATCCTAAAAAGTTAAACAATGGAGAAAACTATGGTGTTTTGGGTGTTCTTCTTGAAGATTTATGGAGGTTTAATACTTGGGGAATGATGGAAATAAAAAGGAATAAAGTTTAACAAATAAAATTGAAGGGGAAAATTTAGGGATAACTTGGGACGGCAAACTCAAAACAAAATAGGAGGGTTTATAGTTGTAGGTGGGGGAAGTATTAGGGAGATTTTTAAAATTTGGTTAAATTGCTTTATAAAAACCCAAAGTTTTGACCCCTTTACAAATCAGTCCTATTTTCAAAATTAAAGGTATTTAAAACTCATTTTCAGAAATTAATTTAATTTTCTAAAAACCATGTTCAAAAACATGACCGGTCTACTGTGGCGCAAAATTCTGAACATTCTAAGGCTAAAATTCCTAAAATACCTCTAGAACTCCTAAGCCCAATTTTGGGATGTTACAGTGTAAATTTGACAGTGAAGTGCCTGATGATGCCTTCTTCTTCACAAACCTTTGCAAATAGATCACTCTTATACTTTCTACCATTATCTGTGCAAAGGTGCTTGATCCTTTTGCCCATTTGAGTTTTCATCATTTTTTTCCACTTAAAGAAAACTCTTAACACTTCATCATTTGTCTTTATTTTATACAATCGCTCTTCGAGAATAGTTATCAATGAAAGTTACATAATAATTTTTTTTCTCCCAAAGAGCTCTTTTTAGAGGGACCCTAGACATTTGAATGAACATAATCCTAGATGCCTTTAGTATCTTGGATTGTATTCTCAAACTTCACCCTTGTCTGTTTCCTTTTGATACAATGCTCACAGAAATCCAATTTATAGGTTCTTACTCCTATTGATAATCCTTGATTTATGAGTAAGCTTAAGGATTTTTCACTTGCATGCCCTAAGCGCATATGCCATAACTTAAATGCTTCTAACTCTCGATATCAGTTGATGTCACAACAACTATACCATTAACTATATGGGCGATGTTAGAGCTCTTAGATTGTCCACTATTTCAATCATAGTCTTTCAATATGCCCAAGGAAATCTTTTATGATATGGACGATCAGTTTAAACTACAACCATAGAGCATACTTCGAATAACCTTCGACTCTGATACCACTTATTGTACGAATAGGGTAAAGACAGTAATTAATTGTACTCGAAAATCATACTAGGTTCGATTCCCAAGAAAGATTTGAGGGGTCACAAATGATCCCGCTTAAAACTCAACCTCCTTGACAAAATCTCCCTCCAATGTAATTTAATAGCATAATATATCACTACAAATGTACCC
Organism: Gossypium stocksii; assembly: GCA_020496765.1. Classification (NCBI taxonomy): domain Eukaryota; kingdom Viridiplantae; phylum Streptophyta; class Magnoliopsida; order Malvales; family Malvaceae; genus Gossypium; species Gossypium stocksii. The sequence continues at coordinate 12,438,033 of CM035622.1, forward strand.
TACAAAATATTGAAAGAAAAATAATAAATAACATTATAATTTTACTAAGGTTCGAAAAATTACACCTATGCCCTCAAACACTACCAAAATATTTTACTGCAAAAGATACAAGTGAAAGTTACAAATAGGAAAAAAGAAAATTGTCATATGAAGAAAATGGATAATTTTAAGATGATTTAGAGGTAGAGAGACCATAACTATTTATAGTAGTACAAGCACTCCACAACCTTGTATTTTTTAGATGTGGGATTGTGCTATTTCAACAAGTTAGTATATCGAACAAGGAAGAGTAAAATAATAAAAATAAACAAAACTAAGTATAGAAGTAATGTAGATAAAATGTGCTTGTGTTGCAAATGTGTTAATGCCCTTAGACGAGGTAAGAAGCCTTAAGCAATAACTTATTTTGCTCGTGGGGAGCCAATAATTGTAAAGTGAGGAAGTTTGAGAGATTCTCTCAAAGTGAAAAATGTAAATAAATGATTTTGAATAAACTATTGTGTGTGCTCTAAGATTATCTCGTTTGAGGGGAGAATCCCCATTTATTTATACCCATGCCCATGGCTAATCAATTTGCCAAGATATGCAAATTGTTGGCTACAAACAAATCCTCCATAGATGAGTGGAGAGGTTGAGATTGTGACTCTCAATCAATGTCGATGGGTGCAAGTGGTGTCAACTTCCACCCCCAAGTGAGGCCATGAAGGTTCTTTTGTAAATTATCTTCGTGCCTAAATTGTGGTATTTGTGCCCACCTTATTGAGCTTATGAAGGGATTAATGATGGGCTCCCATGCCTAAAATTCTTTGTAGGCTCGATAATAGACTTTGAATCTTGCTCTTGTTGGACAAACTCAGAAGGCCTTCGTTTGTCCAACCTAACAACCTTATCGAACATTTGATGGCTTAACATGGTTTGAGGACTTCGATTGTATTGTGGTTCAGGTCCAAAGTTCCCTCTTACATTGCCTTCCCCCTTATGTCTAAGAGTGTGTCATCAATTTTGGCTTTTTGCAAGACCAAATGTGGTTATCTTAGTGCACCTAGAAAGGTCCATGAAAGACATATACAATGATATCGTGTCACTTTGTGAGGGGGTTGAGATACGTAAGTTGTCGTCGTTATTAGACACATGTTTAAAGTTTCATGTGTCCTATGGCCTCTACCTGCTTTGCGAAGTTCCTGGATGCCTACAACACACTTGTGTTAGTCAAAATCTTGCTTTTGCGCTGCATAGACAAGGTAAACAAATCATTGCTACCATATTCAAGGGATACGATTGTGATGTAAAAAAAAAAAAAAAAGATAAAGCCCAAGGCTGAATTGTGAGATATTATCATAAACAACCCATGGACCTTGCAACAACACCTTGTGTAATCTTCGGTGATTGGCATTTGACTAAGTAATAGTCATTTTTCTAAATCCATGAGTTGAAAATTTTGCAAGGGTTTCCAAAAAGAAAAGATGTTTTGTAGTGCACTAAAGCCAGTTGTCCTCCTGAGCAAACCTATTCTATTGAAGGAATTCCATCGAGTAATTCTATGATGACATCACCATTCAATAATTCGAAGTCATCTTCCTCTTGTTCGTTTAATTCATTAAAGTTCTTCAAAGCATGAAGTAAAATATCCTTAAAGGACATCTAATCTCTAGTAGGTGAATCCATATCCATATTCCCCGTGCAAGTGGTGCCTCCTTGGTATGGTGAACTTTTTCTTGTCTCTCTTCCATCAACTATCGAGGGTGGTGGTAGTTTCCCAATCTCTCCACGATTCTCAGTTGACAAGAGCATAACTATTCTATCATGAAAATATGGGACCTCTTTTAATTCAACGTCAATTATTTACCAGAACAATACTAAGTGAATGGACATTTTGTATATACGCCTATATATATAACCATGGAATGGAAGCAATTCAAAGAATCATTTCTCTTTTCCAATATAGGAGGGAACATTACAAGCTGGAACATAGAATTGATGTCTATCTAAGCCTATTTCCAAATCATATAGGTTGAGCGAAATCATTGGCTCTGATTTCCCTCTTATTACAAACAAAACGACGAAACAATTGCATTACAACTTACAAGCATGACCACTTAATTTGAGAAAAAGAGAACAAACTTAAAGATGACATAGGATCATCGCCATACTGATTTTTTCTTTTCAAGAATTCTCGAGTTCAACACATTAAAAGCCTAAGTTAAAGCAAAATCAGCAAAAAGCGTTGCAATTTAACGGCCAAATAGATTATAGAAGAAATTTTCATGGAATGTGGGTAGTAGGTGCTGCAGCAGCCAGCTTGGCTCTCAGATCTTTTCTCAAAATCTTTCCTGAAGGAGACCTGGGAATTGCATGAACAAAGTGCACCTTATGCAATCTCTTGTAGTAAACCACCTGTTTTGGTAAGCACAACAACAAAGGGATTTTATTGCTTAAGCCTTGGTACTTTGGTTTCAGATTATAATTAGGATGTTATCTTCGTATATACCTGTTTAGCAATGAATTCCTTGACAACTTCTTCAGTGAGTTCAAAACCATTTGATCGAACCACAAATGCAACCGGAACTTCACCAGCAACTTCATCTTTTTGCCTGTTAAATGTTGCAGTTTGTGTAAGGTTGTACGTTCAATATTTTTCAAAGTTTTTCATGTATTTAGGGGATTTTTGGAAGGTTTTATTCTAGTACTTATCTCCAATTATGCATCACACAAATATCCAACATGAATACTTAAAAGAAAAAAAAGAACTGAGTCTATATAAGCCATGAATTGAACATGTTCGAAAGTACATACGGAACTACAGCTGCATCTGCAATTGATGGATGGCTTACAAGGAGGGACTCAAGCTCAGCTGGTGGCACCTAAATACAACAGAAACAATCAGAGAAAAATACAATTTATAAAGGTTGCATTAACCAAGAAACGATGAAGGGAGAAATTAACGTACTTGAAAGCCTTTGAATTTGATGATCTCCTTTACTCTGTCAACAATGAAAATCTCATCATCTTCATCCACGTAACCTATATCACCTGTATGAAGCCAACCCTCCACATCTATGGTAGCTGCTGTGGCGACACTATCGTTCAAGTAACCTTTCATGATTTGAGATCCACGAATGCAAATCTCGCCAGGTTGATTGTAGCCAAGGGAGCAGCCAGTTTCAGGGTCAATGACCTTAAGCTCGGCATTCCTAACCACTGTCCCACATGAACCTGACTTTGTAGGAAAGGGCTGCTTTGCAAATCCCAGGCACATTGATAGAACTGGTCCTGCCTCTGTCATTCCATATCCCTATATTTTTCGGAAAAAAAAACATAAATACTTAATCCATTGGGCATTTGAACTTTTGGGTGAAGACCCAATGAAGCCTGCCATTACAAGTGGGCAGCATTGGTGGAATGATGTACAGATCTGACTACCCTCTGAAAAACCTCCTCCACAATGGCAAATGGGACTTATATTTCAAAATAAATTAAAATTTTCAGATTTTAATATTTTGATAAAATCCTTAAATTTGAATTTTCATTATTTTATTGATAAAACTTTAAATTTTAAAATTTCTGAACAAGAAACTTTGAAAAATATTTTTGGAATTTTAATTAATCAATTATTTGATATTAAATATTCATGCTATTTTATACGATATAAAATAAAGATTTTAATTATTTTATAATATTATCTAACAAAAGATGGGTGGCTCCAAATTTAATATAGTGTCAGTAAATGCGTGGCAGAATTCAGAAGGAACCCAGTGACGACTCAATTTTTGGCGAACGGCTAATGGCTATTAATACCCTTAGATTTTGGGATCTTACACTTGTGCATCCGCATATTACTAAGGGATATTACGGTTTGAATGCTTTTTATCAATGTAAGATACGTTTGAGAAATAAACTCTTTATGTTATGTCTGATGTATTTGGATTTCTTCACTCTATTCAAAAAAAATACCTATTTTAGTTGAATGAAAAATTAGTTTTTTATTTAAAATTTCTTCCATTTGAATTTGAATTGATAAAATAACTAAACAATAATATATAACGTTTTATATATATCTCATGCTCAATTCATTTTTAACAATAAAAATATATAAAACATTTAATAAAAAATATATTTACTTTTTAATTAACATACATAAATTAATTTACCTACTACTAAAATAAATTTTTCCTTAAAAGCAAACGTCAAATAGGGAAAGAGAGGAGGAGTTGTACTGATTTGGTGTCACACCCTATACGAGTTTTGACTCTAACATATAAAATAAGAAATTTCAAAATATATTTATAAAACTGAAAAAGAAAATGTGACTATTTCTAAATTTAAGTTATTTCTCCAACCAACCCAATTTAGGCTTAATAATATAATAAGGTCCCAAAACGAAGGGTTTTAAAAATATTTAATTTTATTTATAGTTATTTAAATATATATTTTTTAATTGTAATCATGTTTAATATATATTAGAATATAACGAAATTTGAAGATAACAAAAATAAATTAATTAATATAAAGGGTAAATTTGTTAATTTATTAAAAAATGTATTTAATATTTTAAGAGGTTTGCATTAAATGCTTTTTATTATCAATATCATTTTTATATTTCTAAAATAAATTTATTAGTATTTATTTATAAATTTTTTATTTTTTAATTTAATGGAAATGTACCGTATTATTATTAGTTGATAGCCTATGAGAATTGTACATTGACATGTCAAATGTTATTCTTAAAAAAGATACGTTGAATATATATACATATATATATATTAAAAAAGGAATACATGTAATAAATAATGAATTCTTGTTGGTGAATGTAATATAATTAATAATTAATATTTTTAAACCTAAAATATTATTTTAGTGCCTCATGAGGGAAAAAATAGTAATATACTTCGTAATTTAAAAAAAAAAATTTATCAACTCTCATTTCGCATGAACTTCTGTTAAGAAATGCATTAATGAAAATTAAATAAATTTAAGAAAACAAAAAACTAACCTGACCCAAAACGGCTTGAGGAACCCTTCCCCTGAGAGCCTCTTCGAGCTCTTTTCCGAGCGGGGCGGCCCCTGAAAGCACCACCCTGATTGAGCTCAAATCAAACTGGGCGACCACCGGATTCTTAGCCAACAACAACACCAACGGCGGCACAACCGCAGCCACCGAAACTTTATGCCTCTGTATCAGCTCCAATAACGTCCCTATCTCAAACTTCTGCATTAACAGAACCGCAGCTCCCGCCCTCAAGGAACACAAGAGCACGCTGTTGAGTGAGTATATGTGGAATAAAGGCAAAACACACAAGACAACATCGTCATGTGTCAAATAAAGATTTGGGTTCTCTCCATCTACTTGCTGAGCGACGCTTGTGCTCAAGCTTTTGTGCGTTAAAACCACTCCTTTGGGTAACCCTGTTGTTCCCGAAGAGAAGGGCAAAGCAACAGGGTCATCGGGGTGAATCGTAACTTGAGGGATCTCATTCTCATTTGCCTCTGATAACACACTGAAATCTAAACAGTTTTCTGGGGGGTCGTCGATGGTGATCACCTTGAAATCTTCACCTATTTTGGGAAAGTTTTCGTCGCCGTCGTTGTTGTTATTGGTGTCTTTAAGCTTGTCAACGTATTGGGATTGAGTGATGATGAGTTTGGCTCGAGCAGCTTTGAATTGCTTGAAGATTTCTTTGGAGGTGTAAAACGGGTTAGCGGTGGTAGAAACGGCTCCTATCATGGAAGCTCCCATGAAGGCGAAGACGAATTCGGCACAGTTGTGGAGGAGAATCATGATGGCATCTCCCTTTTGAATGCCTAAGTTGGATAGACCAGCGGCTGTCTTTTGCGCAATCAAATGAGTTTCGCTGAAGGAATAGATTTTCCCAGAAGAGCCGGAGATCAAACATGGTTTATCGGAGAGAGAGGGGAGGTTTTCAAAGCAGTAAGTGTGGAGAGGGAGGTGGTTTGAGATAGGAATATCAGGCAATTTAGACCTGAAAATGTGATCAGCGGGGGTTTCAGGGGAGAGTTGATCAGGCTTAGGGGATTCAAGCTCAACGGGATGATCAGCAATGGAGATCATGGTAATTGGGTATTGAAAATGGGGGATATAGGCAGAGAGAGGAAAGGGAAGGTGAGTTAGAGTCGGAAAGTGAGAGAGGGAAGGGATATAAGGAGGGGGGATGGTGGTAGGTAGAGCATATGGGCGAGAGGAAGTGGGTGGGAATTTAGAGGCAAAAATATGCCCATCTCACGTTCAAATGGACACCAGACACCCAGTCCAAGCAGGGCCTTGTTTCTACATCAAAACTTGCCCTTCCTTGTACCTACCACGCCTCTCCCTAATCTCCCACGACCGCTTTTCTTTGAAATTCCTAGCGATTGGTTATCGAACTGCCACACGTTGTTATTATTTCCTGCTACGTGGTATTTCCATCTTGTGGGGACTGGGAACTGGGAACTGGGAACTGGGAACAGGTTTCTTTTCTTACATTTCTTATATATTTATTAATTTAGATATTTAAGAAATGATTCTATTTCCGTCACGTTATATATTTTTTAATATTTTTATCTTATATTAATATTTTCATTCTGAATTTTAATATTTTTATTTTGAAAAAAATTAAATTTTAATTAAAATTTTAAAATTAAAAATAAAATTATTAATATGGCATAAAACTATTAAAAATGAATCTAAATATTTATATCCAACTACTCATTTTAATACAAGTACTTTTTCTTTTCTTTTCTTTTCTTTTCTTTTTTGGCCATCTGTTTCATTGAAACATATATATATCGACAATATGCTTTTATGAATTATCTTCAATTTTTTTATAATTTAAAATACAAATTGTAATTTTTCTTTAATATTTACAGTAGTATAATATGATTAAATGTAAGCAACTACAAAATTATTATATTTAGTAACTAAAAAATGTACATCAAATAAATTTCAGTAACTCATATTTTTTTCATAATTGTTGACTCCTTCTCATGTCTTTCTCAAAATATGTAAACAAACCAGTATTCTCCCATTGATAACATCTGGTACAAAAAAATTCAAGTCTTAAATACATAAAAAAATTTCATGAAGTCAACATACAACTAGTAATTTTCTTTCAAAAAAATAAAAATCACTTAAAAGTTTCTTAGTTTCATAAATATGCAATACATCAAATACAATATTCACCATAATCACATTAGTAACAATAATTTCTAAACAAAACTGCTAAATTTCTAATTGATATTCAAGAAATTCAGGATTATAAAAGATCACCAATCCGAATTTCTTCATGGACTCTTATCAATAAACCTTTAAAACTTATTATCCAATCAAGATGTTAGAAATCTTATAAAAATAATACTCTAAAATCATTCAATTAATAAAAAATTAAATCTTGCAAAAAAAAATCCTAAACGGAAGCAAATTGATAATCCAAACTTTTTAAAGGTTAATCAATAAAGCTTAAAAAAAATTTTATTAACAATTCAAAGAGATCCGCTCGAAAATAATCAAAAACTATTATGTCATCTATCAAATCTAATTAGGGAGATACTTTATTTTGGGTATAAAAGTAGATGACTCTCATATTGAAAAATATGAACATCACATATATAATAAGGGTAATTACATGTTATTATTTACTATCATGTTATTATTCTCGATGATTTGACATGATAGATCCTATTTTATTAAGTTTTATTTTAGATTTATTTTAAAAATCTAACATCTCAAACGACAGAGACATAGATGTGATTGTCTTGACTAACAATACATCAGACGTAACCCAAATAGAATAAATCCCAAATTCATTTGTGGATTTAATCACTTGTGATGTTTATAGTGTGACTTACCTCAATCTTGAGTAAGTGACGGACTATGTGTGTGTAACTTGTATAATTTAATGTATTGAAAGCCTGAACTCAATTGATAATGTAACGATTCGATTTTCAGTGGTACCGAAAAATGCAATTTCGGAACCCCATTTCCGTAAACTGAGTTTGTAAATATAAAATAGGAATATTTACGGAGCTAATATAAAAATATATTGAAGAATGGTCAAGTAATTTTATCGATTAAATAGTTATTTCTATGGGACAAATGATTTAATTTCTATGTGTTAGTAATTGACTTTTTCATAAAGAAAGTGTAACACCCCCTAACCCCGAACCATCGACGGAACAGGGTTACAGAGCATTACCGGAACTACCAGACAACTTACAATTTAATACACAATTATTATCAAACATAATATAAAATAATCTTATAGTCTCATATATGGATCTTCGAGATCCAAACATGCGAGTTAAAAGTAGTTCGGGACTAATTCGAATACTCAGAAAATTTTTCAAACATTTAAATTTTTTTTCTCAAATAATGGGCTCACACGCCCGTGTGATCCCATGACATGCCCGTGTTGATGAAATATATGATTCAACACGGCCATGATGGTTTGGGACATGCCCGTGTCCCTTACCCGTAGAGTATTCTGATTTTTCTCACACGGCCAAGCCAGACGCCCGTGTGCCAGGCCGTGTGGACTCAATTTTGAGTCTTAGACACTAAACTAACCTTCCTGCACATTTCAACCCAAAATCAATGTACAATTTATGTAGCAATCAATATTTTTACATATATAAACATATCTAATCATTTTTAAACAATTTATTTATCTATATGTTCATTAATCATACATATATCAATTAAAATCATGCTAATAAACTTTAGTTAATTCCATTTCATACTTATATTTAATATGTCATATTAGTTCCCTTTTTATACCTAAACCAATTTAAAACATTATTTAACAACCATAATCATAAAACTCATATACTCAACATATTCATTACCTAGGTACATGCCACAACTACCCAAGGTAAGGTACATAATTAAAATTTCTCTGACGTCGAGGTTGATCTGGATGCTGGACCGGACACTGTCTTTTAACTAACCTGCGCACGGAAACAACCGTATGCTGAGTATGGGAATACTCAGTAGTATTACCATAATTCAAATTATACAATAACTTATATACTTTCAATTTGTGTTACAATTACTTAATAATTATTTCATACTTTAAATCAAATTATTTAATAATAATAAGCACTATTTCAAGGCTTGTATTTAATCCAATACATACATTATTTCATTATCAAATTTGCATTGGATTTTTCATATCTCATTTCATTAGCTCATTTCGTATCACATGCAATTCACTAAATTTTATCACTTTATTCAATATTAATTCTATTACAATTTGTTCTTACTAAAGTCATATTTCAATAACAATTTCAACTAATTAATTTCATATATTATCACTTATTTTAATCAATTCTTACAACTTTAGCTCATATTTTAAGATATCATATCTTAATTTCATTTTCACATATCAAATTCACATTCAAATTATGTAATTCAATTATACTATTCTTTTCAATTAAATTCTCATATTATTTATTTATATAAATTTCACACAACTTATGAACTTTAGTTTCATTTCTCAATCTCATATAATATTTCAATTCATAATCCAACTTTGAACACTTCATGAATCTTTGATTCAAGCATTCAACCTCATAGCACAAATCTCATTTCATATATCATTTCATAAATTCACTTTACTATTTTTTTCCATAGCTCAATCACAGTCATTCGGAATTTATTATTACACTTATTTACCCCTATTAACTTGACTCGGACCCTGGCAGATACACGGATCTAATTAAACATATCAGAATGGCGACCAACGCCTCATCGGCATAGCCGAAGTAAAGTGGCTACCAAAGCCTCATCGGATAGTTCGAAGTAAATCTATGACACACCACGTGTCTCATCGGCTGAGCCAAAGCAAAGTGGCTACCAAAGCCTCATCGAAACTATTCGAAACAAATCTATGGCACACCAAGTGCCTCATCGACTCAAGGTCGAAGAATCTCTGAACTGTTCTGATCCTATGGCATGCCAACTATATCCACTATGCCCGACTAGTTAATAGGGTATCGGAATCACATGGTAATTTCACTTTTAATATCGAATTCACATCAATTAATACTTTGGTCACATTTCTCACATAATTCTCGATTCAATCACAATTTGTTTCAATTTCACAAAATCAGATATTTTCACTTCAATTCACATTTCAACTCAATCAATTTCTCATACTTTCATTCCATATACATTTCATAATAATCACATTCAATTCAAATTAATTCATTTCCAATCATAATTCCTCATATATTCCATCAAATACTCATACATATGCATACTTCATTACAATATCATTCAATTCATAATTTCTCATATTCACAATCTAAATTAGTTTCTCAATTCAATATGTATTTCAATACCACATTAATTCTTTTAATTCAGATCATATTACCAGAAATTTCCATTCATTTCACATACAATTCAAATTTATTTAATTCAATATCAATTTCAACCTTTATTTTATTTACTAAACATATTATTCAAAATTCAATATTTACTAATAATAAATTCAATTCAATCTTGATACTTACTTTAATTTGCTTGTCATGTATATTAATTTAAATTTTAACAATTAATCAAATTCGAATTATAGTAATACTAACCTGGGTTTCTCGTTTTTACTCCTCATTTGTTTTTCTCTTTTCCTTCCTTGCTCGATGTCTCGAATTCTTTATTTACTATGAAAATAATAATTTACATTATTAATTACAGCATTAAAATTTAAATAATTGAATTTTTATTCAATTCCTACTCTTCCTCTTCATTCTACATTCTTTATACCCAATTCTATCATTTACTCATATATCCTTTTTAAAACTGTCTTCCTGCGCAACAGTCACCAAATTGTTTATATCTGGAGCTACGAAACTCCAAATTAAGTTCCGTTAATTTTACCTGAAACTAGACTCATGTACCTTTCTACCATAAAATTTCCAGAATTTTTAGTTTTGCCAATTAATACAGTTTATTCCTCAAAATTACCCCTGATTCACTGTCTGACAGTTCCGACCCTCCTGTACTAAAGTTCAATTATCTCATAACTCAGGACTCGGATAATGTTCTCGTCTATTTCTTTTGAAACTAGACTCACTGAGGATTCTAAACATATAAATTACAACTCATAACTATTTTTGTAAAATTTTTAATGATTTTATCAATACAGAACAGGGGATTTTGGAGTCATTCTGAACCAGTCTTACAAAAATATAAATATCTAAATCTACAGACTTTCTTTGCTTGTTCTGTTTCTTTTATCTAAAATTAGACTCAACAAGTTTTAATTTCATATCTTATTCACCCTTTAATTCGGTTCCTACAATTTTTAGTGATTTTTCAAATTTAAGTTTATGTTGCTGCCCAAAACTGTTTTCTTATATCTTATTAAATCATTTATCTAATTCTAACTTAAAATTCTTTCAATTAAATCCCTAATTCATTTTCTAGTTCAACATAAACCATGTTCAAAACTTTAAAACTTCAAAAACCTCAACTTAAATTCATCAAAACTTTATTCTAAGCTTACAAAATATCAAAATTAAAAAGAAAATGGCCTAATTGACTTACCTATTAAAACTTTAAGCCTCAAAGCCATAGTTTTTCCTTTTCTTTTTCTTTCCCCTTTTCTTCTTTCTATTTTCGTTCCAGCTCTCTGTTTCTTTCCCCCTTCTTCTTTTCTTTTATGCTTTATATTTTATATATATATATATATATATATATATATATTAATTCTTTTTATTTTATTAATATAATAACACTAAATATCTTTTATATAACTAATTATAAATATGACAAATGTACATTATCAACACCCTACATTTGTCAATATTCGATTTATTTATCATAAAATAAAATTTCATAAAATAATTATTTATTACAAAATATCTTATACTTAAATTTTAAGTAAATAAATAATTTTAATACCAAAGTATACATTCACATTATCACACATGTACCACTTTGTCACCATACACTTGTCTTTATTTTATTTTATTTCATATTATTGTAATAATATTTTAATAGAAAACCATAATAATAATAATAATAATAATAATAATAATAATAATAATTCATAAAATCTAAAGAAAACCTTAGATTTTCTTAGTTTGCCGTCTCAACTATTGCCAAATAGCATATTTCCCTATTTGGTCCTTTGTACTTTCTTTTAATCTATAATTAGGCTTTTACCCCTTATTCAATTTAGTCCCTTTTCCTAATTGCTCTTATTTGAGCTAAATTCACTTAATTAAAACCTAATTAAACACATAACTAACTTTCATAAATATTTACGAATCCGTTTTACTAAAAACGGAGACCCAATAACTCATTTTCCGATATCCATACTGTTGAGGTCGTTACAGAAAGATATAATGGTTATCATGAGATAAAATATGATTATACAGGATGAACAGATTTAACCCAAAGACATTAAAGAAATCCTATGAGGGTAACACACTAATAATAAGGTCATTGAATGAGCATTTGATAAGTTGCTTTTATAATGGTATATAACAGGGAGAGCTCAGTCATGATACTTTAATGGAATGACTTCATGATTAAATAATGTTATAATTAATAAATGAAGAGTTAGAACTTAATTACAAATTATTTGAGCTTTAATTTTATAAGTCCAATCGATCCCTCCACTAGCTTGATATAACGTTTAACAGTTTGCATTTGAACCGATGAGATGGGTAAATGAAAATGACAAATTAGAGAAATAGATTGCATGTATAACTATCTATAATGAATGCATTTTCTCACTTTAAGAAAAAGATGACTTAGAGATTAAATTAATTTCATCGAATTACTATTTAATTAAATAATTGAAGTTAGAAGCAAAAATTAAATTAATTAGTCATTGTAGTTTTCTTGAACAAGACAATTAATTTTTTTTGCTCATAGATTTTAGTACGGTAAAGTCGCATTGACTTAAACAGAATTAGAATTACGTTGAGAAAATAATTTAATTGAGAGAATTAATTAATTTTATTTTAGTTAATTAAATAATTAATTTTTTGGGAATATGAAATTGGTTTTTGGGTTTGATAAATTTTATAAGTAATGTTATTTTGAGAAAATGGGAGTTTGATTTTTTAGAATAAATAAAATGTGATTGTATAGTGTTAGTGGAGAACATAGTAGAGATTCATATAAAATGTAATACCCCATACCCGATCCGATCATCAAATCCAAGATATGAGATATTACATTCGTTGTCGAAGCAACTATGATTCTATTTCAATATTTAACAGTTGAGCCATACAAGCAATTTAGTTCTGACACTTAATGAACACATTATATATTCATATTTTTGTTACAAACAAGCTTACGAAAGCTCTCATACTAGTTCGATAAAGAAAGAGGGACTAAAACGTAAAATTTTCAAAATATAGAGGTGATGTTGCGACCATGACCATGAAGGGCAGAATCATGAAGTTGCGACTTCATTTGAAGTGAGTCTCGACATTGAAGTCAGGAGGTTGATGTCGCAATTTCAGAAGGGGAACATCGCGACCCTGAAGATAGGGGGATTTGATGTCGCGACCTCAGCATAGAAGAATCGTGACTATGAAAAAAAGCTCGATGTCGTGACCTTGGATACAGTTTCCCCCAAATTTTACTTCATCCATCTAAAATCTGTTAAGCACAATTACCAAATGGCCAAAAAGAACCCAAAATGCAACAACTTACAAATTAGGCATTAATTCAAATGGCAACTACCTTACTTGACATAACAAGTACCTTTCAATACGTGATCACAAGCACATAATACTTTCATTTACTTAGCAAGCAAGAAATAACTCCATCACAAGTATAGCATGGCCAAATTGGTAATTAAACATTAACTCACAAGGGATATTCATATACTTAACATCAAACACATGTGGGCATGCTCAAAATGTGAACTTTTCTATCATATGTACTAATATGACAAGTTAGACCTAAAGACCAACTCAAAGGTTAGGTACATGCCAGTTGCAATTAACATAACAAAATGTATGAACTTGCTGAGTTGAGTGAGAGTTGATTTTGGATGTTGTCGATCACTTCGAAACCTTGAGCTCTATGGTACCTGTGCACGAGAATAAACAAACTGTATGCTAAACAGTAGGACTAAGTGGCACTTTCATAATTTAAATCAATAATATAGATATAAGTAAGATGCTTAATACGATCAAAATGTGATCTGATTATCAACTAATTCAATTTGCAACTCATGTCTCATTTGTTAATCCTCGTGCTACATTTCATTTGGACTATCATATAAGAACATATAACATTATCAATCATCATAACATATTTACTTATATTTCATAGCATATCACCAGTTTTATTTTCTCATTTCTATCTGGAATTTATTGATTCGTTTCATATCCATATTGGTCTTCAAGACTCATTTTAACCAGTTCACATGATCTTTCACATGCTATCTTTAGTTACTTTAACATTAATATACAAGATACATCATTTGATATTAACATTTCATCTCAAAAGTCACTTAGCATGGTATATGATTCATAATCCTTATTAATCGGACATGGACTCAATACAGATACATGAATCATCCAACCATCACACTAATATATCTGGCACCCAGTGCCTGATTGGTACATTTGAAGTATAATTTGCGTTCTACGCCTCATCGGTATAAATCGAAGTATAATCCCATACACTCATCTTATGACATGTCAACTATACCCAACTCTGCCCAAGATAGTTAATAAGGTAATCAGTGCTCCAAACACATATATTCCTGATCACATACCATAGTTTTACATAATACTCATTTATACCATGATCATCTCAATTCAATTCACAACATCATATCATCATATATACAATTTGATGACTAACATTTCTAAAATATTAATATTTTGTTTGACATTACAAAAATTTAATATTCCGATTAAACTTTCTTCATGGTCTTATATATTCTGTAATAAATGTTTAAGTTTTCTTTGGATCAAGTGGATATTAAATACTTCCAATAGTGTATTTTAATAGTTTTTATAATTAGATTTATTTGTCAAAACTTTAAATTTAAAGGGTATAATTAAAATAAAATAACTTATAAAATAGATTTTTAATTTTGTAAATAAAATAATAAAGACTTGTTTCTTTATTTTATAAAATTTAAGTACCATCTCAACATATTTTAATATAAATCTAACATAACAAAATATGGAAAAATGTGATAATTATTAGGCACTAAGAAATTTTATAGTGGTTTCACATTCATTTTCATTTCAATTTTCTTAAGAAACACTAAAAAAATATGGGAAAATAAAAAAAATAAAAGCAAAAATATTTCAGAAACCAAATGGATGTTCTAATTTGATAATTAAATGATTGGATGACCAACTCCAAGCCTATTACATAATACGTGAATTATTGATAACATGCAATGAACCTCATATTTAAAAATATGATAATAATTGCTAAAAGATTTGGTTAGTCAAAATATGATACTTAGAAAAAAAAAGGATAAAAGTCTGTCTTTTGACACGTTTTCTCTGCCTGTCTTTTGACACGTTTTTTTCTTTTTTCTTCTTTTTTTTTGTTCCATTGTTTTCTTCTAGCCAGTTTTTTCGATAATCCTTTGTGTGTGTTCTGGGATAGAAGATGATTTAGCCAATCTGCGACTGTTGGATGAAGAGGAAGAGGTTTTTCAAGAGAATGCAGTGGTAGCGGATCGTATCTATCAATACTGCTTGGTGGGGAGATGTCTTACTAATAGTGTTGTCCATTTCCCTTCATTGCGTAATACTATGGCCAATTTATGGCATCCAATTAGAGAATTATGTATTCTAGATCTTGGAGACAAAAGGTACCTTTTCCAGTTTTTCCATGAGGTTGATATGAAAAGGGTTTTTTGGTTCTTTAATAATCATTTGCTCATCCTACAATCAATACAAAAAGGAGAGAATCCGTCAGCCATGTTATTAAACCTTACTGAATTTTGGGTCCAAGTTCATGATCTGCCACCAGGTTTGATGTCTGAATCCATGGCAAAGCAATTTGATGATTTTTTGGGGTTATTTCTTGATTATGACGCTATTATTTTGACGATGGGTATTAATAGTTTTATGCGGATTCGTGTTCAATTGGATGTATCTAAACCGTTGAAACGAAAGAAAAAACTCAAATCGGGAAGGATACAACTATTTATGCTCGTTTCCAATATGAGAAGTTGAGCTTATTCTATTTTGTTTGTGGAAAATTGGGTCATGGTGAAAGTTACGGCCCTCTTAGGCTAAGAATCGATCCATCTAAAATTGTATTTGGGTGGGATGTTTCCTTGCGTGTTGTGGCGTGACGTCGAGGTACGGTGACGAGCAGGTGGCTCCGACAGGCTAATGGTTCAAGGTGGATCAATGCAAATATGGATGGAAATAATCAAGAGTAGTAATTTACTCTAGGAGAATTTTAAGGGATGGATTTTCAAATCCTAATTTAATTCCGATAGAATCCAATCAACAATTTCTATCCAAAGATTCTACGAATAGGCGTAATTGGGGCAGTGGGGCATTAATTGATGACATTTTCGAAACTGGACCCACTGATTTGATGATTGAAGAGGAAAATAATCCGATAGTTAATTTTGAAGG
Source organism: Gossypium stocksii (assembly GCA_020496765.1). Taxonomy (NCBI): domain Eukaryota; kingdom Viridiplantae; phylum Streptophyta; class Magnoliopsida; order Malvales; family Malvaceae; genus Gossypium; species Gossypium stocksii. The sequence goes on from CM035622.1 coordinate 12,454,614, forward strand.
TAAAAAAATGCAACGGAAAATAGAGGGATCAGTATCTCTTGCAAGTAATGTCGTGGAAGCAAGTCAAGCTGAATTAGTGGCTAGCTTTGGGGAACAGAGCAGCCGATCGCGATGAAAATCCTTAGCTGGAACGTTCGTGGCTTGGGGAGATCACGAACTGTTAAGAAGCTCAAAAACAAATTGAGAGCCATTAATCCCTGAATTTTGTTTCTTATATTAAGTGCGAAAAAGATGGAAATGGAAAAAATGCAATGTGGTTTTGAGAATGGAATTGATGTTAGGTCGGTAGGGTCGAAAGGAGGTCTTTCATTAGGTTGGAAAGGAAATTTTCTAATTCAACCTAAGAGTTTCTCTTCTTTCCATATTAATGCTGAGATTCATGATAATGAGTGTGATGCTGTTTGGCGCTGAACATGTTTTTATGGGAATCCAGAAGAAATAAGGAGAAGCAAGTCGTAGGAGCTACTTCGAAGGTTAGGGCAAGATCAAATGGATCATTGGGTTGTTCTAGGTGATTTTAATGATATTGTGAACTCTTTTGAAAAAAAGGGTGGTCATCTAAAAGCCGAATGTCAAATAGAGGATTTTAGAATGGCTTTGGATGACTGCAGGCTTATTGATCTCGGGTACATTGGTAGATGGTTCACATGGGAGTGAGGCAGGTTTTTTTTCAACTAACATAAGGGAGAGGTTGGATCGAGGCGTTGCAAATTAAAACTGGATTAACCTCTACCCTAATTATCAGTTGTAACATTTGACTCATTCTTTTTCAGGCCATTGCCCCATCTTGTTGGATACTATGGGAAGTCTCAAGGCCTTTTCGAGTCGTAATGAAGCCCCTTTTTATTTTGAGGCCAAATGGTGTTTAGCCGATTCTTTTGAAGAGGAATTAAAAAGATTTTGGCCTGATAACTCTGGAAGTGTTCCAGATAGGCTGGGAACTTTAGGTCAGTAGTTTTAGCAGTGGAGTAGATATAAAAACAGATAGGATAGAAAATATCGGGGGACTCTCGAAAAAAGGCTAAATTGTCTTTATGAGCTGGATCCAACAGATAAAGTTTTGGGTGAAATTACTGATATTCAATTGGGTCTGAATCTTGAGGCTGATCAAGAATAAATTTTTAGGAATAGCGTGCCCGTGTCAACTGGTTGAAAAATGGTGATAGAAACACCAGTTTTTTTCATAAAGTTGCTGTTCATCACCAATATCGTGGTCAAATCAAAGAGCTCGAAGGGGAGAATGGGGAACGAATATCTACGAATGAGGAGATGCTTAAATATGCTTCGAAATTCTTTAAAAAGCTATTTTCGGCTTCGGCGGTGGGTTTCGATGAGCGGGTTTTTGATCTGGTGGAGAAACGAGTCAATGATGAAATAAATGAGCTTCTTCTTCAACAGTTTACAGAAAAGGATATTCTACTTGCAGTTAAATCTATAACGCCGTTGAAAGCTCCTGGGATTGATGGCTTTCCAGCAATCTTTTTCCAAAGGTATTGGCATATTTTTGGTTCTGATATTTCTAGATACTCCTATCTGTTTTGAAAGGTGAGCTTGAGTTAGGGGATATTAACAAAACTCATATTGTTTTGATCCCTAAAATTGATAAGCCAAAAAATCTCACACATTTTAGGCTTGTGAAGGTTCTGGTGAACCGTATGAGCACTGTTTTGGGAGACTGTATAAATGAAGCCCAAGGGGCTTTTATCCCAGGAAGACGTATCTCTGATAATATAATTATTGCTTACGAGGTCCTTCATTCTTTAAAGATGAAGAAGAAAGGCAAGAAAGGAAATTTTGCGCTTAATCTTGACATAAGTAAGCCGTATAATCGTGTCGAATGGGATTTTTTGGCTGGTATAATGGTTCATCTGGGTTTTCATGCGGATTGAATTATCCTTATTATGAGGTGTGTTTGTAGTGTCTCATATTCGGTGAGTCTAAATAGTTTAAACAGCGTCTGGTTTTATCCATCTAGAGGATTAAGGCAGGGCAATCCACTTAGTCCATACCTTTTTCTTATTTGTGCAGAAGGTTTTTCTACCTTAATCAGTGAAGCTAAGCAAAAAGGTATGATGAAAGGGGCTTTGGTTGGAAGAGAAAGATTTTCTATAAATCATCTTTTCTTTGCGGATGATTGTATTCTATTCGGAGATACCTCCATTGAAGGAGCAAATGTGGTCCATGAAATTACTAAGGAGTATGAGGCAATTTCAGGAGTATGAGGCAATTTCGGGTCAAAAGATGAATTTTAAAAAATCGTTGATCTACGTTGGGGCTAATGTCGACACAAAAGTTAAAAATTCTATAACCGATATTTTGGGTGTGAGGGTTGCTTCAAATCCTAAAAAGTACTTAGGGTTACCGATGATGGTCAGAAGAAAGAAGAATCAGGCTTTTGCAAACTTTATTGATCGATTTAGGAAACGTATCGCAGGTTAGAGTTTACGTTACGTATCTATAAAGGAAAGGAAGTTTTTGTTAAATCGGTATTACAGTCTATTCCGGTGTATGTTATGCAATACTTCGCTTTACCGAAAATGTTGTACAGAAAACTTGAAGGTCTTATGAACAAGTTTTGGTGGTCTAATAACAAGACGAACATGGGTATTCATTGGAGCAATTGAGATGCGTTATGTAAACCAAAAAGTGTTGGCGGGCTAGGTTTTAAGAATTTAGTTTTGTTTAATAAAGCTTTATTAGAGAAACAAGTGTGGCGGCTTTTAACCCAGCCCAATTGTCTTTTAGCCAAAGTTCTTAAGGCCCGTTATTATCCTAATTCGCATATTTTATCAGCAAAAATAGGTTCTTACCCTTCACTCACCTGGAGGAGCATCTGCAGTGCTCGGGATTTAATTGATAATGGAGTTCTGTGGCGTATTGGTAATGGTTCTGGTGTGAACATATAAAATGACCCCTGGCTACCTGGAATTGAGAATAACAGAATATCAGTTCAGCGCATTTTTCCGAATTGGACAACAATTAACCAGGTGATTGAGGAGGATACTAATACCTAGAACAGGGAGCTTATTTCTAAAATTGTTGATGACGAACAGGCGAATCGCATCCTTTCCATTCCGCCTTCTAATGCCAAGTCGGAGGACATATTGGTCTGAAAATTTGAAGGTTCTGGGGAGTATTCCGTAAGAAGTGGCTATCGAGTCCTTGTTACTGATTATTTACAAACTAGTTATCACACCACAACTACTACTGAGGCTTACAAAGATTTTTACAAGTCCCTCTGGTCTTTATCTATCCCAGGGAAAATTAAGATATATCTTTGGAGATTGTTTAAAAATTATTTGCCTTATTATAGTAATTTGCTTTTAAGAACTTTAAGGGAGGATTCAAAATGCCCTTTTTGTAAGAAAACCACAGAGGACACAGGTCACCTTTTGTGGTCTTGTAACATTCTCTAGAGTGTCTGGGCATCTCTTCAAATCTGAATCGCTCAATCTAATAGTAATCATAATTGCAGAATTCTTTTTGTTAATACATTTTGTGCAGCTGATAAACAGAGCAAACATTTTATTGCTATTTTTGTTTGGGCATTGTGGAATAGAAGAAATAAGCTGATCAATAAAGGTCTAAAATTTTCTTTGCAGGATATTTTAAGCTTCATTAGAGGATATGTGTAAGAAATAAGTATGTGCCAAGATAAGTTGGGGGTTTGTTGCAGATCGACAAAAGAGTTAGTTTGGAAACCCCCAGGTATGGGTGTTTACAAAATCAATTTTGACGCAACCTTTCAACGAGACTCTAGGACTTTTATTGCAACAGTAGTAGCCAGAAATTACAAAGGAGATTATATGGAAGCAGAAACTTATCTGGTTAGCGATGTAGCTGATGCGTTTGTGGCTGAAGTGAGGGCTTGTGAACGGCCGTTGCTTTTTGCGATTGGCATGGGTTTCCGTCGTCTGTTGGTGGAAGGTGACTCTCTGACGATCATTAAAAAGCTCAAGACAAAGGCAGAAGACAAATCGGTTATTAGACCAATTATTCAGCATATTCACAGTTTAGAAAAATATTTTGATGAGATTAACTACCTTTTTGCTCCACGATCTGTCAATGGCATCGCTCATACACTGGCGATAGAAGGAAGGAGAAGGCAATATTCTGGGTTTTGGGCGGAAACGGTTCCAGACTTTGTTAATGTGTTGATTGAGAACAATCGGAGAGTTTGGGCACACAGGATTCAAAGTTAGGCGTTTTAGGCTTTGATAATGGAGAAGGTTCTCTGAATCTCCATGGAGGACTTCAAAGCTTTTGGGTTTTCCTTCGCTTTTAGAAGATCGTCTTTTCTGAGGATAAGGAAACTGTTTGGTTTGGCTGATATTTGGTTTTGTTTGTTTGGCTTAGGGTGTTTTTTTTATTCGTTTCATTTATGGTTTCTGTTTACTAGGCGGGATTCTAATGGTTTTGGCTGCTGGTTTTGCAGTTATAAGGTCTTTTCATTTCTTTGCTATTTTTTGTTACCTTGAGCCGTGTGTTGAATAAACTATCAGCTTTATTTTTTTTCAAAATTAAAAAATATGATAATAATTGCATCACACATCCCTAAGCTATAATATTCATTTTAAATTTATCTCTAAACTTTAACACATTCTATTTACATCTCAAAATTATCGAATTTATATTAATAATATCCTTCCATTATTAAAATAGTTAATTTAACTGTTAAATGATATGTTAAATTTTATGTGACGTAGTTTTTTTTTAGAATTGTAAAAATATGGGTTTTAAGGTTTTTAAAACTTTTATAAAAGCTTTATCACTCTTTCTCTTTTTTCTATTTTACTTTATTTTTATTTTTAACTATTAAACGCGGTAACATTTTATTTGTTTTTAAAATTTTTATTTTAAATTATACTACATAAGATTTGATATGTTATTTAATGGTTAAATTAACAATTTTAATAATAAAAGAACGTAACTGATATAACATCGATAGTTTGGAGATGTAATTAAGACGTTTTAAAATTTGAGACCGATATAGAATTAAAATCATAATTTAAGTATGTATAGTGCAATTAACTCTATAATATAATAATATATGATAAATAAAATAGTAATAAATTATGATTAATAGTAATAAAATATTAATAATAACTAATAAAATTATAGTAAGCACATGCATTGAATATTAATAAATGGAAAAAAAAGGAGTGGCAACGTTGATTGCGTACCATAAATTTTAAATTACCAAATTCTAATTATTCTTTTAGCTTCATAAATATTTAATAGTTGAATTAATAAACTTGCATGCTTTTAAATTAAATATTTTATTAATATGTTAATCTATTCATTTTCAAACTTTTGTGCTTTTTGTAAATTTATTAAATAAAATTAAGCTTAAGGTGTAAAAGGCTCTTAAATTTTAAAAAAAATAATTAAGACCCTTTTTTTTCTTGTACTTATTTGGGTACTTGAACTTTCAAAGTACATCAAAAAGACCCTCAAACCTTTTCAAAAAAAAGCAATTAAGCCCGTACTTTGTTTTGCACTCAATTGGATACTTGAACTTTCAAAATGCATCAAAAAGCCCTTCAAACTTAAAAAAAAAAACCAATTAAACCCATGCTTTTATTAAAAATTAGAAAAAATAAAAGCTATAAATATTATTAAATTTTAATAAAAATTTAAATATTAAAAATTAGAAAAAATATATAAAAATTGTAAAATTTTATAAAAATAGTAAAAAAATTATAAAAATATATAGAAATATAAAAATTATAAAATTTTATAAAGTCGTAAGAAAATTATACAAAATGTAAAGAAATATAGGTTTCGTAAATTTTTTTTATAAAAATTATCATACCAAAAGAATCATTTTATAATTTTTCTATAACTCCTATTGATTTTTTTTTATCATTTTTCACCACATGTCACGTTGTGTTGCGACACGTGATGACTTTAATTGAAAAAACTAGGAGTCGTTAAATTTTTTTATAATTTTTATAAAATTTTACAATTTTTATTTATTTTTTTACTATTTTTATAAAAAAATTCTAAATTCTAAATTCTAATTTTTAATAAAATTTAATTTTTATATTTTTATTAAAATTTAATAAATTTTCTAAAATTTATTATTTATTATAATTTTTTCTAATTTTTAAAAAGAGCAGGGGCTTAATTGCTTTTTTAAAAAATTTTGAGGGTCTTTTTGATGCATTTTGAAAGTTCGAGTACCCAATTGAGTGAAAAAAAAGGAAGGGCTTAATTGTTTTTTTTTTTTAAGTTTGAGGGCCTTTTTGATACATTTTAAAAGTTCAAATACTCAATTGAGTGCAAAAAAAAAAATGAGGGACTTAATAGCTTTTTTTTTTTTTTAATTTGAGGCCCTTTTTAGGCCCTTAAGCCAATAAAAGTATTAGCAAAAAAGTTAAATATTCAATAAATAATTAATAACATGTTAATAAATTGGCTTCATCAGAACGAAAGTATATCGTTTTTCCTATTTTGGTAATTTAAAGTTTTTTTTTCCATTTCAATCCCTAATATTATCAAACGTTTCTAATTCAGTCCCTAATATTATCAAATGTTCTCTATTCAAACGTTAAAAAAAAGGGGATGAGATATCCAACAAATCATAAATTGCCATGCGACACAAACTAAAGTCATCATTCAAAAAAACCTAAAAAAATATAAAATATATAACTAAAATTATAAATATATATAATTGTCTAAAAAATTAAAAATATGTTAGAATTTTTTAAAATTGTATAAAAAATTATAAAAAATCTATAAAAACTATAAACATTATTAGAAAATGCAAAATATAATAAAAATATAAAAATTATTAGTAATTATAAAAGATTATAAAAAATTATTACAAACTTTAAAAATAGTAAAAAAAATATTATATCTCAGAATACACATTCGTTAATCATATTTAAAATATTAAAAAATTGATATAAAAGTGTATATCATAATACAGTTAATTTTTATAAAAATTGTATTTTAAATATATTTTAATAAAATTGGATAAATTTTTATATCAAATTTGTAATACTTTAAAATATTTCAAGTTTTAGTACTTTACCAACATTATTGGCAACATTTTTATTTGACCTGACTCCCTATTTAATGTTTGGAGTAAGTTTCTTTCATCCGTCATCATAAATATCCTCTTTTTATTTTGTACCAAAATTCTTTAAAATGATTAAACACTTAACAATAATTCTTAAGATGGCCTAGAGACTAATAATTTGTCTTGAGATAGTAAAATATATATGAAATAATTAAAAATATTATTTAATTGAAACAATATTATTTTTTATTTTTAAATAATTAAAAAAAAAACTTATCTAAATTTATCACTTAAGAAGTTTTATAAAATAATTATTGTAGGTGGTATCATCTTAAACGACAATAATCAATGTTCAAGGTACAGTAAATATGATTTATAAAATGTTAAAATTTCTAAAATTTTTAAATTTTTAGTTATATTTTCATATTGTTTTTTAATTTTATATATATATATATATATATATATTCTATTTTAATAATTTAAAAAAAAAACTCCAATTTTTTTGGAAAGATGACATCACTATAACAAAATCCTATTACACTGTCACAATCCATGATTAATTGGAAATACTAAACTAAAAAATAACATTAAAAACTAAGGTGGACAAAAAAAATTTAAGAACCAAATGTTAATTATTTTAAAATAAATTATTATTATAAAAATAGAATATTGATAATGGAAAGAAAAGAGAGAAAAATAGACCACACTAATTTTAATTTATAATACAAGAGGAGAGACACTACGTCTATTTATAATTTTGTAAAACCATATTCTAATTAAAGTCAAATAGAAATAATGTAGTAAGGTTAAAACACTTTATTCTAATCAACACCAAATAGAGGAAGCATATTTTTATACGGATTTCACTTGTGCAGCCTATACCGTACCGCGGAGGCCTCCGACCCTCGTAGATTCTCCTATCTTGCCACTTGTATTTTTATTTAACAAGAATTCGGGTCACATATCTTTAATAATTATAAATTAGTAGTATAGGATACCTAGCATAATAGCAGCAAGTAATGACTCCATAACTTAATAACATAGATACATATTACCAAAAAAAAAAAAAAGACTAACATAGATACATATAGGGGTATTCAAACGGTCAGATTGGTTATTAACCGAATCGAATTAGCATTAATCGAACTATAAAAATCTTCTAACGTTAACCGACTGAAATTTTTTCAAGCACATTGACCGAACTAAAATATTTCGGTTAATTCAATCGGTTAATCGAATTAACCGAAATTTACATGTTTTTGACTTATATATAAGACATATAAAAAAATATATTGCTAATGTTTATTTTTTTTTAGTAGTTGAAAAAATTTTAAGTGGAGGTGAAAATAATTGATATATACATATCTATATAATATGGTAAAGAATAGTTGAAAGCGAGAATTGTAAGCCATAACGAGAGTGCATGGAAGCACGTAGTGTGAAACTTAGAATTGTACCCATATCGCATTCTAGTGCAAGCATTGAATGACAAAGAAGCTCTTTTTACCTCTTAGCAACAAATTATGAAGAAGAAATTTTACATAGTAGCAATGAACTGTCACATAATGACTCAATTAGAGATTGCTTCAAACATTGGCAACAAATTTAAAAAGCCATCCCATCCTATTGAATCTTCGATAAGTTAAAAGACAACCTAGGGAGAGACTACATGTGTAGGAAATAAGAGGGAAAAAGACAACCTAGGGAGAGACTACATGTGTAGGAAATAAGAGAGAAGGGGGTGGGGGGATGCACTTTCCATGAGGAGACTACTTTAAAATGGCCAAAAAAGGGATTTTTCCCTTTAACATAACTTGTATAGGAGACAGGTGCAGGGCATGAATGACTTATATCATATGATGATGTTCTAGGGAAATATTTTTGGCAAGTGAAAATAGTTCTAGAATTTTGCATAAGGTCTCTTCCCTGGATATTCCAAGGCAATCAATGAAATTCATAGCAAAACAAAGTAATAAATTAATAGCAGTAGCAATGAGTGAGAGTGTAAAAAAAAAAAAGTAGCAGCCTCAAGATAAAATACATAAAGGAAAGCAAAGCACTTAATTACATAATTCATAATTTATAATAAGCTCTATTTGGCAAAGGACAAAAGTTGTTCAGAAAAGTAGATTTTTTTATAAGGCAGAAGCAGTGAAACTGAGCAAGCAGCAACCATAAGCACTACCATACAATCAGCCTAAAGCAGGTTTACAAGTTGAACATAATGTAAAGCACAAGAATCTGAATGAATACCTCAATAATCCATGATCAAGGTGAAAGAAAGTAGCTTCAAACTCTAACCTGGACTAAAACAAAAGAGAACTATTCAACAGAGATACAAGCGCTATTTAAAGCTGACACTAGAAGAAAAAAAAGACCATTTGTAACAGCTAAGATCGTTCCACTCATCCTAAATCAAGATTTAAGTTCAATCCAAATTGTAGAAACAGAACACTGCTCTATATGAAAAAAAGATACACTTTTATAACAGTATGGGTTCTGCAAAGTAACTAATTCATAAAAATATGGATTCTACAAAAGCAACGATGATGGTAATAGGTGACCTGGTGGATGCCGGACTGTGGTAAGTATATCGGGCTATCGATCGTATGGCGGAAGAGAGCTAGAGCTTGAAGTCGAACTTGAAGGTGCGTTAGGTTAGGGTGTGAAAGACGATGACAGACGAACGACGATGGTGACCTGGTGGACGCCAGACGGTGGTGACTCATGAGCGTGTTGGGCTGTCGGCACTAGAAAGTTTGAGATTTTGGGAGATTTCATATTAAGATCTACGGTGAGTTATTTTTAGTTTTTAAATCTTTATTTTTTATAAAAATAACTCGAAAATTTTAATCAATTATAAAAAATGACATATTTTTTATTATATACTTAAATGATCTCAAATGAATAGTAAAAATTGGTAGAGTCATAAAAAATGACACCATTTATATAAATATTAGAGAAATATCAATATTTTTTAATAATTCGGAAGCTAAAAAGTTAATAATGGTACTGGAGATTTAAAACTAATATTTTATTTGGTAGAGTTATATAGAATGACATCATCAATGTTATATTTGCTTTTTTTATTTTTAAAAATTGCAACAAAATTGCTACTAATTGAAATAGGATAATTAATAATAAAATAATATAATCGCATGGAGTCTAATAATAATAGCATGGCGTTGGTGAAGATGGTGAAGGTGGCTGGTGGTTGGTGCGGCAAAGGATGGAATGAAAGGTGGTTGTGGCTTTGTTGCTTGAAGCAAATAGTGGGGCGGCAAGGGGGCATTTTTGGGGATGGGAGACCTTGGAAAAGAACCATGGTGTGCTGGTCAAGGAGCTGTTGGCTGGCAACTTGGTCAGCTGCTTAGTAGAGAGTGTGTGGTAGCTAGAATGAATGGTAATTAACACTTTTTAGAAAAAAAAAAAAAAAAAAAAACCCGACATATTAGAGTGGTGACGTTCCTTAACCATTATTTATTTTTTAGCTCCTGAAGTATTGAGAAATATTGATATTTTTCTAGTTTTCATATAAGTGGTATCAATCTTTATGATTCCACAAGAAAAATTATTATTTTTTAATTTGAGTGGCTGACGTAGCATATTGGTGACATCTGTCTCTTTGGCTCCACCGATTTTTATTGTTCATTTTAAGTTATACGCACATAATAAAAAATATAGATAATTTTTGTAATTTAATTAAAATTCAGGTTATTTTTATAAAAAATCATTTTTTGTTAATTTCTTTATGTTAATTTTACAATTAAATTAATTATTTATATTGGATTGAGTTTATGAATATATGTTTGGATTGAGTTTATAATGGGGACTTGTGCCGAAGGGTGGCTGGGACCTAAGTGGACAGGGATTTAATATATATTATTTATTTCAGTTAATTATTTAATTTCGAACCGAATTAATTTATAATTAAAATTGTAAAAAATCATTAACTAACTTATGACCGAACTAAATTTGACTACCTGACCGACCAATTAACCGAATTAAATCAATTCAGTCAATTAATTTGATTTTAATCGAAGTTTGAATACCCGTATATACATGGAGGTAAACATAGTCATATAATCTATGATAGGCATTATAAATAAAATAATAATAAATATAACATAAAAGTAAAAAAATTATAAATATCATCATCAAATGACACTACCAGTGGAATCAAGAAATATGGTTAAATTACTTTGCCTTTCTTATGGTTTTGATCATCAATCAATCAAAGCTACCCAAAAAAACAATTGCATTGAAGCATAAATAATGATGGCCATCCACCAGAAAAAATTCGAAGAAAAAAGTAACTATTCAGTGAGTACACGTAAACATAATACAATAAGAACAAAAGAGCAGGGAAACCAGTTTTTTGTTGGATCTATCCATGAAAACTCACTAAAATTGCTGCTAAAAGTATATTCCAATTGGCATATGATAATATAGAACATGCCTAGTTTTTTCACCAGCATATCAGCCTGAAGGAGGAAGAAAAAAGGAATAAATAAAGGAATACGATAACAGAAGTGTTTCACCTTTAACATAAAAAATGTCCAATCAAGGGAACTGGAATGATCCTCCAATTTGGTTAGTGGTGGATGGGGGATTGATTGCAACCCAAAGGAGGGATATGGTGATAGCCATAAGACCTGACCATACGAACACAATGGTAGGTGTCCTCCCTCTTCTTCCCATTAGCCCTTTAGCAAAAGGATAAAGATGAGCCAGAACCCAGAAGCTGAAGAAAACTCCACCTAGTAGACGACTCCACTGAGGGATAACACTGTAAATTGTTCGGCTGAACCCAACTGCTATTGCTATTAAGTTGACCATCATGATCGTGATAGGTGGTATCATTAAGGATGTCCATTTGACTATGTAGAGATCAGCAAACTCATCATCCAAGTCATCTCCTGCTGATTTTGATGTCAAGGTGAAAGAAATCTCTATCCCAGCAATCACTTTCAACAGACCCTGAAGCACGGCAGCAAGATGAGCACTTGTCCCCCCGATCAACCAAAACTGCTCGTTTCTCCACCACTCTTCTAACTCAATGCCAGACCACTTAATTTCAAGCACAGCTAGTAAACAAAGAGTAACTGTTATGATGAGGAGGTAAGTAAGGAATGTTACGTTGAGGGTCTGGACAATGAACTGGCCAGAGAACAACGAAAGTGCAGGGAGGAAACAGTAGACAATCAAGAAAATGGAGGTGAAGGGGTAGATTCCAACATTTAGATAGGCAATTCTCTGTAGAATCTTCATTCTAGGACTGGCTAGGAGAGCATTGTTACGGGAAAAGAAAATCTCAACAGAACCAGTAGCCCAACGCAAGACTTGGTGAAGCCTATCAGTGAGATTGATTGGAGCAGTTCCACGGAACGCATCACGCTTAGTCACACAATAAACTGATCTCCATCCTCTGTTGTGCATTCTATATCCTGTGACCACATCTTCAGTAACAGACCCATAAATCCACCCAACACGGTGTCCCCACTCAGTCTTATCCTCATACCAGCATGAAATGACACTGATTGCCTCTGCAACTGTCGAGGCATCAAGAAGTTCACGGGGAATGGTGAGAGCACCAGGTGGGCGCCCATTCTTCACAGCTGGATGATCAGCAAGGGGACGACCTTGAAACTCGGCCACAGGAATTGAATCAATGAGAAATGTTGAGTTCCCAAACCTCTTTGGAAGCAGGGACAGGTTCATCTCCTCGTCATCAGAATCACCCATTCTCAGAGCACGATTTTCCTCAGGGCTGTGTGCCATTGAGGAATGCTTCTTGTTACGACCAAAAAAGCAGCAGCTGCAGCAACCAGGGTGGTGTTCTTTCGATCGAGGTGGGTCAAAGCCATAAAGGGCAACCCTTCGAAAGAGGCATCCAGTTCCGACATAGACAGGGCCCATAAGACCATCTAGGGCTCGCATGTTTACATCAAAGAAAACAGTATTGTTATTGGCATAGCGATCAGAAGGGTCAATCCCCTCAAACCTTTGAGGGAACTGGACATAACAAATGCGATCACCTCCTCGATCCATCATGAAGCACATGCCTTCCCTCATCGCCTGAGAGTTGTAGATATAGTGATCGCAGTCAAGGTTCAGGATGAATGGGCCATTAGACATAATTGCAGATGCCCGAACAAGGGCATTCATGGCACCTGCCTTCTTGTTGTGGTCATAGCCTGGGCGCTTCTCACGAGAAACATAGACAAGCAAGGGGAGACGAATATCAACATCAGTTAGATCAATGAGCCTATCATCAGCAGTTCCGTGCAATGGTTCATCACTGGGTGGTTTCAGCATCACCTATGAAATCAGAATTTAAGCGATTAAAAAAAGGAAATGCAGCATCACATTATAGGCTAGTACTCACTTTACTTTACCTACCGAAGTGAAACATCTTAAAACTTGATAATACCAATCCAAAGCAAAAAAAGGGGAGAAAATATGTTCAAACAATGTTCTAGTTGAAAATGTGAAAAATAATATCTTGAAAATATTTATACCTGTATTATACCAGCATGGTCACCCCGGGAGTGCTCATTAGCTGGATTTAACCAAGTCCCGGGCCAATGAGTTCCATCAGCCATCCATGTGGCTTTTGGAATCTTCACAGCCTCTACAGGTTCATCTTCCCTATTCTGTCTCTGCAGCTTCATTGCCTTGATTTCCTCCCTTGCATGAAATGCATCAGACCTACGGCGTATGGAGTCTGGCAAACCATTGATACGGACTTTGAATTCATCATACTCACGTTTAACTCGTCGGCGGTCCTTGACAAAATCTGGTTTGACTTTGTTCTTGTAAGGATCCCTCTTAAGATTGAAGTAAGATTCTGGATTCCTTGGTTCAATGTTATGTTTACGGCAAAATGGAACCCATATATTAGCAAAACTTGCTGCTTCAGCCATGGCCTCAAAAGTTAAAAGTGCTCCTCCATCATCAGAAACATAACAAGCAAGTTTTTCAACAGGGTAATCCGCAGCTAGAATTGACAAGATAGTGTTTGCAGTGACAAGTGGTGGTTCTTTCTCGGGATCGGCAGTAGAGACAAAGACATCTATGCCTGGAAGGTCAGATTTACCAGTAGGGTTGTTAAGGGTTGGTGTTTCAAATTTGTCCTTCAACACGTTAAGGTCTGTAGAACGATTGATAGGGCAGAGCTTGGGCAGTTGGTCAAGAAGCCATGAAAAAGCAAACCAAATTTCACACACCACAGACATTCCCCATAGCCAAATAGCATCATTGTTTGGATGGTTCACCCTCCAAGCCAAAAACAACCCAAGGACAACAATTCGCAAAAATATCAGAAGCCTGCAAGCATAAAAAGAAAGGTTAAAAGGTAATGAAACAAAAAGGAAAGACAGGATCAATGTAGTCACCTTCCTATATTCATTAGTACAACAAGCAATCATGCTAAGCTACTGTGCATAAATGTGGCAAAAAGCTCAAATGTTCAAAGACAAATAAAAGCTCAAGTTTTCAAGGAGTTATTGTCATAGTAAAATCTAAAACCATAGAGAAGAAATACAAGATGTACGGTGATATAGAAATGTAGACTATACCGGTATGGGCTGAGAACAGCTGCTGGTATTTTTAATTTCCGAGTAAGTGGCCTCCACGGTTTGTTCATCAATTCTGTTGGCTCAGCAACTTCATCATCTTTTCCATTACCTATATTACCATCCTTTGGCCATATAGCATTGCCATAGCCATATGTCCCTCTAGTCTCAAACAGCCAACGGTTGTGATCGAAATCTCCTGTTTGACTCCTCATCAGCCCTGACTTCATTGACTTCATTAAAGATAACCTCCTCTCCATTTTGGACATTGTAGCAGGAGGCGGAAGTGGAAGTGGCCTGGAACTATTATCCACTGCTGCTTCATCCAGATCTGTGTTCTTATATGGTTCCTTACATCCGGGGCATAATCCATCCCCTGATTTCACAGCATCAATGTAACAATCCCGACAAATTTTGAAATCACACTCACAAGGGAGAATATCCACACCACGTTCATCACTCATTATCTTTGCATCACACCCAGGAACAGCACAGGAAGATCCTTTTGCACCAGCCATCTGTGGATGGTTTGCTTCAGATTCTATCACCTTGTCCATAAGGTGTGCTCGTGTAACACTATTGAATCCACCAGTAAAAAGCGAATTCGATACATATTGCTCTTCAACCTTCTGAGAAATAGAAGGGTCCATGGGCTGGTTGTCAGGGGTTGGGGGTATATGCACTGTGTAGTTCATGAAATCACTGCTACTAAGCTCACTATCAAGATCATCCCTTGAGTAGCTCACATAACGACCCGAGGATGTTCTCCGGCCAAATGTCACAGTTGGAGGTATAGGAGGCTTCTGCGACTCAGTTGCATCAGAGGAGATCGACAAAGAAGATCGGGTCCCTTTAAAAGACTTTGAAGCCATGGTTTTTTAGCTCTACCAGAGAATTCTCCTTAGATCCTGAATTTCCAGAAGACATGAAATTATATCACTAGAAGCACTAGTAGAGATTTCACGGTTCTGAACTACAATCTCATCCACTATTTGACTGCCAATATCAACATAAAAGCAACTTAAAATACGCATGATTTGGACAATTAAGTAATAGATGGTTAAGGTATATAAATCATATGAATTTAATGTCAAATTAAGTCAACATCTGCAATAAAAATCGAAGAACTTTTACTACGTTAACAGATCTGTACTCAACTTTACAACAAGAATTTTAGATTCCGAGAAAGTTTAAAGGCAGCCAGGAGTGGGCCCAGTTAAACAAATCGTTCTCACTAAGCAAACAATTCAAAAACTTTCCCTCGGTTTACCGCAGTTTCTTGGACACCAAACAAAAAATAACATCGTTATTATGTTCTCAAACAATAAAATTTCTCGAAAAACACCAAATCTACACGTAGAAAAATCTAAGTATAGACATACAAAGATTATTATGCCTCAAAACTAAATCTAAACTTCAATCAAAGCACTAATAGCCAACAGGGTACCTCTAAAGCCCGGATCAAAAAACACCACTTATTCAAAACTTCATTTTATCCCTCCCTAGCTCCCACATTTTCCCATCAACCAAACAAATTAACCCCAAGAAAACAAAAAGCAACATAAACCCAATTTGCCTTTAAGGAAGAAAAGATCCAAAAATATCTAAACCAAAAAAAAGAAAACAGATCTTTAGCATAGCATTAACAACACCAACATAGATAAATGCTCACCCTTTTAATTTGTCTACTTTACGAAAGAAAAAACGATTTTCTTTTCTAGATCTCTTCCTTTAGTCTAATCTTGAACAAAAAAAAAAAAAAAAAAAACCTCTTTAAATCAGAACAATCAAAACTCTTTCTCTTTCTATGTTTCTCTCATTTGTCGATCTCCAACTGCTATCTACTAAAACTTATAGAAAGGAGAGAGCTAGGACATAAGGATGGGTGAAGTTTATAATTGTGTTCTGTCATAAAAGAAAAAGGAAGAGACGGGTCTTTGTAGTGGAAAGAGAAGTTTCTTTGAAATGGGTGTTTTCATTGAGAAATGGTGAAGTGAAGTCGCGGAGAACGTGTAGAACAACAATGAGTTGGTCTTAGTTGGAACACCGGCTACTAAAATATTGAAGACCGACTGCCATTGCCCTCTCACCGGCTTTCTCTATATATTTTTTACACACTGTAGAATTTGTTATATTGGAGTAGGTTATAGAGAAGGTGTTGATTTTTGGACAAGTTAGATAGAAATACAGGTTGCTTTCTTTCTTATGACCCAAAAAGGGAAAGGAAAAAGACTCATAAATTAGCCATTATTTATGGATTAAATTAAGGGAGGGGTTTTTTGGGAATTTTGTACATTAATGAGAAAGGGCATTCATGGTATTTTGGAGAAACCAAAAGGCTTTTTCATTTTAAATAAAAGAAAATGTAAAGGGCATCTGACAAAGGAAAAATATGTCTTAAGTCTGTCATAAACAAAGTTCATGTGACCATCTGACATATAAATCGTTCTATATTTTTCATAAACAATGTGATGTGTTGTGATTTTTAAGAGAAAATGGAAACTAAGTGGTAATAGTGAAAAAAGAGCATGCAATTTCACATTATTAAAGATCATTTTCCTTATCTTATGACAAATAAAAACAGTTTTTCCTTTTGGATTATAACTTGAGATAATGATTTTATGGTGAGTTAAGGAAAATTATTTAGTAAATTAGTCTGCAAGGGAGAGGTGATGTAACACCCTCGTACTCAATTTAACCTTTAGCGTCAAAGTGATCTTGGCTAGTCACTAGGTATTTTAAACTTTAAATATAAAATTCTCATTTAAACAATATGATAATATTATATTAGAAGTTTAGAGGCATTATTGGTTAATCGAGTATGTTTAAAAATGATTTAAATATGATTTTCAATCAATACAAGTGACAAGTATCTATATTAAAACATGAGGTATCGATACCAAAATGGCATTTTCGGAATTCCAAATTTTCAAAATTTTAATGAAAGCATTGATACCTTAGGCCTAAGGATCGATACCAAAATCAATATTGATACCAAAATTGCTCTATGTTTCGAAAAATTTCGATTTCGAGGCCCAGGTATTGATACCTTACCCCTTGGTATTAATACTTTGGGTCAAACTGGGGCAAAATCAGTTAGAAAAATTGCTAGAAACCCCCTGCATTGATTCAAAACAATCCAACAATTCAAAACTAGTTCAATTAACCTCAAACTCATTAAAATTCATCACAATAGCCATATAATAACATCACATATGCAAACATATGTTAAACTCTTATAAATTCATTTCAAATACTAACAAATATATATCATTAGATCACCAGGGTAACAAGGTTTTCAAAGTTTTCATTTTAATCCTTCTAACATTCGCCCATACCAAGAACCTATGTACATGTCATACTAATTCCAAAAATTATACATACTCTAGTAACACTTGAAGCGGTGATGAGATGGGATGCTATCAACCTTGATATTAGCCTAACGGGATCTATTGTACCTACGCATTAGAAAATTAACACGATAAGTCTGTATAGACTTAGCAAGTACTTTAAGATTTTAAATTCTACTAATAATGAAATTAAAATATATTCGCTATATACACATATACTTCATATCAAATTTAGTCCTTGAAGTTCAACATTTTTCTAAAATCTCACTTACCATAACCCATTAATTGATAGTAGTTGAATTACGATATTGTAGCCTAATGTATACTAGCTAAACACTTAGGATATACAGAAATAAATCAATAATGTATTTTTAATGTATCACATATATCAATATGCACATAGTGCAAATAACAATAAAAACCGAAGTGCGAAAAAATATGATAAGCAAGCTAATTTTCCTTAATGGAATGCCATTTAAATCCTAATAGTTTGGGACTCGTCTACATGGGCTATTCTTATTATCAAACCTTTAAATTCATACACTTGGCAGAAAATAATACAACATTGTTCTTTTCACAATTTAGTTCTTATCACAATAATGACACTAAAACTTGTAAATTCTATTCATTTTTATCACATACAACACCATAAATTTTACATTAATTCATCTAAACCCACTTTCCACATATTCACAATATCATAACATATTTTAATTTCTCCGATTTAGTCCTTTTTCACTATCATCACAATTCATCATATAATGGTACACCAAAACTACAATTTGTAACATTTACATTACTTACCTCTACTAAACACTTCTCATAACATCATTAATATAGTAATTAAGCTACTTATTTAACATAATTAACATAACTTAAACAAAATTAACTACTTGAAGTACTTACAACCAAAATTTGAGATGACTTGTTTCTTCCTTCTTACTATTTGACCTTCTCTTTTCCTTTTCATTCACGTCCTCAAACTTGTTCTCTTTTTCTTCAACAACATATCAAACACATAGTATTCATATGTTAAAATCTTATCAAACAACTTTGTCATACCATATAGTGAAATAAACATGTAAGTTATGAGAGTTTCCATCATTTCTTACCTTAATCTCTTAAAATCACCAACTAATTCTTACTTTCTCTCTCCTTTAACTCCTCTATTGAAGCTCTTCTCACAAAACTAAGGTATCTACTAGCTTTATCTATTGACTAAGGTATCTACTAGCTTTATCTATTGTTTTTACGAAAGTGACATCAAAGAAATGGAAGAAAATAAGCTTGATATGACTTAGAAATGGAGAAAGGACCTACATGAAATAAAAAAAAGTTTGGTGAAGGTGAAAAGCGAGTGACAACTGGCTTGCTCAAGAAGGAGATGAATGCTTTCATCTTTTCTTTACTTTTCTAAACACTTTCTAACAAAACTCTCTTGATTTTTATTTAAAATTGGTCAAATTGCTAACTAGTCCTTCCTTATTTTTCCACTACTTGCATAAATTCTCATAACTTCCTAACAAGGCAAGCTTCTAGTTGGGAGGACAGAAGAAAATAGAGTTAAGATGGTGGAACAATGCACACTTCTGGTTGAGATGATGGAATAAGAGAGGCTGAAATTGTATATATACATCTTCACACCAGGACAAATAGAGTAAGTTTATTTAGGTTCTTTCCTTTAGCATTGCTATCTTCTTCTATATATTATCTTTTAAATTTTGTAATCTTCATCTACCTTCTTCAATCTTTGGAAGTCTTTTTTTCATGATATATAATTCATGTATTGATACATTAACATCTAACTAAATACTAGTGCTAAATGTACAATAGACTATTGGGGTTGTTATTGAATATGTAACACCCCTCACCCGTCTTGACGTACGGTATGAATGAGAAGTGCTACCAGAACACTTTTAGACTTATATAAAAATTTCTTTAAAAAAAACGTCATTTGAGAAATTTATAAAATTCTGTTAAAACCATTCTCAACAGTTAAGAAGGAATAAAACGTGATTTGAAGTTATTTTAGGTTATTGAATACTTATGGGGACACATCCAAATCATAAAACGAATGCTCAAAGTTCATAAACTTAAAACAAGATCATTCACGTTGAGAAAAATAGGAGTTCTATCATAATTTATAACTTTAAAACATTTTTTATAAAATTAATAATCCAAGTTTGAGTCAAATAAAAGACTTTAGAGGCATTTTAAAATCATTTTGAAGTGGTTCATAGATGGTCGAAGGTATCCAAAACCCAAAATGAACCTTGAAAATTCTAAATAACTCAAAAAGTGCAGTGCGTTGGATCTAGACACTTGTCGTGGAACAAGTCCCCAGTTGTGTCGATACAAGTCCGTGGCACTATAGTAATTGACTTTCTATTGGAATTGTTGCAATACCACTGAGGGCAAGTGCCGATACTTAGACCCCTAAAGTTGAAATTTAGTTCAAAAATGCTTAAAATCATGTTTACTTAAAATCATTCCTACATATTTCAAACCATTAAAAATCAATTTTAAAACTTATTTAAACTCAAAGTACAAAGCATAAACACATTCAAGTCAAATAACAGAATATTTTGATTAATAACATAAAAATGACTTGAATTTTAACTCAAATTTTAAAAATACCATAAACAAATAAAGTCATTATACAATGAAAACTAATATAAATATATTACAACCTTAAATGAAGTGTGATAAGGAGCTCCCAAGCTCAGACCTTATACTTCTTGCCAAATCTATTACTTATATTTTTTAAACCACTAATGCATAAACTTAAAAAGCCTAGTAAGTACTCAAGGATAAGCCTACGTATCCTATCCTAATATAAGTGTTGAGTCCCTTATAAAATTATTCAAGGTCCATTTTCACCATATTTGTAACACCTCTTACTTGCCTCGACGTACAGTACGAATGAGAGGTACTACTGGAGTATATTTAAATTTGAGCTTAACATTTTCTTTTATAAAAATGCTCATTTCGCAACATGTTACTATTCTTTACATCAAGTCGGGAGAGTTTAGAAAAAAAATTTTACTTACCATTATAAATCATTCCAAGTCTTTGTAAACATATGTGGACAATGTTAATTTGTAAAATAGGTGTTCGAAGCTCATCAATTGAAAGGAGGTCATTCGGGTTAAGGAAATAAAAAATTTTAATACAAATTAAAATTCTAACATTTTGAAGGCTCATAAATCACTTTAAAACTATTTAAATTTTTTTTGCGGTTGATTAAAAACAAGCCCTTGGAAATCAAAATAGGTCAAAATTGTAACAACCCGGTTTAGACCCTAGTCGGAATAGTGGTTTCGGGACCACAAATCTGGGGTCAGAAAATTATTTTAATATTATTTTTGGTATTTACAGCATGATATGTGATATGTGTAAAAATTTCGTGATTTAATTTTATTGATCGGTTGCCTAATTTAATAAAAAGACTTAATCGAGTAAAATGAAAAAATGGCATTCTAATTGTTAAAGCACTAATATGCTATGATTTATTAATTGTTAAGTCCTTAAAAGGGAATTATGCCACTATTATGGTTGATGGACGGTTATAGGCATATATTATAAAGTTTTCATATTATTTTATAAAGGTTAATTTGGTAAATGATTAATAAATGTTATTATAATAAAACATAAAGTAAAAATCACATGCATTTTTGTCTTTAATGTCCGAATGTTGAGAAAAATAAATCCATGGATGAAGCTTTTATATTCGGCACTCTTGAAGCTTAATTCGGATCAAGAAAAGAGGAAATCAGATTTGGATCGAAGAAAGTCAAAAATTGTCGAATAGTTATCCAGTCCGTTTGTGTCCGTACGAGGTAAGTCATAAGTATATAAATGTTGGTAAATTGAAATGTATTTGGATTAGATGTGCTGAATTGAGTTGTGTATAAATATATATATGTATGAGCCGAAATGAATTGAGCTTTGGAGGATTTGTTCGAAGATTTGTTTAATTGAATTTGTGAGTTTGGGAAAGTTCGTATGTAATGAGCTCTATTATAATTGTATTTATATGTTGTAATATTGCATAAATGGTAAATATTAGATTATGGATGTGTACGATCATGATTCAATAGTGACTGGATAGTAGTTCGAAATGATTTGATTATGATTTGATATTGAAAAATCTCGGTTGAACCTTAGGAATAGTTTTGGCTGTTAATGACATGTCATTAAGGTATTGAGTTGGCTTCGGGCCATGATATCGGCACTTTGGGTGATATTTATGCCTTGATTTGGCTTCGGGCCATGGTATAGGTACTCCGGAGATAAGTTACCTTGATTTGGTTTCGGACCGTGGTATAGGTACTTATCATGTATGAAATGGTTTATTTTGGGCTATGAAGTATGTGATTTTATATGTGCTTTTGGTTCATAAAAGATAAGCTTTTGAGTTGATAAATGAACATGGATTTGGTTGACAAGTATGGCATGAATTGTAAATGTTTTGGTATTGAATTGGTTGCAAATTGAGTATGAAATGTATTAGTTTTCTGCTTAAAGGGAGGACCCAAAATTTGGTGGCTAGTTGGCCTTGTAAATGGCCTATTTTGCGCCCACACGGGCAGGGACACGAGCGTGTGTCTCTGCCGTGTCGCTCGAGGACCATTCGAAATGTGTCTGGGCAGGCCATACGGGCTAGACACACGGACGTGTGACTGACCGTGTGTCCCAAGTCAGTAGGTATGCCTTATTTTGCCACGGCTTGGACACACAGGTGTGTCTGATGCCGTGTGAGGCACACGGCTTGACCACACAGGCGTGTGACTGACCATGTGTCCCAAAGTCAGTAGGTATGCCCTGTTTTGCCACGGCTTGAACACACGGGTGTGTCTGATGCCGTGTGAGGCACACGGCCTAACCACACGGGCGTGTGACGTCTGTAACTTTGAAAAATATTTTAATTTCGAAAAATTTTAAATGTGTTCGGTTTAGTCCCGACTCTTCCTTAAGCATGTTTTAGGTCTCATAGACCTAAGAAAGGGACGGTATGATGAGGTTTGACTTTGATATGATGAGATATGACTTGTGATTGTGAAGTGATTGCGTAATGTTCCGATATGTCGATAATGCCTCTTAACCCTAGTCCGGCAACGGATACGGGTTAGGGGTGTTACAAAAATGGTGCAATATTAGTATAGGACTAAGTGATAGTGACGTGACTTTCTAACTTAACAAATCGTGACGTTAGAGAACTTGTGATCGCGACATTAAAAGACAGTCGCAAGGAGACTCACTTATATACTTTACTTCATCACAACATACTTTCTACATTGTATAAAACTAATATTGTTACAGAAAATTCTTTTAAAATTCATCATTTTATTCTTTGCAAATCCGTATCTCCATCACAGTCATAGCTCAATTTTACCTTAAATTTTCGATAAGTGTTTGCATCAATATGCACTAACATAATTATTTCAGTATTTGATTATTTTATTCTACTTAATAATTTCTCCTTACCGTCCGCTCAAATCCATCCACAACTTATGTACAAGATGCCCCTGCTTTAAAATTTTTAATTTAATTTTATAATGTAAGAAAATCCACAAACAGGATTGGATCTTAGTACATGAGAAGAAAGAGGGAAAGCTATATTTTTTTAGCTTTTAGTCAATTTTTTTATTCATTACAAGGAAGAAATCAACTATTTATACAAAATGCCAATGGGTTAATTTGCCATTAACCCCTCCATGTTTTAGCTTTCCGAGAAAAAGATTTCCGTTTTAAAATTTACAATTATAATCCTCTTTATTTTACTTTGTTTTAAGATTATAAAGAAGCATCAAATATCAATAGGTCCTCTTACCATGCAATACTCTTTTCAAATAAAGTTTTTATTTTGATTAATAAATTAAAGCAACCTTTCTTTTAATGTGAATAATATTCATTAAAAAAAATTAAACTTTATTATTAAATGCAATCTTCAACTATTATTACTATATACGTTTAAATGGAGTCTGCAATGGTCTAAGCTTTAATAACTTTTTTGACTTGACTTAAATAAAATTAAGCCTTATCATAAATATATTAAAATTACAATACAATTAAAACTTAAATCTATGTCGATTAAATTTTAGCTCGATTGACATCGTAGTTTTGAGTATGCTGAAGTGTATTATTTTCCTATTTAAAGGTTGGAGAGAGATTATGGGTAGTTCTAGACATTATATTAAAAATAATAATTATAATAAGAACTTATAATGAGATTAATGTTCAAAAAAAATTCAAATCTATAAAATACTCTCATTTTTATAAATTACAAATAGATAAAAAAAACTAATCGTTTATATAATATAAAAGAAGGTACAAGAGCATATATAAAAACATTGAGTTTTGGGCTAATTGTTTGAGTTTCAAAATGTTTCTTCTTTTTAGTTATATTTAAAGTGAGTCATATCTTTATAATTAAGTTTTAAATATGATTTTCTTACCATTTTTAATTAGAGTTTATTTACAATTTTTAATGATTATGTATAATTACATTAATGGGGCATTTAAATATATCAATTTTAAATTCATAACTGTCGAAACTATTTTTAAGTTTGAAAAAACAGGGTCGACTTTTTTTTAAAAAACGAAAACGGGAGTCGCCACCAATCTCTTTTTGCTTAGGTGTGATCGGATCACCTTATAAAACGTTTTATTTCGAAAACATTGATTTTGGCCTACGAATTTCAAGAAAACGGGTTCGGGAGTCGGTTACGTACGAGGAAGGATTATCACCCTCGTAACGCCTAAAATTGGTACCAAATTGATTAGTTTTTTTTCCTAATGTCGAAAATTCAAAAAGATTTTAAAACATGATTTCTTTAAAAATTTGAGCAATTTCAATTAGAACTTGAGATTCCTTTGTTCTGAAAGAATACAAACATCACATCCAGCACGTTAGGACATGATGTTTTAAATCCTCGTAACCAAAATCATCTCATGATTTACAAAATTCATTAAAAGGATACTTAGTTATTTAGACAAATGGAAAATCGAAACCCAGCACGTTAGGGCACTATTTCCCGAATTTCCAAACACCAAAATATTGCCTTATTTTTTAAAAAACTTTTGGATAAAATGTGGCAGTTAAATGAAATATATTTCTTAAAACAATGATTGGTGTGAGATGTAGCATATATAAAAATAAAGGTAAATAAGGACAAATAAAGATAAAAATTAAAATAAAGCAATTACACTAAGATAAATAAAGATTACAAATTTAAAAATATGAATAATCAAATAACAGATAGAATGTAGACCACACAAAAACGAAAAAAGGTCAATTTTTAAAAAAGGAATTAAGGAACAAACATAAAAAATTTACACATGATTAAATGTATATAAAAAAAATAGGGCAATAAAAGTATATGAAATAATAAATAAAAAATGGCAAACTTTAAAAATATAAATATTCATGAGAAAATAAGTAATATATATTTTTAAACAAACAAATAATATATAACTTTAAATAACATATTTATAATATAATAATCTAATACTTATACGTATAAAAACTACATATTTAAAAATAAACAATATAAATAATATATGTTTCATAATATATAAAATTTACACAATATTAACGATAAAACAAATTAAATGTTATATAAAATATAATTTAAAACAATATATAAGATAATAACTTATAAACAAATTTTAAAAAGATATGTAATATATACAAATACTAAATTTAATAAAATAATCTAATATAAATAATAAATAGTAATAGTTTATAATGTATAATATTAAAACAATTAGAAATAAAATAAAAATATAAATGAAAAGAATAAAAAAACAGAGAAACAAGGATCAAATTAAAACAAAAAAAATAAAGTTCGAAATGGAAGTGTAAAAGGATCAGATTGGAACGCGTGCCATACAATAGGGACTTATTGGGCAATTATGCCCTATCTCCTAAACGGCATCGTTCCAGCTTCTGCCTTGAAATGGCCTCAAGGACTAAATTGAAACAAATGCTAAATCCAGGGCCAATTTGAAAATAAAGAAATATGCGATCGGACCTAATTACAAAAATTTAAAAATGCGGAAGGGCATATAGGGCAATTAGCCCTTTTAACAAAAACACGCGGATCCTAGCCCTTAAACGACGACGTTTTGGTGCTTATTGACTGAAGCAAAACGGCGTCATTTTTATATCATTATATAAGTCATTTTTTATAAAAAAAAATCATTTGAAACTTTGTTTTAAAAAAGAACTTCTGAAAATTCTCTTAAACCTCCTCTTTTCCAGTTTAACATCTAGCCATCGGCCCCACAAACTCCCACTGTACGCGCCTCATGTGCCATCGTCGGCGCGGCCATGCACGGCGGCCGGAAGGTTAAAAACCTTCCCTTTTCAGTTTGGCCGAAAGGTAAACGCTTCCTTTTTATTTTTTTATACTATTTTTGCAAAAAAAACTTTCAAAGAAAAACAAATAACCACTGTTTCCTTTCGATTTCTTTTTTTTTTTGAAAAATCATTTTCTTTTTTTGTTACTGTTTTGTATGTATGGAATGAAAAGCAAAAATAACTAAAACAAAACTGAAATTAAACGAAATTTAAAAGCGGAAAATCACCTCTGTTAGATTTCTGATTTTTTATTCGAAAATCGTGGTCCCTTTTACAATGGTGGTATTCGGGCTTTATAGCCACTGCAAAGATACAATTTTTAGTATTTTTTTTTTATTCCTTGCCATATTCTCTACTGTCTGTGTGTTTTTCTTTCCTTTTTGCAGGCGAACGGCGAGAAATCAGGTGATGGGACGTGATCCGTACACTGATTGCGGCTCGACGAGGGGCCCGTGTTGGGTGCTTGCGGCACCTAAGGGAACCCTAAGGTTCCGAATCTGGAACAGGATTTGGGCCATTAGGCGATGTAATTTTATTTTTGGGTTAATGGGTCTTAATGTAATTAGGTTGGCTCAGGTTTATTGGTTTGGGTATAATTGGTTTTGTTGGGTATTAGGCTAATCGGGTGTTTGTATTTGGGTTTGTGAAAAGAATTTAATTTTGGGCTGTTTAAATGTAAATGGACTGTAAAAAAAAGGATTGGACATATTATTTTGGTTTTTAATTTGGTTTGTTTTATTGATATGGGCCCGGGCAATAATGGGTTCTTACAGCTGCCCCTCTTTGCTCATTGTTGTGTAACGAGAATAGAGTAAAGACTATAAAAGGACCTATTTTGCCCGGTCTTGCTAAGTTTTGACTTCTTGGCCCTTGTCTTCTTCCAATATCTTCCAACCCATCTGCAATTTTAGAGGTATTGGCCTATAAGTCTGACGGCTTCAATCTGCTTCACTGCAAACTCAGGGATGCTAAACTGGTATCTTCAACCTGCTCCATTGCAACTCCAGGGAGATAAGGTTAATATTTCTGATTTGCTTCCTGCAACTTCAGGAAGATAAGATCTTCAGTTTGCTCCACTGCAACTTCAGGGAGATAAGACTTGCAACTTCAACCTGCTCCACTGCAACTTCAAGGAGGCAGATTAATATCTTCGATCTGCTTCCTACAACCTCAGGAAGATAAGATCTTCTTCGGTCTGCTCCACTGCAACTTTAGGGAGATAAGACCTGTAACTTTAACCTGCTCCACTGCCGCTTCAGGGAGATAAGGTTAATATCTTTATCTGCTTCCTGCAACTTCAGGAAGATAAGATTTTCTTCATTCTGCTCCACTACAACTTCAGGGAGATAAGGTTTATAATCTTCAGTCTACTTCACTGCAACTTGATGGAGATAAGGCTAACATCTTCGACCTACTTCCTATAACTTTAAGAAGATAAGATCTTCTTCTTCAGTCTGCTCCACTACAACTTCAGGGAGGCAAGACTTTAACCTGCTCCACTGTAGCTTTAGGGAGATAAGGTTAATATCTTTGATCTGCTTCCTGCAACTTCAGGAAGATAAGATCTTCTTCAGTCTGCTCCACTGCAACTTCAGGGAGGCAGGCCAAAAGCTTCAATCTACCCTTCCATATTGTCCTATAGAGGACATAACCTGTAGAATGAGTATATGCTTATGTCTAATGATTAAGATGCCTTGATCGAAATGAGTCAAATGCTCCTAATTAGACATGCTATGATGTAGAAATGTTATGAGAATGATTTCTATTTAAGGTGTCATCGCCCATCAAGGTTTCTACTCAAAGTATCAATCACATTTTGCTTGAATAATTTGCCCCATAGTAGTCTCAAGGCTTACTCCACTTGAACCTTGGGGATACAAGGCTTGTATCGCTTTCAAACCATCACACCAAGATTTAGGTTTTGAAACCTTTTAATCACTTTCTATTGCAATTTAAGGGTAAAGAATCTGATCCAACTTCAATCCGTTCTACCGTAATTCAACGTTTTTGAATCTTTTCACATTGACTTGGTCTGTCATACTATTTCCCGAAGGTTATGACCCAATGAGAATGCTTGTGAAAATAATCCTCTCTTAGGATTAATATTTTCCAACCATCATTTGGACAACAGAGATAGTCTCAATTTAAACCTTTCTCAAGTTCCTCTGTCTCTTACACATGGGAATTCTTAAAGAATTATCCTGTTTCAGTTTCTTATATTATTTAGAAATTTCTAGAGTAATATGCAAAACTTCTTTTGTGAAAATATTATTAGTTCACCAATCATTATTTCAATGCAACATGCTTATGGACAACAAATAAATTGATCTTGGAAACAATTTAAAGTCGAATAGAAGATACAAAGGAAATTAACTGAGAACATATCTTTGAGAAGAAAAAGAATCCAAAGATAGTAAATTTAACATGAATAGGACAACAACTAGGCGCCTAGATATTGCAGCTTGGGCTTTTATATACAAACTCCATGAAGACTACTCTGAGCTTAACATGTGTTTAGAAGATCCAAAGTATTTCGTTGATGCCCTAATATGTAACACACTTTGTCTCTTGTTGATTCAAGCAAGATCACTACATGTCCCTCCAAATTTGAGCCGACCTTTTCGGGTTTTCAACTCAAAATCCCTTTAGTCTCAAGGCGCCCTTTGCGGGTTTTTGCCTTGGCCTCTCCGTCCTTTTTTTTAAGAAGTCTCAAAGCGCCCTTTGCGGGTTTTCACCTTGGCCTCTTCTCCTTTTTAGGCAAAATATTTCTTGACTGAGTCTGAATTCAGAGGATTGGGTAAGCTTTTCCCATCCATTTTGGTCAAAATCAGTGTGCCTCCAGAGAAAGCCTTCTTTACCACATATGGTCCCTCCCAATTTGGCATCCATTTTCCTCTGAAATCCTTTTGTATGGGATGGATCTTCTTCAGTACAAGGTCCCCCTCATGAAATTCTCTTGGACTAATTTTTTTGTCGTAAGCTCGCATCATTCGCTTCTGATACATCTGACCATGACGAATAACCCTTAGCCTCTTTTCTTCAATCAAGTTCAACTAATCGTATCGCGATTGAATCCATTCTGCTTCATCCAGTTTTACTTCTGAAAAAGCTCGAAGGGAAGGTATCTCTACTTCAATAGGTATAACTGCCTCCTGGAAACACAAAAAATTATATACTTTTTCATGCCCTTTTTGACTTAAAATCATGCTATTCTGGTTAAATTCTTGTTGAAAAATAATTAAATATTATAAAATAATTAAATTGTGTTAAAAATATGAACATTATGAATTTTTATTAATTTTATAGTTAATTTTGATTAAATTTGGTTATTTTTGACAGAATTGCACAAAGGGCGAAAAATGGCCCGGCGGACACTACGAGAAGAACAAAACCGAGAAGCAACTTGGAGTGTCGAGGTGAACTAATTTCCAGCCCAAGACGGTCCAGAAATGTGTATTAATTCATAATTAAATTAATTTTAATTTATTCCCTGTTTAATTTGGATTAAATAAATTAATTTTAATTAATTATGGAGAAAGGGTCTAGCTGAACCGCACTAGTCGAACCGTATGGAGTGAACCGAACCAGCCACTAATTGGGCTGACCAAAACCATCCATAGGCTGACCCAAATCAGCATTTTAGCTGAATGAATATGCTTGCAAAAAGGCCCTTGAAAAACCTCCAATTTGCATTCAAACCCCACCTTTATTTATGGCTTTGTAGATTTGCCCCAGCCTATTTTTAGCAAAGTTGAAAGCTTCAACCTTTGCCATGTGTGTGGCCGGCCGTAGGGGGGCTCTTTGTCTGCTGGAATTTGCTATTTTTAGCAGCCAAAATCAGCTATAAAAGCCACCCCTTGCTGATCATTTCAATCATCCCTCAATCCCACAACATTCTCTCATTCTCTCTTCCTTTCTCTCAACTTTTCTCTCCATTTCCCATCCTATTTTCCTATAGTCTTGTGCCAATTTCTCCTCTTGGAAAAGAGGTATTTTCCCAGCCATTTTGGGTAGCAAGCAAGTGTTCGTAGAAGCCTTGACCGGCGAGGACAACGGAGATGAAGAACGGAGCAATCATTCAAGCCATGGAGAAACACCGGATTTGCCTTCTTGTTCCCTATCTTTTTAATTTTTGTTGTTTTTATGATGAACATATCTATGAATATTGTTGTTGTTGAAATGATTATTTTAATCAATTTAGCTTGAATTTAATTCGTGTTGGATTGATTATATTTTGCTTACTTGAATTATTAAAATAGTGTTTATGCTGTTATAGGCCTTGGTAAAAATGCTTGGTTAAGTAAAATCACTCCTAAGTTATTCTTGCATTAAATTTGCTAGATAACTAATGAATTAATTGCTTAAACGGATTGAAATTGCAGTTAATGGACACAGTACTTAATCAGTGCATGTTTAATTCTTCTAAGGTAGCTGAAAATTAAATTAGCATTGTATTTGGCGATACATATGCCTTGCATAACTTGTAAGATTGTTGTGATTAAATTGTTTCAAGGTATGGCTACCTTGTTACCTTGCATAATCTTTTATATGTTTATTAAATTGAATTAATCTTTTTGAATTGACATGGGAACATGCAAGAGATTAATTGAATTTAATAAATATGTATGAGCAATAGTTAGCAATTTTTCCAAGTTGCCATGAATTTATTCGTAACAGCATAAGCATGAATTTAATAATTCTAAGTTAAAAAGATGTAATTAATCCAACACAATTATATCATCTTGATTAAATCTTTTTGAAATCGTGCATTAGAACTCTTTTATTTTATTTAAATTGTTTATTTAGTTTTAATATCTTAGTTTATAAATCAACTTTTTAAACCAAAATATTTTTCCATCACTAAAGTGTTTTAAAATTAATTTTATAAATATTGCTTTTTAGAGTCCCTGTGGGTACGATATCTCGACATTTACTTGTCATTTTATTACTTGTTAAGGCTGTGTACACTTGCACATTTCCGCCGTTCCAAGTTTTTGGCGCCGTTACTGGGGACTGTTTTAAAAAGCCATTATTTGTGAAGTTATTTTTACATTTTGGTTTATTTATTTTCCTATTCAATTTTACTTACTTAATTTTTCTTTGCTTATTTCAGGTGTTTATGAGTATTGACCGAATTATCGACTTACTCCCTGTGGACCCTGAGATAGAACGAACCTTTCAACAGCGAAGAAGACAAGTGAACCAGAGAAGGACCGAAGAGATGAATTTTGAGAATATCAATCAAGGAAACGGAGCAAACCTTGCTCAAAATCCTATCCTTATTGCTGATGATAAGGATAGAGCTTTAAGACAATATGCCATGCCAGTGTTTAATGATCTTAATCCAGGTATTAGAAGACCTGAGATCGAAGAACAACAATTTGAGCTGAAGCCAGTCATGTTCCAGATGCTTCAGACAGTAGGCCAATTTAGTGGAATGCCTACTAAAGATCCTCATCTTCACTTGAGACTGTTTATGGAGGTGAGCGACTCTTTCAAGCTAGCCGGAGTACCCGAAGATGCACTTCGATTAAAGCTGTTCCCGTATTCACTGAGGGACAAAGCTCGCGCCTGGTTGAACTCCTTACCGTCCGATTCCATAACTACATGGCAAGAGTTGGTTGAACATTTCTTAATGAAATATTTCCCTCCATCTTTAACTTTTAAGAGTCGAAATGAAATCACTTCATTTGAACAACTTGATGAAGAATCTTTATATGAGGCATGGGAGCGGTTCAAGGAGTTATTGCGAAAGTGCCCTTATCATGGCATTCCTTGCTGTGTTCAAATGAAGACTTTCTATATTGGTCTCAATATTCATACTAGAATGATGGTAGATACTTCGGCAAATGGAGCCTTTCTTTTTAAGTCTTATAATGATGCCTACGTGATTATTGAAAGAATTGCCAATAATAACTATCAGTGGTCAACCAACCAAGCAACCTCCGAAAGACGAGTAGTAGGAGTACATGAAGTGGACACACTTTCTTCTTTGGTAGCCCAGGTATCCTTTATATCCTCTATACTTAAGAACATAACTGTTAATGGT
Source organism: Gossypium stocksii (assembly GCA_020496765.1). Classification (NCBI taxonomy): domain Eukaryota; kingdom Viridiplantae; phylum Streptophyta; class Magnoliopsida; order Malvales; family Malvaceae; genus Gossypium; species Gossypium stocksii. The sequence continues at coordinate 12,486,982 of CM035622.1, forward strand.
TTCAATGGTAATCTGTTTAGTCAGCAGCAAAACCAGTTTGAGAATATTTCTTCTGAATACTGTGGAGATGGCCATTTCTTTAAAAATTGCCCATCGAATCAAGAGTCAAATTATTACATGGGGAATCAGAATTGGAATGGTCCGTAATCACATTTTGACAACTTTTCATGGCAGAATCATCCAATTTCTCCATGGAGTAATCAATGGGTGGACCATAGCGACTCTTTTATGTCATTTCGACCAAATTATCCATCAGAATATTCTTAACAATTGCAACAACCCACACCAATTGAATCTTCAAGTAATCTTGAGAATTTGCTGAAGGCGTACATAGCGAAGAATGATGAACTAATCCAAAGCCAAGCAACAACATTGAAGAATTTAGGAAACAAAGTGGGACAACTAGCCAATGAGCTCAGAAGTAGACCCCAAGGTATTTGGCCGAGTGATACAGAAAATCAGAGGAGCACGAGCGAAGAGTATTGTAACACCGTCACTTTACAAATTGGGGAGACATGGGAACCCAAAGCTATCGAGGTTGAAGATAAGCTTATTTTAGCTCAAAGCAGAGAGGAAGTTCAATTGACTGTTGAAAATCCTGTTCCACAAAAGTCAGATACGGTGATTCTTGATGAGGTAAACTCTAAACTAGTTAGTTTTGATTACCTAACACCCTTGTTAGATATAGAAAAATTTCCACAAAAGAGTTGTCCGGTTAAAGCTAAGGTTCCACCACTGCCATATCCTCAACAATTTCAGAAGCAGCAAAATGATATTTAGTTAAAAGAAATATTTGATGACGAGGTGACCTTTAATGACTCCGATGCTGCTAAATCCCTAGATATAGTTGAAGACTACTCTTCTATTTCCAAGATGGAATTGCTGGCTTCTACGGAATTGGAGCTCAATTCTTTAGACAATCCGTTAGAACATATTCTACTAGAGGATTCACCAAGTGATGATGAAGACAAGGAATGTTTGGCCTGGTTAGAAGCTAATTCGAAGGAAGTCACCCAAAAAGTTCCACTCGAATCATTAGAGTTATCATATCAGGAGTATACGCAACCAAAGTCGTTGATGGAAGAGCCTGCTAAAGTGGAACTTAAGATTTTGTCTCCTCATTTAAAATATGACTATCTGGGTTTGTCTTTGACTTTACCTATCATTATTTCAATTGAGTTCACTAAAGATCAAGAAGAAGGGGCACTTGTGATTTTAGAAAGGCACAAGAAGGTTGTCGGATGGATTGTTGTAGATATTTAAGTAACGGGTTAGAGGATTTGTAGGAATTTCAGCAAGTTAAATAAGGCCACTAGGAAAGATCATTACGGGTCTTCTTTTCCAAATAAGATGTTGGACAGATTTGATGGGAAATAATATGATTACTTCTTAGATGGTTATGGTTGGCATGATAAATGGCCATTTGACACCACCATGGTCAATAACGATCCTGAATAAAATAGAGGGAGTTCTCTTCACTTTCTCTATCATTTTTTTATATTTTTAGTTTATTTTCCTTTTCTTTTTCATTTGAATAAAATGGTAGACTTGGATAAAATTTTCTTTGGTGCAGTACATTACTTAAAACTCTGTTTAAGAGATTGGGACTTAAGCGGGACCATCTGTGACCCCTCCAGTCTTTCCTGGGAGTTTAATTTAATGAGCTTAAGATCTAAAATGAGCTGCCATTAGGCTTAAGACGCTACTAAAAAAGGAAACATTCAACCTTTTTTTCACACAAACCTATAGCCCTTACTTTGCTCCACCACCACTCCTAAATAGCCTAATAGTGTATCTCACTTAACCCCTTAATGTTACAACCCTTAACTCTCTGAATCACCAGCCCAAACACCTTCATTCGAAGTCACCAACTACCGCACCTAAACTATCCTTAAAATTGCCACCCCCTTTAACTCTAAACCTTACCCTCAGCTACTCACCCACCTGCCCAAAACTGGAACCACCCTTAACAAATTTCCTAAGTTCGACGTTGAGAGTCCATTTATCTAGAACCATTCCACGAAGTGAACAGTTTGGAATAATGGCTATGCTACAACACATGTAGTTGCAGGAACAAGCTTAGTAGAGATACAAAAAAATTTGGGATGACTCAACCAGAGATGCATGTAAAAAATATATATTTCATAACCCATTTGTTTTTGTGTCTAAATTTCTAGGCTTAATTCTCAAACCATGGACTTTAATGTTGAGGAAGGACCGAGGCGATCGGATTCTAAGGGTTTTGCAAATGAAAAGGGGGGATCTTGTCTCTACTTGATTTTATTTTATCTCTTAGGATATTTCTATTCTCGCATAAAAACAAGAGATAGGAATCATGAATAAAATTTGAACAAGTCATAAAGTATAAAGTGTGGCAATAGATATATACATGTCTAGGATTGGATTTAGAAAGAGCTTGGTACTTAAGCAGTCAAATTGACTCACCTCCTCTTTTCTAGAATCCTACCTGGTGTATAGTTTCTATTCACTTTAAACAATGAGGACATTATTCACTTTAAGTTGGGGGGACCGAAATTTGAAATTATTTCCATCCAGAATAAAATTTTTCTTTTAATTATAATTAGGATATATTTCTGTTCAATAAATTTGAATTTTGTTAAGTATGCTAAACTTGAGTATGAATAAAGTTCTAATTTTTTTTAATAAATTATTATGTAGCTTAATGATAACATGAATGTATTTTTAATAAAGCATGCAACTTCATACCACAAAATTTTTATCTTTTTAAGAAAGTTAGGTATGCATGAAAGTTTAAGTCTTTAGAATTGACTTAGTAGTTTCTTGAGGCGAAATCCTAGGAAGCATGGAACATTGAAAATGATTTAGACAACTATTTTTTGGACCGTTTGAGCCTTTCAAGCCCACCATGGTAAATTTTATCCTTTGAAACCCAACTTTGAGACTATATGGCCTAATTTTATTTTGGAACCTATACAAATTTAGCCCATCACGTTTCTCTTAATTATCTTTAAATTGTCCCAAACACTAGACTCAATACTATTCAAAAATATCATTTGAAAATAAGTTTGGGGGAGTTGAAAAGAAATATCAAATGCTCAAAAAAAATTGTATGCAGAAAGCAAGTGCTCAAAAAAAAAAAAAAAAAAAAAAGCACATGTAATTGAAAAAGAGCATGTGAAAGTTGGTGGTTGAAGGTTCAAATTTTTGAAGGTTCGACTTACACTGAGTCTAGGGTTTTTAGCCAAAATCTATCTATCTTTTTACCTACCCCTAAGCCCAGCCACGTTACAACCTTGTTAAAGACCTATTGATTCAAAGTTCCAATGTTACCTACATTAGTGGAGAGAAATTGTTTTGTTCAACATATGAAGACATAAGTTAAGCTTAATGATTGCAGCTTAGTCTTGAATACAGGATTAAAAATTAAAGTGGTAGGAATTAGCATGTCTTTATTAAGAAACATTTAGTCTAATTTTGCTATTGTAATAATTGTTTAGATTAATTTGAATAATATGAACACTTGAGTAGCATAATGATCAAATTTCTTATTTTTGAGCGTGAGTATATCAAATTCATAATTTTGAGAAAAATGTTGTTCTGAAGAAGGTTTTCAAAAGTGTTTCCAAGAAATTCTTTTCGAAATTTGTGCATTACTCGGGACGAGCAATGAATTAAGTTTGGGGGTGTGGAAACATAAAAATTTATATACTTTTTCATGCCCTTTTTGACTTAAAATCATGCTATTTCGGTTAAATTCTTGTCGAAAAATAATTAAATATTATAAAATAATTAAATTGTGTTAAAAATAGGAACATTATGAATTTTAATTAATTTTATAGTTAATTTTGATTAAATTTGGTTATTTTTGATAGAATTGCACAAAGGGCGAAAAATGGCCCGGCGGACACTACGAGAAGAACAAAATCGAGAAGCAACTTGGAGTGTCGAGGTGAACTAATTTCCAGCCCAAGACGGTCTAGAAATGTGTATTAATTCATAATTAAATTAATTTTAATTTATTCCCTGTTTAATTTGGATTAAATAAATTAATTTTAATTAATTATGGAGAAAGGGTCTAGCTGAACCGCACTAGTCGAACCGTATGGAGTGAACCGAACCAGCCACTAATTGGGCTGACCAAAACCATCCATAGGCTGACCCAAATCAGCATTTTAGCTGAATAAATATGCTTGCAAAAAGGCCCTTGAAAAACATCCAATTTGCATTCAAACCCCACCTTTATTTATGGCTTTGTAGATTTGCCCCAGCCTATTTTTAGCAAAGTTGAAAGCTTCAACCTTTGCCATGTGTGTGGCTGGCCAAAGGGGCTCTTTGTCTGCTGGAATTTGCTATTTTTAGCAGCCACAATCAGCTATAAAAGCCACCCCTTGCTGATCATTTCAATCATCCCTCAATCCCACAACATTCTCTCATTCTCTCTTCCTTTCTCTCAACTTTTCTCTCCATTTCCCATCCTATTTTCCTATAGTCTTATGCCGATTTCTCCTCTTGGAAAAGAGGTATTTTCCTAGCCATTTTGGGCAGCAAGCAAGTGTTCGTAGAAGCCTTGACCAGCAAGGATAACGGAGACGAAGAACAGAGCAATCATTCAAGCCAGGAGAAACACCGGATTTGCCTTCTTGTTCCCTATCTTTTTAATTTTTGTTGTTTTTATGATGAACATATCTATGAATATTGTTGTTGTTGAAATGGTTATTTTAATCAATTTAGCTTGAATTTAATTCGTGTTGGGTTGATTATATTTTGCTTATTTGAATTATTAAAATAGTGTTTATGCTGTTATAGGCCTTGGTAAAAATGCTTGGTTAAGTAAAATCACACCTAAGTTATTCTTGCATTAAATTTGCTAGATAACTAATGAATTAATTGTTTAAACGGATTGAAATTGCAGTTAATGAACACAGTACTTAATCAGTGCATGTTTAATTCTTCTAAGGTAGCTAAAAATTAAATTAGCATTGTATTTGGCAATATATATGCCTTGCATAACATGCAAGATTGTTGTGATTAAATTGTTTCAAGGTATGGCTACCTTGTTACCTCGCATAATCTTTTATATGTTTATTAAATTAAATTAATCATTTGAATTGACATGGGAGCATGCAAGAGATTAATTGAATTTAATAAATATGTATAAGCAATAGTTAGCAATTTTTCCAAGTTGCCATGAATTTATTCGTAATAGCATAAGCATGAATTTAATAATTCTAAGTTAAAAAGATGTAACTAATCCAACACAATTATATCATCTTGATTAAATCTTTTTGAAATCATACATTAGAACTCTTTTATTTTATTTAAATTGTTTACTTAGTTTTAATATCTTAGTTTATAAATCAACTTTTTAAACCAAAATATTTTTCCATCACCAAAGTGTTTTAAAATTAATTTCATAAATATTGCTTTTTATAGTCCCTGTGGGTATGATAACTCGACATTTACTAGTCACTTTATTACTTATTATGACTGTGTACACTTGCACATTTCCACCGTTCCACCTCCCTCCCGTAAACCAATGAGAAAGGAGTTGCCCCAGTAGAGGTCCTGACAGACGTTCGATAAGCATAGAGTGCAAATGGTAATTTCTCATGGCAATCCTTGTAAGTCTCAGTCATTTTCCCCAGTATCTTCTTAATATTTTTATTGGCCGCTTCCACTGCCCCATTCATTTTTGGGTGATACGGAGACTAGTTGTGGTGTTTGATCTTGAATTGACTACAGACTTCCGCTATCGTGCTGTTGTTCAAGTTTAGCGCATTGTCTGATATGATCCTCTCAGGCATTCCATATCGACATATAATCTCCTGCTTCAAGAATCGACTAACTACCAAGTTAGTAACATTAGCGTATGAAGCAGCCTCTACCTATTTCATGAAGTAGTCGATAACCACAAAGATGAATCGATGCCCATGCAAAGCTTTCGGTGAGATTGGCCCAATGACATCCATGCCCTACATGGAAAAAGGCCATGGAGATGTCATAACATGCAAAGCCGAAGGCGGTACGTGAATTTTGTCACCATAAATCTGGCATTTATGACATTTTTTGGCATAGTCAATACAGTCTCCTTCCATGGTAGAACAATAGTATCCAAACCTCATGATTTGTCTAGCCATCGTGAAACCATTAGCATGTGTCCCACAAACACCTTCATGCACTTCTTCCAAAATTTTTCTAGCCTCAACAGTGTTAACATATCTCAAGAGCACCTGATCTTTCCTTTTTTTATACAAGATATCCCCGTCCAAAACATAGTCGCAGGCTAAACTCCTTAATGTCCTTTTGTCATTCTCAGTTGCATGCTCAGGGTATTCACGATTTCTTACGTATCGCAATATATCCTGATACCAAGGGTAGTCATCCTTTTCCTCTTCCTCTATGTTGCAACAATAAGCTGGAACCTCAAAAATACTCATCTGAATAGGTCTCACATATTCTTGTTTGTTTACTTTGATCATGGAAGCCAGAGTTGCCAAGGCATCAGTCATTTGGTTTTCGTCTCGAGGGAGATAATTGAAGGTGATGTCATCGAAAACTATTTTTTGGTAATCAATCAGTTTGGGGTCTCTTGTCTCCCATTCTCCTTTAAGCTGGTAAATTACCAACGTAGAATCTCCATATACTTTTAGCACTCTAATTTTACGTTCTACAGCTGCCTAAATTCCCATGATGCACGCCTCATACTCTGCCATATTATTTGTGCAGTCAAAATCCAATTTGCATGTGAATAGATAATGATCTCCATTTAGGGATACCAAGACTACCCCAATTCCATTTCCTACAGCATTTGCTGCTCCATCAAAGTTTAACTTCCACGGATACTCTTCAGTAGTTGCCACACACATTAATTCTTCATTGGAGAAATCAAAGCTCAAAGGTTCATAATCCTCTAGAGTTCTGCTAGCCAGAAATTCTACTATTGCGCTCCCTTTTACAGCCTTTTGATTCACATAGACTATATCAAACTCAGAAAGCAATATCTGCCACCTTGCCATCCTTCCATTCAGAGCAGTTGACTCTATCACATACTTTAATGGGTCAAGTTTCGAAATTAGCCAGGTTGTGTGATATAGTATATATTGCCTCAATCTTCGAGTTGCCCAAATCAAGGTACAACACAACTTCTCAATCGGCGAATATCTCATATCACACTCAGTGAATTTCTTGCTGAGATAATATATCTCCCTCTCTCTTCTTCCTGTCTCATCATGTTGACCCAGTACACATCCCATAGAGTTACTGAACACTGATAAATATAGTATTAACGGTTTATTTGGACTAGGCGAAGATAGTACTGGAGCTTTTGACAAATATTGCTTGACTTTATCAAAAGCATTCTGGCATTCAGCATTCCAAGTGCCTTGGTTATGCTTCTTAAGAAAGCGAAATATGGGGTCACATTTCTCAGTTAATTGTGAAATGAACCAAGCAATGTAATTTAACCTTTCCAGAAAACCTCAAACTTCTTTCTGAGTGCACGGTGGAGGCAATTCTTGTATAGCTTTGACCTTATCTGAGTCAACCTTTATTCCTTTTTCACTGACTACAAAACCCAATAGCTTTCCCGACCTAGCTCCGAAGGTACACTTTGCCGGGTTGAGCTTTAGTTGAAATTTCCTCAATCTTAAGAACAACTTTTTCAAGATTGGATATGTTCCTTTTCTATTCGAGATTTGGCAATCATGTCATCCACATACACTTCAATTTTTTTGTGCATCATGTCATGGAATAAGGTCACCATAGCTCTTTGATATGTTGCCCCTACATTCTTTAGCCCGAATGGTATCACCTTATAACAAAAGGTACCTGATATGCTCGCGATATTAAGTAATAAAATTTATAAAACTGATCACACCAAAACTAACTAATATCACGATATCAAAGGCAAGCACACCTATCGAACAGTAGTATAGTTTAGTGGCAAGACTGAGTTATCGTACCCAAGGGAACCAAAAGTACTAATACTTATTTTCTTTCTATTATCTAGCCTAAAAATAAAGGAGGATTGATTGGAACTAATTCTAAAACTAACTAAAGTGCACAAAAAGTAAATTGGGGAAAACTTTAGGGAAAAGCTAATTGATATAAGCAATACTTAATGGAGAATCCACCTAGACTTCACTTGTTATTGACTTCTTGAACTAGACGATTTATTCACTTGACTTGATCCGTAGAGATCCCTAATTTATGCTAAACCCTTATTCGAGGCGAAGAGCAACTAGGCCTAGGTTGTTAACTAAAGTTTCTTTATTAATTAACACCCTAGGTTGCATTAATTCAATCTATGGTTCCCCATATTAGGTTTGACCCTAATCTGACAGATCTATGTCGCTCTATGTCTAGGGATGCATGCAACTTCGCTTAATTATGGTAGATCTACTCTTAAAACAGGGACTTTTGCTCCTCTGCCTAAGCACATCAAGTTCTTAAAGTAATACCTAAGATTATTAAATCAAGAATGAAGAACACATAATTAAGAACAATTCAAGTATTTATCATATAATTCAAGAATAAATAATAACAAGATCTATCTTAGGTTTCATCCCCCTCAAGTATTTGAGGGGTTTAGTTTATAATAAAGAAAGAAAACATCTCAGAAGTATTAAGATAACAAAACATAAAGAACCCGAAAACCCCTGAAGAAATTTAGGGAGATCTTCTGTCTTGATGTAGAATTCTGGCTTCTGGGATGAATCAATCGGCTTCCCTTGGAGTGATCCCTTACTTTCACTCATTGTGTTGGCAGAATTATGGCATTCTTTCTTGAGAGAAGAGAGTATATCTTTAGAGTTGCCTCCTGGGGCCTTTATATAGATTTTAGAATGGCTTTCTTAGCCCCTAAGCATCCAAATCCGAGTGAAATTCCTCTTCCTCACGACTAGAACACGCCCGTGTGCCACGCCTGTGTGACTTCAACAAGAGGCCATGTTCTAGACTGTTTGGGTGGCACGGCCGTGTGGCTAGGCCGTGCTTGTCGGAGGCTAGACCGTGTGGTCTTCGTGTGGCACGGCCGTGTGCCACAGCCGTATGATGACTCTTTGGGCCGTGTTGATTACACATTTTGGCCCATTTTCTCCCTTTTCGGTCCATTTTCCGTTCTTTTTTCTTCCCTATGCTCTCCTGAGTATAAGATATGAAAAAGAAAGATTAAGAGCACCAATTCTCACTAATTTGATAATAATCATCCAAAATAAAGGCTAAACATGAGGTAAAAATATGTATAATTTATCGTTTATCAGTACCCTACAATGTTATGAAGGTAGTTTTCTCTATATCCTCAGGATGCATCTTTATCTGATTGTATCCCGAGAAACCATCCATGAAAGAAAACAATGAGTATCCCGCTGTATTATCTACTAACGTGTCAATATGAGGCAAGAGAAAATTGTCCTTTGGGCTGACCTTATTCAAATCCCTGTAGTCTACACACATCCGAACCTTTCCATCTTTCTTAAGGACAGGAACAATATTGGCAACCCACTCTGAGTATTTGACCACTTGTAGAAAACCAGCATCAAACTGTTTCTTGACTTCCTCATTTTTCTTTAGTACCATATCAGGCCTCATCCTTCGCAGCTTTTGCTGGATTGGCTTGTATTCTTCTCTTATGAGAAGGCGATGCACTACAATATCAGTACTTAACCCAGGCATATCTTGGTATGACTATGAAAAGACGTCTTTGAACTCTTTTAGTAATTCAACGAGGTCTTACCTTGTTTCCTCGGCTATTTGCGTTCCAATTTTGACTACTTTTCCTTCTTCCAAAGTTACATTCTCTACCACCTCCTCATGGGGTAAAATTTGTTTTTCTTCTTGCTTTACCATTCTTAACAAATGTGAAGACAAGTCACAATCTCCATCACTTTCAAAATCCTGAGATTCCTCTAAACACATGTCTTGCTCAAAAGGGAATTCAGAATCTGTAGTATCTTTGCTCATGTCATTGACATCTAGGGACCTGTGGTAGGCATAAAAGAATGTACAAAGAACAAATGAATTCGAGAACAACTATTTACATAATATGAATGAGATTAAAAAAATTTGGAAGGAAATTAGAGGATCAAAAGTATATTTAAAAGAAATGAAAGAATTTTGCTCGAATTGATCATCAAAAGATGTTTTTTTTGAAACAAAGATGATTGAACATGAGCCTATTTCACAAATAAAATCTTATTATTTCTAGGCTTTAAAACAAAAAGTGTGTTCTGAACATTACTCTGTATAATTTCTAAAAACTACAGGAAGTTCCTCTGCAGTCCAGTTGTTCAAAACACTCCCAGGTTTTCAAGGACAAATACCCAACAGGTTTCTTTGTTCAGTCTCTTCCCCGTGTATGGCATTGATGTAAGGGTTTTCATTTCTCAGCAACTTTCTCTCAGGGTGAATTATCCCTTCAGATACGAAAGTTTGGAATATGTAAGGGAATGCCATCAGCTCCCACTTGAGTTCTTCCCTACTCAGTCATGCCCTCCTTCTCTCTTGCTTCTTCTCCATCTCCTTCTTCCTTTGTCTAGGATCTAGCCTGAAACCCAAGCCAAAACGGTCTCTTTTTCCTTCAGTATTGGTATTTGAACCCTTCCTTAGAGATTTCTACCTAATCCTTTTCCTGGTAAGGCTTCTTTCCCTACCATCATTTGTAAGCCCATTCTCGTGGTTCTGGATATCTTGGGCACCGGCACCTCATTCCACTCTAAAGTGAATGTTGCGTTGATGAATTCTAAGGATCAAAAGAAGTATTCAGCTGCCTCCTCATTTACCTCTACATAGGGCACGTCATTAGTAACAGCCACTATGATGTCCTCTTCTGCATTTATAGTAACCAGCCATCTTTCTGTTACTAATTTCAATTTTTGGTGCAAAGATGAGAGCACCACTCTCGCTGAATGTATCCAAGGCCCCCAACAAGTAATTATAGGAAGGCTTGATGTCCATTACCAAAAAATCTACTTCGTATGTGTTCGGTCCAATCAACAATGGTATGTCAATCCTTTTCATCACTTTTCTCTTAGTGCCATCAAATGCTCTCACTATGTAATGACACGTTTTCATGTGAGAACTGTCTATAGGCAATCTGTTCAATGTAGAGAATGGTAAGACGTTCAGAGCAGATCCATTATCAATTTGCATACTGGGCAGAGTATATCCTTTGCAGCGAGTAGTGATGTGCAGAGCCTTGGTCGATCCCATGCCCCCAGGTGGAATTTCATCATCATTAAAGTAGATAAAGTTGTCGGCACTTATGTACAAACTAGACGGTCCAACTTGTTGACGGATATATTGTTACTAACGTAGGTTTCATTTAGCACTTTCATCAATGCTTCGTGATGTACTTCTGAGCTCAAAAGCAATGCTAACACCGATATGCGAGCTGGCTATTTGCGTAACTACTCTACCACGCTGTATTCACTATGCTTCAAGAATTTCAAAAATTCTTTAGCCTCTTCCTCTTTTAAAGGCTCATTGATAAGTACCTCAGCCCTTTTCTCTCGTTCAACTACCAAGGTCTTTGCTTTCACAGGCTCAGCTCTGACGTTTACCGAGTCGTACCACCTTCCACTACGCGTGTAAGATACCTCACTTTGGACCTCCTTGGAAGTACTAGCTATATTTTCCCCTCCTGGTATCGTCACATTACAGTCGTAATTCTAAGGTACTATTTTGTTATCCTTGTAGGGAAAGGAAACAGGTTTTTGGATTACAATCTTTGGCGCCATTTGTGTTCCACCCTCCGTGTTTCTTGGTAAGGAAATGATGACCCTTGGGTAATTGACTTTTTGCCCCGTTGACACTCCTTCTGTGACGCATATACTTCCATCCCTTGAGCCTTCTTCATAAAATTCTATTTCCTTATTATCCATAAGGCTCTGCACCAAGACCCTAAACTCAACACATTTCTAGATCTCATGTCCCTCTACTTTGTGGAACTCATAGTAGTCCCTTACTCCATCACATCCTTCCTCAGAATCTGATATTATCATTTCTCTTCCCGCCATTTCTTTCCAAACCGTCTTCAACGGGGTTCTTACTTCAGCGATATCTTCCTTGATCCTTCTTACGATATTTTCCCCAATTATATTTACCCCTTTATCTCCATGGTTAGGTAACGGGTTTTCCGCACTAGGGGTATCATCAAATTTTACAATCCCCATATTAATGAGTCTTTCCACTGTTTTCTTGAAAGCAGTGTAGTTTTCTATTGAATGTCTCGATATTCCCGCATAGTAGTCACATTGAGCGTTTGAGTCATACCATTTGGGATATGGGGGCTGCAACAGTTTTAGATAAAATGGGGACACCACGTGTGCGTCAAAAAAACTTTGATATAGCTCCTTATACGTCATTGGGATGGGCATCAATTAGAGCTTTTCAGAGGTTTTCCTTGTGCCAGATTCATGCTTTTGCGAACCCTGTTGCCCAGCAGTGGTCATTTTTGGTTGACTAACGGTAATTGACTTCGAGTTATATGTACTCGCGTTATTCACCTCATTATCTTTCCTCTTCGGGGCTGACTTTCTGGTGTTTTCCCCTGCTTCAATCTTACCACCCCTTATGGCATTTTCAATCATTTTTCCTGCCATTACTATATCAGCAAAGCTCTTAGTGGTACTCCCTATCATATGGGTAATGAATAGGGCCTTCAAAGTATTGATAAAGAGCATTGTAGTCTCTTTTTTTAGGAGCGGTGGCTGAACTTGCATAGCAACCTCCCTCTATCTTTACGCATATTGCCTGAAGCTTTCATTTGGCTTCTTTTCCATATTTTGTAGAGTGATTTTGTCCAGCGTCATTTCCGTCACATGATTGTATTACTTCATGAAAGCTTGCGCTAGGTCTCTCCAAGAGCTAATCCTAGCACGGTTAGTTGATTGTACCACCTAGACGCTGTCCCAACCAAACTATCTTGGAAACAATGGATCAACAGTTGATCATTGTTAACATAGCCGGTCATCCGTCTATAGAACATGGTGATGTGGGCTTCAGGGCAACTACTCCCATTGTACTTTTTGAATTCTGGCATCTTGAACTTATGAGGAAGCACCAAATCTGGGACCAAGCTCAAGTCTTTAGCATCAATTCTATGATGGCTATCAGCATTTTCTAAAGCCTTGAACTTTTTTCTAACCATCTCGAACGATCCTCTAGCTGCCTTGAGGATTCAATTCTTATTCCCTCCCTCTCGACTATGTCTAGATCGGGGATGATAGGATTGGCAGGGTTATCTCTTGGGTTAGATCATGTGCCAACTTGGAAGTTCATGGGCACTCCAGTATCAGCTTGCCCTTGTTGAGGCCTAATTGTGATAGATGGCCTTCGGGGATACACCTCAGGTTGTGTTTGTGTATGCGGTGGGGTAAAACCCGGAGGATAGTCCTCATTATCTTCTCCAGTATTAGTCATAGGACCTTTTCCTTTGTCCATCGCCCCGTTCAGTAGCTGGGCCATTTGAGCCATCATATTTATTTGAGCTTCCAACATTTGGTTTCTCATTTCTTGCTGGAGCTTTGCCAACTGCTCTTGCATCTGATCTTGCATGTCTCTTTGGAATTGTTCAAGTCTCTGATCCATATTTTTCGTCTTGGTGTGTGTACTGTAATGGTGTGTGGTTTCCAGGTTAACTTTATCTTTCCTTCTTTCTCTCTCTGTAATAACTACAACTAATTAGGGTCCTTCTATGGATTTAAATGCATATGATGCGATGTAATGCAAATACATGAATGCAAAAAGATATCGATTTAGATTCAGTTTCATTTAGAAAACTTTATTTAGAAAATAATTTTTTTTACACAAAACGGATTACAAATATGCTTTCGCCTTAATACCCAAAGTTTTAATCCTTCCAAACAACAAAGCTAACTCTCGACCCCTATCTGACTTTAGCTCAACTTTACACTTAACATATCAGCCTGTGCTGCCAAAGCTTGTAAATGATCAGCTACTTCCCGAATTTGGACTATAGCTTCACCCATGAGGTAATCCCTATTTCTAACTTGATCTTGAAAATTGTGAAGCTCTTCCTTCCAATGCCCTTCTCTTGCTTCAAGATGCTCGATCCGGAGTTCACAGTTTTGTAACGCTGACTTTAACCCTTCAATCTTACCCTTCATTTTCTCAATCTTGTTCAAACTTGACTTTAACTCGATCACAGAATTACGACTTCGATGGAGATGAAGAGACCATCCAAGTTCAGCCACTTTAGCCTTTAATCCATATTTCTTCTTCTAACTCTCTGCCAAACTCCTTTCTAGGCCTAGTTTTGCGCCTGAATTTCTCGGAACTTCTTCTCCCGTTGACCAGCTTTGGCTTTTTCCTCTCGAATCTCTTGTTGCCACTGTTTCGAAGTCTTCCCCAATCTGGCTTTTTTTATCGACAGCTGCGTCTTCTTATATTCTGTCTTCAAATCATCTCGATCTTCCTCAACCTTCCTTTTCTCTTTTCTTACTCTTTCAGTCTCTAGTTTCTGAACATCCATGTCTAACCTCAGGTACATTTTTTCTTCTTCCAGCTTCTCTATCCTTTTTTTCCGAGCTCTAAACTCTTTCTTTCGAAATCTTGCTTTATAATCTCTAACTCTGATGGGACCACTCGTAAGTACTCCTCCATCGATTGAGCACCCTCCAAACTTGGCCTAAGGATGTTATCATTGATCCTCTTGCTCAGCCACCCCTTGTATTCAAGGGTCGTCATCGGTCCTGTAGTTAAAATTTTCATAGAACAAGTCCGCTTCCAAGCCTCAAAAATCTCTCGAATTTTTTTCTTATAATTATCCCCCTTATATGAGAATTCACATTGAGCTAACTCATGCGTTGCTGGTATGAACTGCCTTGCCTTGTATTGCCTTAGTACGAGCAACAGCGCATATCCAACAGCTCCCCAGATTCCACGGAAAGGTACCCAATCAAAATTTCCACACCGATAGAGGACCTCGTCAGAAACCATCCAAGGGGCTCTCCACTCCACATTTTACTCTTAGAGGTTTTGAAGAATTGCCATCCACCTTTCCTCTGATATATCGTCCCTCCTTGGTGTAGTTGCTGCTTCTTTTAAAGGAGAATAATTTTTGGAGAACACTCGGCAAGGAACCTTGTCAACCTTCCAAAAATAACTATGGAACCAAACCAACAATAACTGTGTACATCCAATGAATCTACCTTCACCAGCCCTTCGACATGCACTCAAGGATCTGAACATCTCGGCTAGAATTGCAGGTACAGGTGTGACCTATTTTCTAAGTCGATCAAATAAATCAGTGACTACTTCATCTATATGCATTAGAGCTTTTGGAAAAATCACTAGACCATAAATACTTAAGGCCAAGACATCAACTTTCCTCTTCACATCAGGGTGCGCTAATATCAAATCCCTCAAACTCGCCCAAGGAATGTATTTACCATCACCATTTTGTTGGATTCGAGCTGCCACCCACTGTTCACTCATCCCCGTAATATTCATTTATTTCTTTACAAAATTTGGGATATTAGCAGCCCTAAAGTAAGCTTTGTTGCCTCGAATCCTTAGACAACAAAGCAAGGTCGTATACTTCTCCATAGTAGATACTAAATCCACCTTTCCAAAAGTGAAACAATTATAGGCAGGGTTCCAGAACTGAGCCATAGCCTGGAACAAATGCTTGTCCACCTTAATGTCAAGCAAGTAGGGTAGATCACCATAATTAAGGTAGAACAACCACTTAGTCTTGTTATCCCAATGGGCCCATATATCTTTCAATTCCTGAAGCTCATTCTATACCGCATTGATGCGAGTGAAGTCCCACAACTCCAATGTATATCCCTCAATGACACTATCTCCTTTTTCTAATTGGGTATTCTCTGACCATACACGGACGGTAGCGTTGTCTTCCACTTTATCAAGAAATTCATTCTCCATAAAAAAACTTTCTAATTTAGAAATCAAATCGTGGATCGACACCTTTTTAAATATTGAATGACATGCAATGAACAAAATAAAACTAGTCAGTGTCATGTACAAAAGATATAATTCAAAGAAAACAGAAAATAAACAACCACCTATATGGGTAACTACTATGGGTCAACATAGTTCTACCTAAGGCGAGTTCTTAGGGTTCACTATATGTGTTTTTGTTCTAAAGAAAAGGTACCTGAACCAGCAGATTCCTCGATCCTCACCCATTATAGGCTCATATGGACCAAGTTCAGTTCAGGGGGACACATTTCCCTATGGCCATGCATAGATGAAAATATCACGGAGACATAGGTACGGATATATCCCGGAAGTGATCCACTAGCCCATGCGGAGGTGAAAACCTCACGAAGGCGTAGCTTCTCACTCCCACTTAAGGGTGTGACCACAACGGTCATGCAATGCAATGCGGAAATATTTACAAAACCAACCAAATGCAATAAAAACATGATTTCAAATCAAATTTTCTAAATTTTGACATTAGGACAAAAATAATCAATTTTACGGCTTGACTCTCTTATTGGTCCCTACTGGAGTCGCCAAGCTGTCGAAATTATTTTTAAGTTTGAAAAAATGGGGTCTACTTTTTTTTTAAAAAACGAAAACGGGAGTCGCCACCAATCCCTTTTTGCTTAGGTCTGATCGGATCACCTTATAAAACGTTTTATTTCAAAAATATTGATTTTGGCCTACGAATTTCAAGAAAACGGGTTCGGGAGTCGGTTACATACGAGGAAGGATTAGCACCCTCGTAATGCCCAAAATTGGTACCAAATTGATTAGTTTTTTTCCTAATGTCGAAAATTCAAAAAGATTTTAAAACATGATTTCTTTAAAATTTTGAGCAATTTCAATTGGAACTTGAGATTCCTTTGTTCCAAAAGAATACAAACATCACATCCAGCACGTTAGGACATGATGTTTTAAATCCTCGTAACCAAAATCATCTCATGATTTACAAAATTCATTAAAAGGATACTTAGTTATTTAGACAAATGGAAAATCGAAACCCAGCACGTTAGGGTACTATTTCCCGAATTTCTAAACACCAAAATATTGCCTTATTTTTTAAAAAACTTTTGGATAAAATGTGGGAGTTGAATGAAATATATTTCTTAAAACAATGATTGGTGTGAGATGTAGCATATATAAAAATAAAGGTAAATAAGGACAAATGGAGATAAAAATTAAAATAAAGCAATTACACTAAGATAAATAAAGGTTACAAATTTAAAAATATGAATAATCAAATAACAGATAGAATGTAGACCACACAAAAACGAAAAAAGGTCAATTTTTAAAAAAGAAATTAAGGAACAAACATAAAAAATTTACACATGATTAAATGTATATATATAAAAAATAGGGCGATAAAAGTATATGAAATAATAAATAAAAAATGGCAAACTTTAAAAATATAAATATTCATGCGAAAATAAGTAATATATATTTTTAAATAAACAAATAATATATAACTTTAAATAACATATTTATAATATAATAATCTAATACTTATACGTATAAAAACTACATATTTAAAAATAAACAATATAAATAATATATGTTTCATAATATATAAAATTTACACAATATTAACGATAAAACAAATTAAATGTTATATAAAATATGATTTAAAACAATATATAAGATAATAACTTATATACAAATTTTAAAAAGATATGTAATATATACAAGTACTAAATTTAATAAAATAATCTAATATAAATAATAAATAGTAATAGTTTATAATGTATAATATTAGAACAATTAGAAATAAAATAAAAATATAAATGAAAAGAATAAAAAAACAGAGAAACAAGGATCAAATTAAAACAAAAAAAATAGAGTTCGAAATGGAAGTGTAAAAGGAACAGATTGGAACGCATCCACACAATAGGGACTTATTTGGCAATTATGCCCTATCTCCTAAACGGCATCGTTCCAGCTTCTGCCTTGAAATGGCCTCAAGGACTAAATTGAAACAAATTCTAAATTCAGGGCCAATTTGAAATTAAAGAAAGATGTGATCGGACCTAATTACAAAAATTCAAAAATACGGAAGGGCCTATAGGGCAATTAGCCCTTTTAACAAAAACACGCAGATCCTCCCCGGATAACGGGTCAACGCGCGGATCTTAGCCTTTAAACGACGTCGTTTTGGTGCTTATTGACTTAAGCAAAATGGCATCATTTTTATATTATTATATAAGTCATTTTTTATAAAAAAAATCATTTGAAACTTTGTTTTAAAAAAAAACTTCTGAAAATTCTCTTAAACCTTCTCTTTTCTAGTTTAACATCCAGCCATCGGCCCTACAAACTTCCACCGTACGCGCCTCACGGGCCACCGTCGGCGCGGCCATGCACGGCTGCCCCAGAAGGTTAAAAACCTTCCCTTTTCAGTTTGGCCGAAAGGTAAACGCTTCCTTTTTACTTTTTATACTATTTTTGCAAAAAACTTTCGAAGAAAAACAAATAACCATTGTTTCCTTTCGAGTTCTTGTTTTTTTTTTTGAAAAATCATTTTTTTTTGTGTTATTGTTTTTTATGTATGGAATGAAAAGCGAAAATAATTAAAACAAAACTGAAATTAAACGAAATTTAAAAGCGGAAAATCACGTCTGTTAGATTTCTGATTTTTTATTCGAAAATCGTGGTCCCTTTTACAATGGTGGTATTCGGCCTTTATAGCCACTGTAAAGATACAATTTTTAGTATTTTTTTGATTCCTTGCCATATTCTCTATTGTTCGTGTGTTTTTCTTTCCTTTTTGCAGGGGAACGGCGAGAAATCCGGCGATGGGACGTGATTCATACACTGATTGCGGCTCGACGAGGGGCCCGTGTTGGGTGCTTGCGCCTAAGGGAACCCTAGGGTTCCAAATCTGGAACAAGATTTGGGCCGTTGGGCCATGTAATTTTATTTTTGGGTTAATGGGTCTTAATGTAATTGGGTTGGCTCAGGTTTAGTGGTTTGGGTATAATTGGTTTTGTTGGGTATTGGGCCAATCGGCTGTTTGTATTTGGGTTTGTGAAAAGAATTTATTCTTGGGCTGTTTAAATGTAAATGGACTGTAAAAAAAAGGACTGGACATATTATTTTGGTTTTTAATTTTGTTTGTTTTATTGATATTGGCCCGGGCAATAATGGGTTCTTACAATAACTATATATGTTTTATTGATGATGTATTAACACATTAAACAACACATCAATCGATAATGATAATTACATTTGTTTTATTGATAATACATAAAATTGTATATTAACATTATAGTTACTTTTTAAAAAATGGTCTCACTAATCAACACGGGTGTTAAACATCGTATGATAATCATGATGTATAAATGGCTCAAAATTGCAACAAATGCAATATATCATTATCTATTAATTATTACCGATTTTAAATTTCTTAACCTGCTAATCAAATATAATTACACGATCTTTTAAAAAATATATAATTATAGGATAAAATTTTATTACCTTATAATTATTACCTATAATTATAGGTTTTATAAATCGTCAATCAAATATAATTTTACACACATAATTGAAAATATGACTGAAAATTTGTGGCTGTTTGAGGGTTGAACACAAGTATTAAACATCACATGATAATCACAATGGATAAAGGGCTCAAAATTTCAATTAATACAGTATATCATTATCGATAAATTATTATTGGTTTTATATTTCTTAACCTATCAATCAAATATAATTACAGAATCTTTAAAAAAATATATAACAATATAATATATATTATAAAAGAAGGTATAAAAGTGATAATGCTATCTTGATTGATGTGGCTAGTAATGGATATGCCACTGACAATAATCTTTCGAAAATTCGACTTATACATACTATGTTTTTGAAGGAATGGCACATTAAATTTTGGCATGTTCCGAATGAGCAAAATAAGGTTGTGGATTGCATAGCAAAGATGTCAAATGAAGATTTGAATGTGGAATGTTACTTTGTTGAGTCACTTGAGGGTATTCGAAATCTGTTAAAAAATGATGATCAGCGGTCTGGAATAAAGTTTGACTCTTAATAGAGTCGTATAATTAGAAGTTTACTTCTATTTCTTTTAACAAAAAAAAAAAAAAAAAGGTATGGAAGCAAAAATAGAAATTTTAAGTTTCAAAATACTTCCCTTTTTAATTATATTTAAAGTGGGTACCAGTTTTAAATATGATTTGTTTGCCTTTAATAACAATAATAATAATAATAATAATAATAATAATAATAATAATAACTTTAAAAAATAATTTTCATTTTTAATTTCTAATATCATCTTTTTATGAAATTATAAATTTATTTTTTAAAAATTAAAAACTTTAAAACGTTTATCATGTATATTTTATATTTTAAAATAAATTGTTTAATTGTTCAAATTTTATAAATGTTTATACAAATGTTAAAAAAATGGGTAAAATATGTTAAAACAAATTTTGATTTTTTATTAAACATATATACAAATTTAATATATTTTTATTGTAATTTAATTAATAAAAATTTCATTTAAGTGAAAATTAAAAAATTTTAAAACTTCATTTAAAAAAATCAAAATTATTAAATATATTTTAATTTATAAACACACAACCCAAATAAAAAAAAAACTAATATATATTACAACAAAGTTTTAGAATAATTTAGGCAAGTCCTAATTCTAGGTGAGTTCAATGGCACTGATTATTTATGATACATGTTATTTTTTACATAAACTAAATTAATCATACTTAAAGAAATTAAAAAAAATAACCTTCCATGTGTACAGCTAATTGAATATATTATGGGGTTTGATTATATGACTGAACTATGGAATATGTTATTTCTACTTGAATATATTAGGGTTTAGGGTTAATTTTATGCTTAATTTTTTTAAAAATCTCGAATAAGAAATCAGGATCAAATGTATCACAAAATCAAGAATTTTAGTAATTATATTGCATTGTTTGGATATTTATTTTTTAATTAAATATTCATATTACTTTTTTTTTCTCTACATTACAATTACCTTTCTAACATACTATTAGAGATTGTGTGACTCAAATCTCAACACTTGTTGAAGAAATAAATATAGTGGCAAAATAAGGGGATTTGTGAGGGCGAAAGGCCAAGAGTCGTATATTATTGTACTTCTTCTATTTGACTTCGATTAGAATAGAGTTTTTAACCCTTAAATAGATGTAGTTAAAACTCCTTTTGTATCATTTATTTTTCAACACTAGTGAATTTCTCCTCCTCTACACGTGGTTTTTTTCCCAAAAGAGTTTCCACTTAAAATCTGTGTGTTCTTGTTTTTCTTTTCTTGTTGCTTTGTGATCTTTTTACCATCATTATTGACGTTTATTTTAACACATACTAATTTACAAAAGAATATCTAATGTACAAAATATTGCAAATATGAAGAATACATGGTCAACAAAGAAACGTAGATTTTTAAAGAAACAAAAGTAATTTCTTTAACTCGGAATTTGCTTTTTTCTTTAGTATCTTCCATTCATAGGAATAAACTCTTTATTAAGTCTCAACAATGAGTTGTATGTGTCACAGGGCTAGAACTTAAGTCTAACAAATCGCGCGGCCTTAGGCGATTTCTTTGCTTCAAACCTGCCTAAGTCAACCTTATTCTAAAAAATGAGAAATCACAAAGGAATTTCTCTCAGGCACCAAAGTAAAGTGAAAGCAACTCGAAAAGGTAAAGGAACTTGGATTAAATAGAAAAGCCACAGGAAAACAATAGTATACCAAGTGTTTGAGTAAATGCTCTCAAAAGTATTCTTTAACTCAAGAATGAAGTGATTACAAATAAACGGGGGCTCTATTTATATTTGAGCTCCCCTAGATCCAATGGTACAAATTGATTTACATCAATGGCTGAGATTAGTGCCTATTACAAGATGAGAGTCCAAAGGAATTTAAACTGTTTACATTCTTATCCTTTAGGATTTATAATAATTTTCCTAATAAAAATACAAGTTACTAGAGTGTTTACATTTTAACATGGAACCAAGTAGATAGGCATTGAGTCTCTTCCAAGCAATGGGCCAGTCTTATTCGGCCGAATGACCCTAAAAGAACATGAAGAGTCTAAAATGTGTTCATCAGTTACGAGCTCCTTTGTGTGGTTCGTGACATTCTTCCCCACTTGTTCTTGCGACGCCCTTGTCGCGTCTTTGAAATGGAACTGGTCTATCTTCTTTTAAAACTATCCTAAAGCCTTCGTAGGTTCCTAACTAGCCTCACTGTGAGGAAGTCCCTTGCATCAAACAAAGTACTCATGCCTCAGCCTGTAGTATTTCATCATCACTTAGTCTGCCATGAAGCATTCAACATTACGATTACGATGACCTTTACCCTCATTTGGTACTCATTCAAACTTACCTTAATTTGGATCCTCTAGATCTTTATGTAAAAGCTTAAGCATACGACATGGAACACTAAATGAACCTTAAGTTTTGCTGGCAACTCCAATTTGTAGGCCACCTTTCCTACCCTCTTCAAAAATCTAAAAGGTCCCTCATACCATTGCACAAGCCTCTTGTACAAGCCAGTGTGGCACAAAATCAAGTTCAATTTAGCAATGATTGAGTTACTAAACTGAAACTGCATATCTTTGCAGTTTCAATCAGCCCACTTCTTGTTGTGCTTACTTGCCTTGTGTAGGTAAGCTCTGGCTAAGTTATTATGCTCTTGCCAATCTTCAGCAATCTAATAAGTTGCTGAATTTGGTCTTGCATAACGGGTTACAACATCGTTGGGTGTGATTGGTTGTGCCCCATCACTATCTCGAATGGACTCTGATTTGTGTCCTAACTATGTTGCAAATTATGAGAAAATTAGGCCACATCCAATAACTTTGGCTAGTCCCTCTATATAGCACTCACATAATCCCAAAGATAAGTCTCCAATATAGCAATTACTCTCTCAGTTTGCCCATCAGTTTACGAATGCATGCTGGTGGAAGATTTTAGGTTTGACCTCATCAAGTTGAACAACTCTATCTAGAACTAGCCTGTAAACTGCCCATTTCGGTCACTGACAATAGATTGTAGCACTTCCTAATATTTCACCACATGTCTAAAGGAATAAATGACCTACCTTCTCAGTAAGGCACTCCTTGGTTCCTGAAATGGAGGTTCCATACTTGAAAATTTGTCTACCATAACAATAATACTCACAAACCCATCAGGTTTAGGCAAGCCAATGATAAAGTCCATGATACACTCTTTCATGGGTGTTCTGAAATAGGCAAATGCTGTAATAAATCGACTGACGTTTTCAGCTCTACCTTGTCTTTTTATCACACTAGACAGATTTTCACATAGGTCTTACCATTATCACCTATATGAGGCTAATAATAATGATCCTCTAAAAGAACCAATGCATGGTGCATACCTAGATGCCACCCCATCTCGAATCATGACACTTTTTCATGATCTTCTTGCATAATTTCCCATATTAAGGCACATAAAGATAATGCCTCTGAGTATACAACAAATCTTCCTTAAGCCAAAATTACCTTGTTTTCTTTTCTTTGGCAAGGTCAATCAATGTTTTGGTTCCAGGATTACGAGACAATCCTTTTCTAGTGTGCTTTAATAAGGAACAATCAAATTGATTGATTGTTGCAAACTTTATTTTTTGACTTAGTGCATCAGCCACTGCATTGGCTTTCCTCAGCTTATACTCTATACTAAAATCAAATTCTACTAAGAAAACTTGCCAATGAGCTGACCACACCCCTCCATCGTGCACCAGGGCTTAGAATAATGTAATTAAATATTCATAAATAAAGTGCGGTGTCTATAAGTGTACATGTTACATTGTAATTTAGATTGGTACAACAAAATAGAGGAAGTATTCTGAGGATCGTACCCAAGGGAGGTATGATTAGATTGAACTAACAGTAATGGCTAGCACGCTAATAGCTAAGTCTAGGTAGCTACTAATCTACTAATTGTATTATAGCTAACTATTAAAATTGGGGATTTAACTACAGAAAGGACTAAATTGCATAAATATCAAAATTACCAAATTAACAATTAAAAGTGATAAGCAAAAGATTGATTAATATTCATGGTTGTAATTAACCTAAAACTAGGGATTTTACCAATTAATTAATAATTAACAATTAATACCTTTCGACCTATAATTAAATTAACTAATCGACTTAGTCCGCTTATCTTTCGACCTGATGGATCTAAACTGGGCTAAATTTAACTGGTTCCAGGTATAATACTTTTTCGATCTCATCTACCTAAATTACTTCCTAGAGTTATCAATTCTAGGGTTTAAGCACACTCGATCTAATCCAACTAATCACCTTAACTTAGATTAATTAACCAATCTTCCTACAGATTTAGTTGTTACCCATTTTATATGCAATTAACCTATTCAAATTGTAAAACATTGAAATAATAAAACATAATAAGAAAAGAGTAAGAGATGCTCAGAAAATCCTAAGACTCCAAAGCTTGAGATCGTTAGCGTCACAATGTAGATCCATGAATACTTGTGATTGAAACTCCGCAATAAACAAAGTGAGAAAAGAAAAGAAAATAAAAGAAATAAAGAACGAAAAACTAAAAATTCCTTTAATTTAGAAAAATTGAAAAGAACAAAGTTGAATCCCTAAAACTTTCTTGTCGAAACAATTTTTAAGGGTTTGGAAAAACGGGGTTGACTTTTAAAAAAATGGAAATGGAGTCGCCACCAATCTTTTTAGGTCTGATTGGATTTCCTTTTTAAAATATTGACTTTGGCCTACGAAATTTTGAGAAAACAGGTTCGGGAGTCGGTTACGTATGAGGAAGGATTAGCACCCTCGTAACGCCCAAAAATTGGTACCAAATTGATTATTAGATGTCCTAGTGTCGAAGATTTGAAAAGGTTTTAAATTATAATCTTTAGTTTTTTTATAAGAAAATGTATAACTTTGGAAGATATTCATTTATTCGGACAAAAGAAAATATTCGAATCTCGGTAAGTTAGAGCACGATCTTTTAAATTTCCCAAATACCAAGCATTTTCTGTTTTTAGAAGTCCCTATCTTGAAATATCCGAAGATCACATCTAGTAAGTTAGAACGCAACATCTTAGATTTTCAAAGATAGTTCTTTATTTAAAAATCATACATTTTTTTTTGGGAAAGGATGCTTAATCATTTAGAATTTATAAAAGAAATCGAAGCCCAGTAAGTTAGGGCATGATTCCTTCAAAAATTCCAAATATCAAGTATTGCCTTAATTTTTAAAAAAAAATATTTTTGGATAAAAGGTAGCAGTTAAAATGAAATATATTTTAAAGTAATATTTTGAGCGAGTTGCAACAATAATATAGTACAAAACATAAATACTAAAGCAATATAAATTATGTGACATACTAGCATCTCATACAAACATTGACAATTAAAAAAAACTACATAAAATAAAGGATTGTAATATAATAACTATGTTAAGGCAAAAATAGCAAAGTACACAATTTAAATAGACAAATAAAAGATATGAAATAAACCAAGACAAATTTAAAAACACGAAGTATAAAAAACTTAGAAATGAATACAAAATTATATAATAATAAAAGAGGTAAAAAAATAAAAAAATAAATGAGGTGTATAAAATAACAAATATATTTTAGGATGAAAAGATGAAAGATGACAATTTAAAAAAAAAAGGTTAATATATGTGCATATAAAATAATTAATATATTTTAAAACTTAGGATATAAAGAATACCTACATGTAAATATAAAAGATAACTTATAATAAGTATAACAACTTAATATATTACTTTATAAAAATGTAACATTTTTAAAAGAACAATATAAAAACTTTACATTATTAATAAATTAATTTAAAACATTATACAATATATAAAATTTTAAAATAATACATAATATATAATAAAAATATGGATACTATATGTACAAGAAAGAGTAATTTAAAAACTTTTAACCATAAAGAAATATATATAAAGGAAAACAAATACTATATAATAATATAAAAATATATATATACAAAAAATATACATATTTAAAATTGATGACATGTGAGAAAAGGGATAAAATTTGTTAATAATAAAACAATTTAATCGATATACGGTATACCAATTTTAGAAAAATATATAATATACAGTAATGATATACAAATTTTAAGACAATGCATTAATAAAATAGAATAATATAAAGGATATATAATATTAAAAATAAAAATATAAGTAAATAGAATTAAAAAAAAAACCAATGTAATAAGGATTAAATTAAAATAAAAAACAAAATTTTGAAATAGAAGCATAAAAGGGTTGGATTGAAAACGCATGCCACACCACAGGGCCTCATTGGGTAAATATACCCTACTCGCAAAACAGCATCGCTTAAACATTTGCGTTTTAAAGGGGTTCAGGGACTGAATTGAAATCGGAATAGAATTATTGGCTGAAATTTAAAGATGTAATAAACTTAATTGAAAAGATAAAAATTACGGAAGGACTAAAGGGATAAATTTCCCTTTTTTATAAAACGCGCGGTCCTCCCCGGGTAAACGGGTCAACACGCGGATCTTGGTCTAAAAACGACGCCGTTTTGACCTTTAATAGCAGCCCTTAAAACGACGTCGTATAGGTATCCTATAAACACTGAAATTTTTGTTAAAAAATCATTTTTAAAACCATTTAAAAAAAAAAAAAGATCAGAGCTTTTCCAAAAAAGCTCTCTCCAGGCTTGCATCCTGCCTGGTCTCCGGCTACCGTCCGTCCCACGCGCCACCGTACACGCCGCCTCTTACGGTGGCCGGAAGGTTAAAAATCCTCCTTTTCTCAGGTATAACCTTCCCTTTTTATTTTTAAGTAGTATTTTGTAAAAAAAAAAAACAAATATCAAACGTTTTACCGTGTCTTTTTTGTACGAATGAAAATAAAAGAAAATAAAGAAATAAAACGTAGATTAAAAATAATAGGAAATCACCTCTGTTACGATTTCAAAAATTTGTTTTTTATTGTATATTTGTGAAGTGTATCTCCTCTTTTTTACAGATACAAAAGGGGTTTTATAGCCACTATTGCTAAATACAAATTTGGTATCTGTTTTTCTGTTTGATTTCTTGCCCTATTTGCTGTGTATTTCTTTCCCTTTTGCAGGTTGATAGTGCGAATCGCGGCGGCGAACGGGCGCTGATGGTGGACCGACGAGGGCGTACTGGTTGCTTGCGGCACGAGGGTTTCCTAGAAACCCTAGGTTTCCCGAAACTGTTAATGATTTTGGGCCATTCATTGTAAATTGGGTTTATTTCGGGTTTGGGCTAAGGGTGTAACCGGGTAGTGTTTGGGTTTGGTTTAGTTTAGGCTAAGGGTTATTGGCTGATATCAGGTCATAGGTAGTGGGTTTTGGGGTGTAATTAGGCCACAGGTATTTGGACAGTGGTTAGTTGGGTTAGGTTTAGGTTGTTTGGGCTGTAAAATGCAATTTGGGCTGAAAGGTTTGTAAATTAGGTTATAAATAAACAGTATAAGGGACTTTATTTATTTATTTTATTGTTTATTTTATTTTGGTTAAGGCCTGGGCAAATTGGGCCTATAACAGCTGCCCCTCTTTGCTCATTGCTGTGTAACGGAATATAGCAAAGACTATAAAAGGACAATTTTGCCCGACCTTGTCGAGTCTTGAATTCTTGATCCTCGTCTTCTTCAAATGGCCTTCAACCTATCTGCAACTTTTAGAGGTATTGGACCATAAGTATGATAGCTTCAATCTGCTTTACTGCGTCTTCAGGAAGGCAATATTCGCTATCTTCAATCTGCCCCGCTGCTGCTCAGCGAAGATAAGATCCACTGTATTTAGCCTGCTCCACTCCTATTCAGTGGAGATAAGGCTAGTGGCTGAAATCTGCTCTATTACCGATACATAGAGATAAGATTTAGCAAAATTTGATCTGTTCCACTCCTGCTCAGCGAAGATAAGATCTACTTTCTTTAACCTGCTCCCTGCAAACTTAGGGACGCCATACTGATATCTTCGATCTGCTTTGCTGCAAACTCAAGAAGATAAGATTTGCTTTCTTCAACCTGCTCCCTGCAAACTCAGGGACGCCATGTTGATCTCTTCGATCTGCTTCGCTGCAAACTCAAGAAGACAAGATCTGCTTTTTTCAACTTGCTCCTTACAAACTCAAGGATGCCATGCTGATATCTTCGATCTGCTTTGCTCAGGAAGGCAAGATCTACTTTCTTCAACCTGCTCTTTGCAAACTCAAGGATGCCATGCTGATATCTTCGATGTGCTTCGCTCAGGAAGGTAAGATCTGCTTTCTTCAACCTGCTCCTTGCAAACTCAAGGACGCCATGTTGATATCTTTGATTTGCTTTGCTTAGGAAGGCAAGATCTACATTCTTCAACCTGCTCCCTGCAAACTCATGGACGCCATGCTAATATATTCGATCTGTTCCCTACCAACTCAGGGATGCCAGACCTGCTTCTTTGATCTACATTGCCCCCTAGAGGACATAACCTGTAGAATGGGTATATGCTTATGCTTAATGATTAGGTTGCTATGATCGAAATGAGTTAAATGCTTCCTAATTAAACATACTACGATGCAAAAAATATTATGAGAATGATTCCTATTTCGGATGTCATCACCCATTCATTCATTTAGGTTCCATCTTTGTTCTTCTTGACGTATCCATTATACTCTGCTCGTATGCTTTGAATCCTTTTCATCAATTTGGTCCATTGTACCATTCCCCGAATGTTACAACCCACTGGAGATGTTTGTGATATGATCCTCTCTTAGGATCGATATTGCTTAATTTGTCCAAGCACCATGTGGACAGAAGAGGTAATCTCAATTTCCTCGAGTACCTTCAGCCCTTCCACATGATAATTTTTAAACAATTGTCCTGTTTCAGTTTCTTCTATTATCTAGAAATCCCCAGAGTAATATGCAAAACTTCTTTTGTGAAAATATTATTAGTTCATCAATCATTATTTCAATGCAATACGCTTTATAAATAATGACAACAAATAAATTAGATTCGAATAAATTATTAAAAATACAAAGGAAATTAATGTAGGAACATATCTTTGGGAAAAAAAGAATCCAAAGATAGTAAATAGGAAAAAAACCAGGTGCCCTAGATATCGCAGCTTGGGCTTCTATATACAAGCTCCATGAAGACTGCTTTGAGCTTAACATGTGTTTAGAATATTCAAAGTATTTTGTTGATGCCCCAGCATGTAACATACTTCGCTTCTTGTCAATTCAGGTATAGCAAGATCACTGCATGCCTTACTAAATTTGAGCCACCCTTTCGGGTTTTCAACTCAAAACCCCTTTGGTCTCAAGGCGCCCTTTGCGGGTTTTCGCCTTGGCCTCTCCATTTTCATTTTCATTTTCTTTTTTCCCCTTTTTTTAAAGAAGTTTCAAAGTGCCCTTTGTGGGTTTTCACCTTGGCTTCTTCTTCTTTCAAGCAAAATATTTCTTGACGGAATCCGAATTCACAGGATTAAGTAAGCTTTTCCAACCATTTTAGTCAAAATTAATGCACCACGGAGGAAGCTTTTTTTACCTTATATGGCTCTCTCCACTTCGGTATCCATTTTCCTCTAAAATCCTTCTGTATGGGAAGAATCTTTTTCAGCATAAGGTCTCCCTTGGGAGAACCTTTTTGTTATATGCCAGCTTCAATCACTTCTGACTATGATGAACCTTTTCCTTCTACCTGTCCCAACCAAAGCTTAGAGAAAAGGAATCTCGATTTCCTTGAACCGAACCGCCTCTATTCCATAAACCAATGGGAAATGTGTTACCCCAGCGAAAGTCTTGATCGACGTAAGCATAGAGAGTAATTGGTAGCTTCTTATGCCAATCCTTACAAGTCTCAGTCATCTTTCATAATTTTTGTTGTTTTGTTTTTCTTTCTTTTTGTACTTTTCTTTTGGCAACCTTTGTTGTACTATGATATGGCGCCTAATCTTTGAACAGACTGCAATATTTTGACATTGATCAGTTGGATAGAATCCTTTTCTAGCACTTTTTTTTTGAAATTTGATGACTATTGACTTTGTAATATTAGCATATGAAGCTATTTTCACTCTCTTAATGACCACAAATGACGAGCTCGGGCCCATAACATATACGCCCCATATATAGAAAGTTTGTGAAGAAAAGAAGAAGGCACATAATTTTTGACTCCCTAAATTCGGCATTTATGGCATAACTGATACGATCCCCTTCCATGGTGGACTAGTAGTGCCCAAACCTCCTGTTTATCCTGGCCATTGTAAATCCACCTGCATGCGTCCTTCTAACATTCTTAAGGACTTCTTTTAGCCTTAACAACATCCGCAAGTCTTGTTAGCCTAAGCATATCCTAATATGACCATGCAAAAACATCTATGAACTCCCATAATAGTCTCAACAAGGTCTTATTTTGTCTTTCCGGCTATGCGCGTTCCAATTTCACAACCTTTCCTTCCTCTAAGGCTATATTCTCTACCACCTCTTCATGAGGTACAATTTGCTTCTTTTCTTGCTTTGCTATTTTTAACAAATTCGGAAACAAGTCACAATCTCTGTCACCTTCAAAATCCTGAGGTTCCTCTAAACACATGCCACGATAAAAAAGGAATTCTAGACCTGTAATATCGTTGCCCACGTCATTGATATCTAGGGACCTATGATAAGCACAAAAGAATATACAAAGAATAAATGAATTCAAGAACAACTATTTACATGGTATGACTGAGAATAGTAAATAAATTTGGATGAAAATAATCAAAAGAATAAAGAATGAGGTAACATTTACTTGAATTGATCATGAAAGATGTGTTTCATTGAAACAAAGATGTCTGAACATGAGCTTATTTTACAAATGAAATCTTATTGTTTCTAGGCTTTAAAACAACAAGTGTGTTCTAAACATTACTCTGTATAATTTCTAAAAATTACAAGAAATTCCTCTATAGATTAGTTGTTCAAAACATTTCCAAGTTCGTAAGGAAGAATACCCAACAGATTTCTTTGCTCAATTCATCTTTCAGAATTCGACACCATCAATTCTCTTTATTATTTCTTTCCAAACCATCTTTAACAGGGTTTGTATTTCTGCAATATCCCCCTTAATCCCTTTCACAATACTTTAATCAATTGCACTTACCCCCTTATCACCATGGTTTGGTAACGGGTTCTCTGTACCAGGGGTATCATCAAACTTCATAATCCCCATCTTGATGAGTCTTTCAACTATCTTTTTGAAAACAGTGCAATTTTCTATTGAATGCCCCGGTACTCCCGCATGGTAATCACATTGAGCGTTTGAATCATACCATTTGGGGTATGGGGGCTGCAATGGTTCTATATAAAATGGGGACACCACATGTACGTCAAATAAATTTTGATATAGCTCCTTATACGATATTGGGATTGGCGTAAACTGGAACTTTTCAGAGTTTTACCTTGTGCCCGATTCCTGCCTTGTCGAACCCCGTTGCCCCGCTGTAACACCCCAAACCCGGCCTAAACATTAGGGCCAGATTCGGTGTGTCACTTTAAAACATTTGAAAAACCCATGTGCTTAGTTAAGTCTTTCTTAGTGATTAAAAGATTTGTATTCGTTAAATTATAAAGTGAATGGAAGCTGTGCACCAGGTAGGTATCCGAAACAGAAGAGGTGAGCCATAAAGGCTGCTTAAGTACCAAGCTCTTGATTGGATCCAATCCTAGACATGCCCACAACCATTGCCACACTTTAGTTTGGTGATAGGTTTTGAAAACAAGACGAATTGGAGTTCATTCAAGTTGATATTTTAGATATTTATTGTATCGTTGCGTTATTTTGAAAATAAGTGTCATTTTGAAAACGTGACCTAAATCTGGCCCATTTTAGATTATTATCCATTAAGTAAAATATAATGTATAAAATAAGATAATCCCAGAAATAATTAAAATGGCCTTATTACAACCCAAAACCAAATAAAAATAATAAAAAGATTTATAAAACCAGTTACTTTATTGAAAAAGTCTGAAACGGTCACCACGGCCACTCTGAATTCCCTCTGGCTCCAAGTCTCTTCATCAAGGCTCACCTGCAAGGTTAAGGAAATGGGGGGTGAGTTTGGAAACTCAGTGTGCAACAAGCCCTTTTAGAGCCCAAAATCAATATCAGCATACTGGGCCTAAGCCTTTCATTTAACGGTTACTGGGCCGAAGCCTTTCATTAATCATATCACTGAGCCGAAGCCTTTTCTGTAAACGGTATGGCCCATAGGCCCATTTCAATATCACATGTAAAATTAATGAACGTATGCAAAGCCCATTTGGGGAGACTATTCAACCCACCAACCGCTACTCTCCACCCGTACCAACCAAGCTCTCCATGTGGGGAATAACTCAACCCACCCAACCAAACTCTCCACTGGCAGCATAGCTGCTTTATCATATAACTGGAGGCCTAGCCTCTTTTAATAACTGGGGCAAAAGCCCTTTTCGGTAAACTGGGGCAAAAGCCCTTTATCACTTCCTCCACCATATAAACCCAACCCATGCATATATGAATATATCATGGCATATCATGTACATATTATGGCATATCATGTATAATATCAAAATCACATGCATCATAATCATAATGAAACCCTAGGGGTAAAGTGGTAATTTACACTTAGGGGTAAAATGGTCATTTCCCGTTTTATAAGGATAATTTCGTAATTTCATTGATTATTAGGGTTTTCATGCTCATTAACCATTTATCATCAATATTAAGTTTTTAAAATGCGATTTTAGCCATTTTGTCCAATTTGGACTTTTTGAGCCCCAAAACCCCTAATGGCCCAACAAGTATCGATTTTAACCCAGTACGCCCACTTAACCTAATTTTCACAATAGAGTTAACTATTTTATCATGTACCTTATCCATATTTCATTTTCTTATCGAGTTTTACCCAAATGGGCCCATAAGCCCATTGGGCCTAATTTTAGCCCATCGAGGCCCAACTTACGATACTGCACGAAATCGTGCCCTTACCTGTCCCATTGATTCCGTTTACTGGATCCATCGTATCCAAACTATTCCACGAACCATCACGTATTTACAACTTACAACGATACCAGAATTCAGTATTTTGGCTTTTTAACAATTAGGAAACCAAGCTATTACGGGGGTATGTTACACACCTGATTAGCGACGATCGCTTCCCAAAATGCACCACGCTTGTGTTCTACAATCAATTACTTACCACGTTAAACCTTCAACATCAACAATCCATATACAAAAACCCTTTATTCACAATCGGCCAAAGACCTCTACTAGCCATTGATCACTTACCTTCGCGAGATCCAATGATTCGATCCAAGTTTGACCAAACCGATTCTCCAAGCCTTGCTGCTCCTCCAAAATTGTCTATTTCGCTATACGAATCATAAAAATCGAATAAAAAGAGACCATTAAGGCTTTAAGCCCAAAACGACAACCTCCCTGAAATCTAGAGGCTTTCGGCTTTTCATAACATTTATAATACCGAATTGATTATGGATACGAGTACTTACCATAAAATACCCTTTCAAACTACTCTCGATTTGAACAGACCAAGCTTTCAACACTAACAGAAATCGCCCTACCGATATCCTAGAATTCGACCACCAAGTCCCCACAAGTGTTATGCTTTCGGCTTTTTGGATCAAAGAAGAGAGAAGATGGTTATGGCCAGAAAAGAATGTTGATAGAAGAGTTTAAGGGAAATAGGAATCGAAAGAAGAAAGAAAGAATATAAGTTTACCTTTTTATGGAAATCGACAACTCCCTTTAATCCTTCGGGATTTGGCTTGTGTACTATTCGGCTAGCAAGTGAAAAGAGAGGGTAACAGGTTCGGCTTTTGCTAGGGATTAATGGAAAGAAGAATGAGAGAAAGAGAGTTGATGGAGGAAAGAATGGAAGAAAGTGAGCGGGTTTGGTCTATGAGGAATCGACATAAGTGAAAAAGAAAGAAAAACTGTACTAACTAACACCTAATAGCCGAATTAGCACTAACACACCCCCTTGGCCGGCCACACTTCTCCCCATTTCAAAATCTCCTAAAATCTCTCCTAGATATGCTCCCCCTTATCCCTCCATTATCCATGCACTTGACCAGTTCAAACTCTTGCCAACAGATTCCTTGTCAAGCTCAAACTCTAGCCTTTCAAGACACAAAAATAAACAACACATATGCCTGCTTAGTGAGTCGAACCCTGGCCTTCTCCCTTCCATCTACACGCCACTTTTTTAGCAACTGAGTGGCGTCACTTAGCCACTTTGCCAGGGGCCCATTTGTGATACATTTTACCTATATCTTTTAATAAGACCACCTATCCAAGACCCCTAATTCTTTAAGTCCAAAATTCAAAAATTCTACCGGGTTTTTGCCAACTCATGGACCTTCCATAGGCCCATTTACTCAGTCCAAATATGAATTGTACATCCAAATACTAAAACTTAAATTTTTACAAAACTCACCCAGAAATCACAAAGTCTCGAAAATTAGGGTGTTACACCCGCAGTGGTTACTCTTGGTTGATTGACAGTTATTGACCTCGAGTACCCTTTATTATATGTACTCGTATTATTCACTTCGTTCTCCCTTTTCTTTGGAACTGACCTTTTAGTAGTTTCTTCCGCTTCAATCTTACCACCCCTTATGGTATTTTCAATCATTTCTCCTGCCATTACTATATCTGCAAAGCTCTTAGTGGTATTCTCTATCATATGTGTAATGAATGGGGCTTTCAAAGTGTTGATGAAGAACATTGCAGTCTCCTTTTCTAGGAGTGGTGGCTGAGCTTGCATAGCAACCTCCCTCCAACGTTGCGCGTATGGCCTAAAGCTCTCATTTGGCTTCTTTTCCATGTTTTGTAGAGTAGTTCTGTCCGGTGTCATGTCCGTTACATGATTGTATTACTTCATGAAAGCCTGCGCTAGGTCTCTCCAAGAACTGATTCTAGCACGACTTAATTGGTTATACCACCTAGACGCTGCCCTAACTAGACTGTCTTGGAAATAATAGATCAACAGCTAATCATTATTAACATAGCCAGTCATCCGTCTACGGAACATGGTGATATGGGCTTCAGGACAGCTAGTTCCATTGTATTTCTCAAATTCTGGCATCTTAAACTTATGAGGAAGCACCAAATCCGGGACCAAGCTCAAGTCCTTAGCATCAACCCCATGATGACTATCATCACCTTCTAAATCCCTAAACTTTTCCTCTAGCCATCTGCAGCGGTCCTCTAGTTGCCTCGAGGATTCGATTCTCATTCCTTCCCTCTCAGTTATGTCTAGATCGAGGAGAATAGGATTAGCCGGGTTTTCCCCTGGGTTAGATCCTGATCTAACCTGAAAGTTTGTGGGCACCTCAGTATTAGTTTGCCCTTGCTGAGGCTTAATTGTGACAGACGACCTTCAAGGATGTGCCTCAGTTTGCGTTTGTGCATGGGGTGGGGTCAAACCTGGAGGATAATCCCCATTATCCTCTCCAGTAATATCCATAGGGCCCTTTCCCTTATCCATTGCCCCAGCCAGTAGTTGGGCCATCTGTGACATCATATTCTTCTGAGCTTTCATCATTTGCTCTATCATATCTTGTTGTATTTTTGCCAACTGCTCTTGCAACTGGTTTTGCATGTCCTTTTAAAGCTATTCGAGTCTTTGATCCATATTCTTAGTTTTGGCGCGTGTACCGTAACGATGTGTAGTTTCCAGATTTTTCCTCTTTTCTGTAATAACTTCCACTAATTAAGGTCTTTCTATGGATTTTAATGCATATGATATGATGTAATGCAAATGCATGAATGCAAAAAGGCATCGATCTCGATTCAATTTCATTTAGAAAAATTTATTAGAAAACAAAATCCTTTACACAAAACGGGCTACAAATATGCTTTCGCCCTAATGTCCAAAGTCTTAACAACAAAGCAAACTCTTGACCACGATCGGATTGTAGCTCATATTGGTGCTCAATATGTAAGCCTGTACTGCCAGGGTATGTAAATGATTAGCTACCTCTTAAATTTGAGCTATGGTTTCACCCATGAAGTAATCCCTATAGCCAAGGACACCTCTTCAAATGTCTGTGAAGTTGTTCTGATTATCTTGAAAGAAAGATTAGCGAACCAGTAGGCCTCCTTGTTTCGTAGCATTCTGACTCAAAATGATATCCAGCACCCTCAGTGCTTCTTGAGAGTTTTTAGATTCCTGCCCATGCAGAGCATTTTGAATTGCTTGCATGGGTATCTTTGCAGCATAGCTAATCTCCACTCTAAAGGTCTTTGAATGATATAGTCTTTTTTAATCTCTTTTTTTCACGCCCATTTGGGCTGTCCAGGCCATCAGGGCTTGCATTTCCATTATTTCTGATAGGTGCAACATCCTAAAGTACAACAGTAAACTCAAGTTTGTTGTTTGGTAGTGGTCCTATAGTAAATAAGCTTTTTTCACCATCATAGGCAAAATTCTTTCCATCTAACTCATTTTTGTAGGTCTCATGCACTCTGTCAATCACTTTCCTTCCAACACCCTTACCATCCACAGAGCAACCATCTTCATATGAAAGAGAAATGCTGTAATGGTAGAAGTGTCCATCAGTACTCCCCACGCTCACTTTGAAGTGATTGATGGGTATAGTTACCTTCTGCCCTTTAGTTCTAACACCACGCCTTGCCATAGGGTGTTGAACAATCTTTTTCACATCCGATTCTGCTTTGATCGGAACAACATCAGGAGGCACAGGTGGCAGAAGAGGCAGGGATTCCAATATTGAGTGATGGCCTGAAACAATTGTTCATCTATCTTCATGTAAAGCAAATACTACAAGGCCCCATAGTTGTTGTAGAACAACTGCTTGGCTTCGTTACTCCATTGATCCCATATTTTCTTTAACTCCTGGAGATTATTTTGCATTACACTGATGCGAGTGTAGTCCCATAATTCTGATGTGTATCCTTTAGCTGAACTATCTCCTTTTGCTAGTTGTGTTTCCTCTGACCATTTACGGACGGCCGCATTGTTTCCCACTTTATCAAGGAATTCGTTCTCCATAACCAACTTTCTAATTTAGTAACTGACCGTGAATCGATACCTTTTAAAATATGAGATGACATGCACAAAAATAAAACACAACAAGTTAGTATCATGAAATAGAACATAAAGCAAATAAAGTAAACACATATCTAGGTGATTACTAAGGTTTAACAAAGTTCTACCTAGGGTGTACCTAGGGTGGGCACCTATGTTTTCTATATGTGGTTTAGTTCTAAAGTTGAGGTACCTGAACCAGCAGATTTCTCGATCTTTACCCATTATAGGCTCATACGGACCGAGTTCAATTCAGGGGAATACATTTCCCTATGTCTGCATAGAGGTGAAAACCTCACGAAGACATAGGTACGAATGTATCTCTAAAGCGATCCACTATCTTGCACGGAGGTGAAAACCTCACGAAGGCGTAGTTTGTCACTCCAACTTAAGGGTGTGATCACAACGGTCATGCAAATGCAATGTGTACAAGAAAATAACAACCATATGCAACAAACACATGTAAAAGGATCATATTTTCCAAATCGAGTTTTCAAATTCTGACGAAAGGATAGAAAATAATCAATTTTACGGCTTGACTCTCTTAAATGTCCCCAGCGGAGTCGCCATGCTGTCGAAACCATTTTTAAGGGTTTGGAAAAACGGGGTTGACTTTAAAAAAAACGGAAATGGAGTCGCCAGCAATCTTTTTAGGTCTGATTGGATTACCTTTTTAAAATATTGACTTTGGCCTACGAAATTTCGAGAAAACAGGTTCGGGAGTCAATTACGTACGAGGAAGGATTAGCACCCTCGTAACGCCCAAAAATTGGTACCAAACCGATTATTAGATGTCCTAGTGTCGAAGATTTGAAAAGGTTTTAAATTATAATCCTTTTGTTTTTTTCTAAGAAAATGTATAACTTTGGAAGATATTCATTTATTCAGACAAAAGAAAATGATCGAATCTCAGTAAGTTAGAGCACGATCTTTTAAATTTCCCAAATACCAAACATTTTCTGTTTTTAGAAGTCCCTATCTTGAAATATCCGAACATCACATCCAGTAAGTTAGAACGCAACATCTTAGATTTTCAAAGATAGTTCTTTATTGAAAAATCGTACATTTTAATTTGGGAAATGATGCTTAATCATTCAGAATTTATAAAAGAAATCGAAGCCCAGTAAGTTAGGGCACGATTCCTTCAAAAATTCCAAATATCAAGTATTGCCTTAATTTAAAAAAAAAATATTTTTGGATAAAAGGTAGTAGTTAAATGAAATATATTTTAAAGTAATATTTTGAGCGAGTTGCAACAATAATACAAAACATAAATACTAAAGCAATATAAATTATGTGACATACTAGCATCTCATACAAACATTGACAATTAAAAAAACTACATAAAATAAAGGATTGTAATATAATAACTATGTTAAGGCAAAAATAGCAAAGTACACAATTTAAATAGACAAATAAAAGATATGAAATAAACCAAGACAAATTTAACAACACGAAGTATAAAAAACTTAGAAATGAATACAAAATTATATAATAATAAAAGAGGTAAAAAATAAAAAAATAAATGAGGTGTATAAAATAACAAATAGATTTTAGGATGAAAAGATGAAAGATGACAATTTAAAAAAAAAGGGTTAATATATGTGCATATAAAATAATTAATATATTTTAAAACTTAGGATATAAAGAATACCTACCTACATGTATATATAAAAGATAACTTATTATAAGTATAACAACTTAATATATTACTTTATAAAAATGTAAGATTTTTAAAAGAACAATATAAAAACTTTACATTATTAATAAATTAATTTAAAACATTATACAATATACAAAATTTTAAAATAATACATAATATATAATAAAAATATGGATACTATATGTACAAGAAAGAGTAATTTAAAAACTTTTAACCATAAAGAAATATATATAAAGGAAAACAAATACTATATAATAATATAAAAATATATATATATACAAAAAATATACATATTTAAAATTGATTACATGTGAGAAAAGGGATAAAATTTGTTAATAATAAAACAATTTAATCGATATACGGTATACCAATTTTAGAAAAATATATAATATATAGTAATGATATACAAATTTTAAGACAATGCATTAATAAAATAGAATAATATAAAGTATATATAATATTAAAAATAAAAATATAAGTAAATAGAATTAAAAAAAACCAATGTAATAAGGATTAAATTAAAATAAAAAATAAAATTTTGAAATAGAAGCATAAAAGGGTTGGATTGAAAACGCATGCCACACCCCAGGGCCTTATTGGGTAAATATACCCTACTCCCAAAACGGCATCGTTCAGACAATTGCGTTTTAAAGGGGTTCAGGGACTGAATTGAAATCGGAACAGAATTATTGGGCGAAATTTAAAGATGCAATAAACTTAATTTAAAAGATAAAAATTATGGAAGGACTAAAGGGATAAATTTCCCTTTTTTATAAAACGCGCGGATCCTCCTCGAGTAAACGGGTCAACACGCGGATCTTGGTCTAAAAATGGCGCCGTTTTGGCCTTTAATAGCAGCCCCCAAAACGACGTCGTATAGGTATCCTATAAATACTGAAATTTTTGTTAAAAAATCATTTTTAAAACCATTTCAAAAAAAAAAAAAAAAGATCAGAGATTTTCCAAAAAAGCTCTCTCCA
The DNA here is from genome assembly GCA_020496765.1 of Gossypium stocksii. NCBI lineage: Eukaryota > Viridiplantae > Streptophyta > Magnoliopsida > Malvales > Malvaceae > Gossypium > Gossypium stocksii. Next base: position 12,526,669 of record CM035622.1, read on the forward strand.
GGCTTGCATCCGACCTGGTCTCCGGCGACCGTCCGTCCCACGCGCCGCCTCTTACGGTGGCCGGAAGGTTAAAAATATTCATTTTCTCAGATAAAACCTTCCCTTTTTATTTTTAAGTAGTATTTTGTAAAAAAAAAATCAAACGTTTTACCGTGTCTTTTTTGTACGAATGAAAATAAAAAAAAAGTAAAGAAATAAAACGTAGATTAAAAATAGTAGGAAATCACCTCTGTTACGATTTCAAAAATTTGTTTTTTATTGTATATTTGTGAAGTGTATCTCCTCTTTTTTACAGATTACAAAAGGGGTTTTATAGCCACTGTTGCTAAATACAAATTTGGTATCTGTTTTTCTGTTTGATTTCTTGCCCTATTTGCTGTTTATTTCTTTCCTTTGTGAAGGTTGATTGCGCGAATCGCGGCGGCGAACGGGCGCTGATGGTGGCTCGATGAGGGCGTACTGGTTGCTTGCGGTGCGAGGGTTTCCTAGAAACCCTAGGTTTCCCGAAACTGTTAATGATTTTGGGCCCTTCATTGTAAATTGGGTTTATTTCGGGTTTGGGCTAAGGGTGTAACCGGGTAGTGTTTGGGTTTGGTTTAGTTTAAGCTAAGGGTTATTGGCTGATATCAAGTCATAGGTAGTGGGTTTTGGGGTGTAATTGGGCGACGGGTATTTGGATAGTGGTTAGTTGGGTTAGGTTTAGGTTGTTTGGGCTGTAAAATGTAATTTGGGCTGAAAGGTTTGTAAATTAGGTTTTAAATAAACTGTATAAGGGACTTTATTTATTTATTTTATTGTTTATTTTATTTTGGTTAAGGCCTGGGCAAATTGGGCCTATAACAAAGTGATTGAAACTTCGTAATAAACAAAGTGAGAAAATAAAAGAAAATAAAAGAAATAAAGAACGAAAAACTAAAAATTCCTTTAATTTAGAAAACTTGAAAAGAACAAAGTTGAATCCCTAAAACTTTCTAATCTACGTAACTAAAACATAAATGAGCCCACCAAATCTAATGTTTTCAAGTTACATATGTAGAACTAATAGTATTTGACTTAATTGACTCATCTCAACCATTAATTACAAGTTATTATCGATTGAATGAATAGAAACACCCTTACAGATTTTAGGTCCGTCGAACGTCAATGTCATGACTTTGCAAGCAGTTTGCTCAAATCTCTAGAGTAAGCTTGAATGTCGCAACTTTGCTGCACTTTGGGATTGACTTCCATCTTTGGGCTATTGTCTTGAATGTTACAATTTCCAAGTTTGAATGTTGCAACTTCTGTTGGATATGGTGCCTTAAGTGTTGTATATTCATTTGTATACTTGTAAATTTTTCGAACATATTGGTTAATAAAAATTATTCATAAATGACATTAATATCCTTTGTATAATATCTTCATGTGGTTTTTTCATGTAAAGCAAACTAGAAATAAATATTAGCTCACTAGTTATCTAACATTTAACTAATACTAACTGGTATTATGTAGTCGGATCGTAATATAGAAAGACAAATTATATTAGTAGATGAACCTAAATACATCCTTAGTCTAATCAGGAATGAGCAAACGATTGAAAGACTAATATATCGTTTATAAAATCTAATTGGGAAGATGCTTTGTCTTAGGCATCGGAGCGGATGAGTCCCAAAAGATAGAGACATAGATGTGCCTGACTGGACTAACAATACATCAAATTAGACCCAAGTAGAATAGATCTTGAATCCATTTATGGATTTATTTACTTGTGACGTTCATAGTGTAGCATACTTTAATCCTGAGTGGAAGATGGACAGTGTATGTATGACTCGTATACTTTGATGCAAGTAAAAGCCTCAGTTCAAATAGATAATGAACTAAAAGTTGATGCAGTATGTAGCATCATTCATTCACAATAATGGAATTCATAGCTCAAGAAATGGGTAAATGATATCCTCTCATTAGCAATACACGATAGATGAAAAGATGGGACTTAATTATAAATCATTTGAACCCTAATCACATATGTCCAATTGGTTCCTCTACTAGCTTGTTGAAACTAGAAATGAATTTCATGTTAAATCAAATGAACAGAAATTGATAGAAATGATAAAGTCAGAGAAATGGGAAACATTTGGAAATGAATGTGGATTTCTCACTGAGTGCGGAAATGACCTGAGAATTAATTTATGGTTTTTTGAATTATTAAATAATTGAAGTTCGAAAATATAATTAAATTAATTAGTCACTGTGAATTCGTTGAATGTATAAAAATTAAATATATTTTCTCATAAATTTTTTTACAATAAAGTTGCCATGATTTAAAAAATAAGAATAGAGTTGACAAAATTATTTAATTTAGAAATTAATTAATTAATTAAAATTAATTTATGATGTTTATTTTGGAAAATAGAAAAACATGCATTGGGTTGGATTGAATTATAAAGTGCTGGGTTAAAAGTTCAACAAACACTTATAATTGGACTCGATACTGGAGAGGCCCAAAATTCCCTCATATTGAATACAAGGAACAACAAACCCTAGTATGTTTAACTAGGGTTGCTGCCCCTCTCTCTCGTAGTTTAACTAGGAGATTGTTTTTCTATTAAATAGGCATTAAAAGCTTCTACTAATTCAACAAGGGTTTCATTTTCTCTTCCTATAAATAAATGGCACCGGTAGGGCTAAAAACAATAATAGTTTTACACAACTTTGAGATATTGTTATTCTGCTCGAAAATAGGCAGAATTTATTTCTAAGTATAAATTCTATTTTCCAGGAATAACAATTCTACCGGTTTATATAAGAGAGAGATATTTACTTTCCTACCGAAAGTAAAGAAGATTATTTCTAGTTTTGCATTTGATTCGAAATTTTTTGAGCCCATACTTGAAGCAGTTCATGGTACGAGAATAACAGAGAAGGTCGTTCAGTTGAAAGCTTAGAACATCTACGACCCGTCTTGCTCAAAGCACATATATTAGTTTGAGAAAAAGTTTATTGCTATAAATATCACAAAACAACTCGATTTTAAAATTTTTATTTTTTTGATGTGCAAGAAAATCGTTTTTGAACCAAATTTTTTCCAAAACTTTGTGGTCCAATGTCGCAACTTTAGGCTTCTTATGTCGTGACTTTGGGATCAGTATGCTTGCCTTGTAGATTGTAACGCCCCAAATTTTGGGCCTAGATGAATTGGGCTTTGGGCTTTGGGTCTCATAAATTTTTTTAGTAAGCAAGAAAATGACAAATGACATGTTGGCTTTAAGGGTTTAATAAATTAGGAGTGTCTAGGGGTGTTGGAGAAGTTCGGGGTTCGAACTTTGAGGTGAAGGAATTTTAATTTAATAATTAAAGGAACCTTGATGGCAATTAGCTTGGGTTTTAAATAAATGGAGATAAAATAGGACACAAGCAAGGCTGTGGTGTAATGGATAAGTGACGCCACTTAAGGTGCATGGAGTTGGCGTTAGTGGCAAGCAAGGGGATCCTAGGTTCGAGTGCTGGCTTGGTATTTTTAGGAATTTTATATTTTCCTTCTAGATGGTTTGTAGTGGCGTGGAACTGGACTCTAAGAGAAGTGATGAGAAGAGAAATTTTTGGAAGGGATTGAGGAGCTTATCGTGGAGAAAAGTTAGGAGATGGGGATAGAAGAAGTGGTGGAGCTGAATTGGCAATTAAGGGAAGGCAATTTCGGCTAGTATATATATATAGGTGCCGATTTTGGGGTTCTAGGCTAATGCCAAATTCTTTCTTCTTATTTTGCCGAAAACTACTTTTCTCTCTAAGTACCCAAAAGCCGAAAAACCCTTATTCTTTCCCTTTAAGTTTGTCCCGATTTCTTCCCTTCCTTTCTCATTAAACTCTTCTCTTTCTTGCTCCTAGTTCACCTTCTCTAAGCCGAATACTTTGTTGGCTAAACCTTCTCTGTGCCGCACTAATCCTCTTTTGGGTCGATTGCTTCTTAGGTAAGTGTCCTTGATCTTAGTTGGCCGAATGGTCATAGTTAAAGGAAGGGGGACTTGTGTTGGATACAAATCACCTGTTATTCTAGTTTTAATAGTTAAGATTGGTGCAGATCTAGGAGTTGATCGTGGTTAGTGATCAAAGAAGGGGTTGTTATAACTTGTCGCGCAAGGTAAGGTGAAAGGTAAAGTTTCAGTTTAGGTAAAGACATGTATTAAGCATGCGATTAATTAAAGGGTGATATCGATTGTAGATTTAGGGCTAAGGAAATCGCAGCACGCTTATTACCAGGTGTGTACATACACTACACACACACGATAGATCATCAAATGTCGAAAAGTCAAAATGCCGAAAAGTTAAAAATTTGGCTACGGTAGTCCTGCGAGTGTGCGAACACTCGTACGAGGGTATTCAATATGTTATCAAAGGCTCCATGAGTGATCTCATGGACTTGGGTCACGTTTTGGCTAATCGAACAAGAATGGGCCAAATGGGCCGACGGGCTTGTGGGCCCAAGCTAGCAAAAATTGATATGTGATAATAAGTGATGAGTTGATAAAGTTGTTGAATGGTTTGGAAATGTGGTTGGGCCTAATGGGCCATACAAATATGATTGGGCCTAATGGGCCATATGAATGTGATTGGGCCTAATGGGCCATATAAAAGCGATTGGGCCTGATGGGCTATATGTATGCATGAAAGCATGTAGACTTGCTAGGGTTTTATAATGGACTTTTAGGCCTAGTTTCTAATGAATCCTCAAGCGCATAAAACTTAATTAATTTATCAAGCACGTCTGTGGACAAGTCGTAAGGTTAGAGTGTGGTAATGGGCATATGCATGTCTAGGATTGGATCTAGGGAGAGCTTGGTACTTAAGCAGTCTTAATGACCCACCTCCTCTTCTCTGGAATCCTACCTGGTGCATAGTGTTTGTTCACTCTAGCCAAGGAGGACTTGTTGACGGGACAAAGTTCGTAATTAAGACCCATACGTTAGAAAATTACTGAAATACCCCAGTAGGGTAGAATTACTAAAATACCCTTGTGTTATAAGTATGACTTATGTATACTATATGCTATATGTTGCACTCATGTGTTATGATGTTGCATGTGGGTGGGAATTATATTGGAGGAAGTGTTATATGAGGATCGCATGGTTGCTTGATGACCGTGGATCCAACGAAGGCTTTTAAGCCCAATATATGATCAGTAGCTTTGCTTCAACGTTCGGTAGTTCCGCAACTGGCACTACCCTTGATGTGTATCGGATGGGTGGGTGGATGTAGTCATCCCCACAGAATGGGATTCAGTTGGACGGAGATGTTGTGTATCAGTTGGATGGGGTGGGAATTACATAATTGCATTATTGCATACATGATTGCTCTAGATGTTGTTATTGTATTAGGCTTAGGCCCAAGATGACTTGTGTTGCATGTTATTTGTTTGACAAGGGTCGTACACACTGAGTTTCGAAGCTCACCCCCTCTTTTATTTTTCTCAGGAAATCTTCAGTAGGCGGTTCGACGGATGGTGGGACTCAGAGGTGGCTAGCTAGCAAGACGACTAAACTTGGGTTTCTTTATGATTTCTAGTATTTCTAATTATTTTAATTTGGATTGTAATAAGGCCTTTCCTCTGATTATCATTTCAAAATTTGGACTATCGCTTTTATTATTATGCTTATTATTTTGGAAACATGGGCTTATTTCTTTCTAAAACTATATATCAAGTTTCTTAGGAATCATCTATTGTTTTCAAATTGAGCTTCTGCTGTTAAAGGGAATTTTTCCGAAGTAACTTTTAACTTATAACAAAAAGATAGCTTTTGAGTACATCTCGTTTTGAAAACAAATACGAACTGGGATTTTACTTTAATTTCTTTTAGAAGGGTTTTCAATGAAAACAAGGTTTTCACAAAAACACTTCAATGTGACACCCTAGATTCGGGCCTAACTTCTAGGCCGGATTTGGGGTGTTACATAGATGTTGGTTGAACATTTGTTTAAGTGTTAGAGTAGCTTCAGTGTCGCAACTTTGCTGTCTAAATGTTGTGACATTCGATCTAGTCTACTACCACTTTAGCTCTAGTTGTATCCTGCACACTGCATCAACTTGTTAGACTTCCTTGGGCTTGAATTGGCCTAATTGGTCACAAAACATCGTAAAAAAACTCATTTTATTCAATTAAAGATAAATACTAAGTAATTTTTAAAACTAATGAAAATAACATGAAAATGCTTGATTACGAGCTCCTTAAGTAGTGAAAAGAATCTAATTTTCCATAACAAATTATGGCAAATCACAAGCTTTCTTGGGAGACAACTTTTTTTGAGTTAGAAAATAACTATTTGCAACATTTACCACGAACCTGGAACCCAACAAATAGTATCTCCATATGCGCAAACAATGTATCACTGTGACCATCTTTTTCTTTTGAATTATGTACCGCTTGTAACAACTTGTTTACCAGTGGTGTCGAAAATAGTGATTTTGAGACCACAATCATGACGTATGAGTCTGTAAATATTGGTCCAATAATTTTGAGGGTTGTCTAGTTAATTAAGAAAAAAAGACTAAATCGTAAAAGTTACAAAAGTTACTTTATATTAATTTTTGTTAATTAAATGGCTTACATAGTGAAAGTGGAAGGTTTTACGTTGCAATTAGTCCATAGTTAAATATTAAATATGGTTGATGTTGTTTATTTTAAAGTTTATTAATTAAAATGTAAATTTATAAAAATAAAGTAATTTAAAACATAAAAGAAATGAATATTATCATCATCATCCACTTAACCATTTTCACAAATTGAGAAAACAAAAGATTGGGGAAGCCATTTTTAAACCTCCAAGGTTCGACCAAGTTAAACTCTTTGCATGTAAGTCAATTTTCACCCATTTTTCATGAATTTTCTATTTTTGAGATTGTTGTAGCTTAATCTAGCTAGCTTAGAGACTATTTTGTGAAACTGTCAAAGTTTTTAAAACTTTCCATTGATGTTCATGAAGCTTTCTTGATGTTTATGCTTGCATTTTAAGCTTGATGTTGAAATAAGACTATGTTGTAAAATGATTTTTGTATAGTTTTTCGATTTGTGGACTAAATTGAGCGTATGTTAAATTTGGCATGGTTTTCTTGTAAAACTTAAAAAATTAGAGGGCTAATTTAGGATGGAAATGAATTCCGCATAACGGGTATAGGGATTAATTGTGAAAATAAGCTTATTTCGGTTTTAGGCCTAAATTGAATAAAATGCAAAAGTTTAGGAAAATTGTGAATAATGTCAATAAAGAAGCCATATGAATTAAATGGATTATTATAAAGTATTTGAGACTGATAATTAAAATAAATTACTGTTTAGATCAAAAGTCGGTAGATAATCGTAGAAAGGAGAAAATTGTTGATTAGTCCCTAATATTGCAATTTTTGCTATTTAGCCATGGTAAGTTCATAAAATTTAATTTAGTATATTTTCTAATACTATATTGACTTGTGAATTATGGTTTGTCAAATATGTGTATATAATTAAATTGTAACAAATTGATACAAGGTGAGAAAGTGATTGAATTGTAAAGTGTTATACAATTTTGTGTATCGAGCCTAGATTAACATAGGATAGGATACAATTGGTTTGCCAATAGGTTATTTTCCACGTTCTATGGGATTGACTTGTGATGAGATGATGATTCTTGACTTATTATTATACACTGGATATACCAGAGTCCAACATTTGTTACGGATTACCGAGTTATATTTATAGGGATTTTGGTGTGTTTTTGGGGGAAGATGTAAAGCCTACGGGCTTGGCACTTGGTGCTTAGGCATGTTTTTAGAGGGATGTTAGCCTACGAGCTAGGCACTTGGTGCCTAAGCGTGCTCTTGGTTGGACTAGCTCAGTTGAGCATTCTTGTTTGTTTTGGGTGGATAACCGCATATTCGTATCTATTTATATAGTTCATCGAGCTGAATTTCAATGGTTAAACTACATGATGATGATATGTATTTGATATTTGGTTATGATGCCTTGTGGATGACTTGTATATGTGTTCACGATTTCTGATATTATATTGTGACTTGATCATGTTTGATATCGTACAAATGAGATGATTAAATGACTCATACATGTGAAACTCACCTGTTGAATGCTTGTGGTTGACAGGTTTAATGTTACTTAATGAGTTTGTTAATTATTAAACTATGTTTTCAAGGTAAGTTGTATCGTTTTAACCTGTGAACTTATTAAGCTCATTGGAGCTTACTTGTGTCGTTTTTCCTTTTTTTTATAGATATCGTTTTGCAGAAAAGGGCAATCGGATCAAGTTAAAGGTCACACTATCCAACTATCTTTTGGTAGACTTTGAAAACATTTATTTTGGGATATATGGCATGTAATAGGAGGAACTTGTATTTATTTTTAAGTGGTATATTTTATGCTTGTGTATAAGTTGAGTGTTTGTGGTAAATGATATGGTGGATCATAGTTTGGTTTTGAGATTTGAAAGTGATATTTTCTTGAGATATAGTTTATGTGTTTTTGCTTATACATTGTGAAAACTTTTATGTTATTTTGATATACCAAATTTTCTAAATGTGATGTAAGTTATGTAAATGGATTTAATATGCTTATCAAAATTGATTTGGTTGTCTTTTGATGGAACTCACATTGAGCTTCATAGCTCACTCCCCTTTTATTTTCATTATTATAGATAACCCATTAGGTTAGGATGCAGGCAAGACATTCGGAAGGTCTAGGCATTATCAGTTTTTAATTCCAACATATTAAACCTTAATATTTGGTTTTAAATTTATTCGTAGACTATAATATTTTATTTTAAATGGTGGCATGGGATTTAGGGCTGATGTTTATTTATTTTTACATGACATTTAATTATAGTTCACTACTTATTTAGCCAAAACTCTTGTACATCTCTAGATAAATAGAGAGCATTGGCTGACCTAAAAACATACTACACACAATATTCATAGATTCTTATCCTACTAGTAAATCATTTCTTTTCTATGATTTGGTCTGTGTTGCTCGAGCCAACACTTGACATAGTTCGTGGTATGAGAATAACTAAGAAGATTGTTGATCGTGCCTTAATGTACGTGCACTGAGCAAAGAAAATTGCAAATAATGATTAAAACATGCAGTGTACTGCAAGTGTAACAGGTCAAATTTGTAATAACAAGAATTTTATGGTTATCAGAAAAGTATATTTTCGAGTCTCCGTTACTGAAAAACAGATCCGTAAATATTTATCAACAATATTTAAAAAGTTAATTGAGTGGTTAATTAGAGTTTAATTAAGTGAATTTAGCCTAATTAAGGATAATTGGATAAAAGGATTAAATTGAATAAAGTGTGAAAGTTTAATTATGGATTAAAAGAAAATAAAAAGGACCAAAATGGGAATTATGCCATTTAGCATAAGTGAGGCGGCATATAAAGTAAAAATCTAAGATTTTTACTTAGATTTTAATTATAAAAAAATATATTTATTAGTAATAAATGATATTTAATTAATTTATTATGATTATATTACAAGATGTTTCTATGATCAATAAATTAAAAGAAAGAAAAGTGCATGGCAAAAATAAAATACATGTGTAATAAATATTGTACATACATTTGTAAAATATGTATGTATTTACTTATTATTTAAGTAAATAATTAATGTATTTATTACATGATGAATAAATTAAATAAAGACAAATGTATGGTTATAAATGGATACAAATGTATTAATAATATACACATGAATAAATAAATAATACTTACTATTTAAGTATGAATACATGTATATATATATAAAAAAAGAAAAAGAAAAAAAGAGGAGAATAGAAGGAGACGAAACAGAGAGCAGGGGAAAGAAAGGAAGAAAAAGAGAAAAGAAAGATGGAAAGGGAAAATTGAAGGTTTGAAGCTTGAAGTTTTAATAGGTAAGTTAATTTAGCCCTTTTTACTTAATTTTGATGTTTTGGAAGCTTTGAGACAAGGTTTTGATGAAATTAAGTGAATATTTTGAAAGTTATTAGATTTCTAAATATTGTTCATGTTGAATAAAAAGATGAATTAGGGGTTAGATTGATAGGAATTCAAGTTAGAAATGAAATAAGGATTGAATTGTAAAGTAATTCATAAGTTTTATGTTGTAGGGACTAAATTGAAGAAAATTCGAAATTTGAAAAATATGATGAAAATTCAATAGTTAAACTTGAGTGTGGCTAAAATTTGAATAGAAATAGAGTGTGAATTGAATAAGAAAAGTAAAAAAACTTAGTTAGGATTTAATTGCAAAATAAGCTATAAGAAAACAGTTTTTGGACAGCAACCAAAGCCTAACTTTGAAAAATCACCAAAAATTGTATGAATCGAATTAGAGAATGAATAAGATATGAAATTAAAGCTTAATGAGTCTAGTTTCTTATAGGAGAAACGGTGTAAGCAATAGATTAGTGAATTAAGAGATATTTGAATTTTTGTGGGACTGGTTCAGAATAATTTCGAGATACTCTGTTTTGACTTTAGAAAATCATTAAAAATTGTAAAAAAACAATTATGGGACATAATTTATATGGTTAGATTCCTTAGTAAGTCTATTTTTATAAGAAATAAATAAGAATATCATTTGAATTATGTACAAAGTGATAATTGAATTTTAGCAAAGAGTGGTCAGAACTGTCAAATGGTGAAACAGGGGAGAATTTAATGAATAAACTGTATTAATTGGCTGAACCAAAAATTCTGAAAATTTTATGGTAAGAAGATATGTGCGTCTAGTTTCAAGGAAAATTTATGGATCTTAATTTTGAGTTCTGTAGCTCAAGATATAAATAATTTAGTGACCATGACTCAAATGGACAGTTTTGAATATACATATAAGTAAATAGTAAAATTATTAAGGATGTGGAATGGAGAGGAGGAGGAGGAAAATATGTACGAAAATTCAGCTAGCATGTCTAATTTGCATATTTTAAGCTCAAGGACTAAATTGAATAAAAGTAAAACTTTATGGGTAATTTTGTAAAAATGTTAGAAATGACTAATTTGCATGAAATGGATTATTTTATTATTTTAAAATTGTAAAATTGAATGAAATTATTAACTTAGTTTAAGGTCGGGGAAAAAAAAACATGTTTTAAAGATTAAATTGAAAATGTGTTAAAATTATTGAAAATTTTGATATTTTGTAGAATTCATTGGTTGTTATCAAGATATATGAGAATAACGGCAGGAAATAAAGATTAAATTGCAAGAATTTTATTTTCTGAGCCTAAGGATGAAATTGTCATTAATTAAAAGTTTAGGGGTAAAATGGTAAATTTTGTTTAGGGCATTAGTTGAATGTATTAGAACATGAAATAAATGAAAATGATAAACATCTTTATTTATAAAGATTCGGATGACTCAAATAAGAGACTAGAACGTGGAAAAGAAAAGATATAAGATTATTGAAATTATAAACATGAATAAAGAACGAGGTAAGTTGGTATAACTTGAATTGTATTTTTAAATACATGAAATATTGATACAATAAATTACCTGATTTATGTTTATGAAGAAATGGCAAGAGAATGATATTTATCATGACATGTAAATATGTGATTATCGTTAATATGTTGATACAAGAAAATTAAATATGTTGAGACAATTAAAAAAATTTAAGAAAAACATGTCGAGAAAAATAAACACGTTTAAGGGACAATATGTTTAATTTTAATTGGTTTCAAATATGAACGTTAAATGAAGTAAAATATCTGATAAATAAATTGATAACTCCGGTAATGCTCCGTAACTCTATTCCGGTGACGGATTGGGGTTAGGGGCGTTACAAAATTGTAATATTTATAAAGTGTACAATGGAACACTTATGGAGTATTACAAGGATGAAACTCACAATGGATATATTGATAAGATTGAATTAAAAGTAACAAACATGCAAAAGAGAAAGTCTAAATAGCTAAAATCTAACAAACTATAATATGACATATCACAAATTGAAGGTTTTAATCTATAATGATAACTAAAGGACTTAATTGTAAAAATTCCAAAATTTATAATAGAAATAGTCAAAGAAAACAACAATAGTTGATTAATTTCTATGTTGATAATTAATTCTTGGGTTAGGGGATTGGAAGGAATAATTTTCTAATTGGATTAATTAATACCTCCTAGTCAATAATTTACCTAATTTACAATTTAGTCCAATTAGTCTCTTGATCTAGCTTAAACTAAATGGGTCCAACTGATTTCTTACAAGATAAGGTCTCATTTCAGTCTCATTTATCTATGTTTACACCTAGAGTTGTTAAATCCAAGTTTCCATGTCTATTAAATTTTGGTTGAATTATTCCATTTAGTTTTTAATCCTTAAAATAATTCTTCAACAATTAAATTAACCAACTACCGCCTCAAAAAAATAGTTCATGCTCATCTTGAACAAACAAAGCCCAATAATTTTAACGTTCATTTAAAAAATAAACACAACAAAAATTAAAGAGTTCAGAAATTGCTCAGATATTTTGTTGAAGTCGTTGATTTTGATTGTTGCAATAGAGCGTAACACAAGATCCCTTGGTTTTGAGTATTCAATTGGAAGTTTGGAAGCAAAAACTAAAGAAAAATTGATTAAAATTAATAGTAAACACTCAAAGCTACAAGAAGGTCTTTGTACTTTTGTGTTGGGAAAGAAAGTGTAGAAAAAAAAATGAAAAGTTGCAACAACCACTAACTAAAATTAACCTAAATCCCAAGCTCCCTAAAATATGTTTTAAAGTGTTATTTATAGTGTTATAATGTTTTACCTAGAATGAACAAAATTGCCCCCTTCTTAACAATTAAAATGACCTATTTTTGGTTATGTCAACCAAAAGGTATGGGAGGTATGGGCTTTCAGGACCTACATATATTCAACATTGCTCTTTTATGTCGGCATGTGTGGCAACTTAGTCATTTTAAAGACACCCTCTATTATAGGGTTCTTAGTTCCAAGTACTTTTTTTATGGAAATATTTTCGGGCTAAGAGGGTGGACAAACCCTTATTTACGTGGTCTAGTATAGCTCAAGCGGCTAAGGCACTTGATAATGGTTTTGTCTGGCTCGTTGGTGATGGTAAAAGAATTGATATTTGACATGAAAAGAGAAGCTTCGAGGGTCTTAGCAGGGAGTCTATTGACCATGCATTGTTGACCAAAAGTGAAAGGTGGTTAAAGACTTATGGCATCAAGATAATATAGAGTGGAACTAGGAGAGGTGTGTGAGCTGTTTGGTAAGTGTTAGGATAATAGTTAACTCTATTAATCTGTTAAGTCAGTTAGTTAGCTGTTAGCTTTTAGTTAACTAGCAGTTGTAGTTAGTATGCTTTACCATATATAAGCATGAACAACATCTGTACGAGATATATAGTTTTTCCAATAATGAATTCTTCTTGATTAATATAGTTTTGCATCAATTTATCTTCTTTTCTTTATAAGTTTAACATGGTATCAGATGTTCATTTCTTCCTGGGGTTCTTTACTTGACCTACTGTGTTTCTCATGGCTCCTCCTTCCAGTTCTTCTGTTGTGCAATCTACTACACCAGTGATGGTGTCCAATCTTACTAATGGAATCATTGACAGTCGCTTCTTTTCTACCAAGAAAATTAGTGTGCTTCTTGATGACAATAATTACTTGTTGTAGTATCAATAGGTTCTCTTGGCGATCAAGACGTATAAGCTTCAAAACTTCCTTGACTCTCGTAATGTTCCTCCCCCTCAACTAATTTCGGATAGGGTGTCGGAAGAGAACCCTGAGTTTGCTCGGTTTGAACAATAAGACAGTGCCCTTGCATCTTGGCTATTATCATTGGTGAGTCTTGCGGTTCTTCCTCATCTCATTGGTTTAGATACTATTGCCCAAATCTGGAATGTGCTTGTTAATCTATATGGCAGCAAGACCACCTCTCGATTGATGTTTTATAGAAGGGCATTACACTTTCAGCACAAAGCGGATCTTTCCATGAAAGATTTCTTAATGAAAATCAAGGCTATTGTGATAGTCTTGCTAGTTATGGAGAAGTTATTAGCGAAGGTGAGCATGTTACTACCATTCTCAATGGCCTATCACCTAACTATGAGTCTGTCATTACAATTATCACTGCGAGCCAAGTACCTTACAGTGTCTAGGGTGTCACTACCATGCTTCTTGATGTTGAAGCATGCCAACAACTCATAATATTTGATGCTCCTAGCTCTGCTAATATGGTCTCTCATCAACTTGTGGGTCCTGAAGTCAACAGTGCGCCTACACCAGCTTATCGACCCTTAACTGTTCGAGGTCATGGGCGTGGTTGCTCTTCTGGCTCCCGTATTCAATGCCAATTGTGTGGGAAATGAGGCCATCTTGTTGATCAATGTTACTATCAGTTTGATGCCTCCTATAAGAGTACAGGTTATAAACGTCCTCCCTCTCCATAAGCAAACGTCTGCACGTTTGGAAATGGATCTCCCCTTCCACCCTAAGTATCACCATCCATGCCCGTTGCACCCCCAAGCTCACAACCAAGTTGGTTCTTTCCACCTGCTCTAATTCCTGCCTGGACTAATCCATTTACTGTCAGCTCTCCACAACATGTCAATGCACCCACCTCAGCATCTCCACACTCTAAGGCTTATATTGCAACCCCTGAAACAATGGGTGACAATGCGTGGTATCCTGACTTGGGCGTAACACATCATCTCACAAACTCATCTGCTTTACTAGGTAAATGTACCTCTTACAATGGTCCAGGTAAACTGTATGTTGGTAATGGTACTACACTTCCTGTCCTGTCTACTGGTCAGTCATCTTCCTTACTTGTTCATGACCATTATTCATGAGATCACTGTTGTTTGTACCTGGTATAACCAAAAACCTCTTGTCTGTGTCCAAATTTCCAAAAGAAAATCAGGTGATGTTTGAGTTTCTTCCCACACAGTGTCAGGTTGATAAATGATAAATTATACATGTTTTTACCTCAGGCTTAGCCTAATTTCGGGATGAATTATCATTGAATTTGTGGAAATTGGTGATCTTAATCCTTCTATTTCATGTCTTATACCCAGGTGAGCTTAAGGAAGAGAAAAGAGCAAGAAACGGGCCAAAAATGGGCAATTTAGGCCCAATTCAATAATCAACACGGCCCAGAGATTCACCACACAACTGTGCCATCTTAAGCTCGAACACGGCCCACCCCGACGGGCACAGTTAGACCACACGGCCGTGCCACCATCAACAGGCCCGACCATGGCCTAGGCCTCGATCCATACCGGCGTGGCATACGGGCGTGTCCCTGTCGTGAGGAAGTTAAATTTCACTCGGGAAAGGCTACTTAGGGGCTAAGAAAGACACTCCAAAGCTCTATATAAAGACCCTAGGGGGCAACTACTAAAGAACAACTTTTTCTCTCCTCAAAAGAGTGCTTTTCTTCCCCCAAGAAAGTGCTTATTTCCTATCAACACAAAGAGTAGAAGCAGGGAATTATTCCAAGGGAAGCCAATTGATCCATCTCAGAAGCTGAATTCTCCCTTAAGACTGAAGATCTCCTTTCAAATTCCTTCAGGGGTTTTTGGGTTCTTTATGTTTTGTTATCTTATTTCTTTTGAGATGTTTTCTTTTATAATCATGAACTAAACCCCAAAATACTTGAGGAGGATGAAGCCTAAGACAGATCTTGTTATTATTTTCTCTTGAATTATATGATAAATATTTGGTTTGTTCTTAATTGTGTTTTTAATTCTTAGATTGATATTTCTGGGATATTGATTTAAGTCGAATGTGCTTATGTAAAGGAGCAAAAGTCCCTGCATAGGAGTAGATCCAACACAATTAAGCGGAGTTGATCGCAATCCTAGAGATAGGATGACGAAAATCTACTGAATTAGGGTCAAACCTAATAAGGGAATCCATAGATCAAGTTAATGCGACACTAGGGGTTTTAATTAGAAAGAGATTTCAATTAATCAACCTAGGGTTAGTTGTTTTTAGTCTCGAGAGAGATATTAACATAAGGTAAGGATTTCTACGGATCAAGTCAAGTGAATAAATTGTCTAGTTCAAGAGTTGATAACAAGTGAAGTCTAAGTGGATTCTCCCTTGAGTATTGCCCAATTCAATCAGTTTTCCCTAAGAGTTTTCCCCAATTCACTTTTTGTGCATTCATAGTATTTTTTTAGAATTAGTTTAGTTTCATAAAAACCCCTTTTATTTCTAGGTTAAATAATAGAAAGAAAGTTAGTACTAGTACTTTTGGTTCCCTTAGGTACGATATCTCAGTCTTGCCACTAAGCTACACTACTATTCGATAGGTGCGCTTGCCTTAAAATCGTGATAATAGTTAGTTTCTGGTGTGATCATTATTATAAATTTTATTACTTCATATCGCAAATATCAAGTTTTTGGCGCCGTTGCTAGGGAACTAAGATATTAGGAACACTCGATTTTTATTACTTTAGCCATTACTATTTTTATTTATTTTCTACTTTTATTTTTATTTATTTATTTATTTTAATTTTCTTTTCCTTTTCCCTTCTAGGTATCTCTAGTTTATGACTAGAAGAAACCCAGGAGGACCACTACTATTCGACGAACATTTGGAAGCCACAGTTCATAGAAATCGTAGAGAGATCAGATGAAGCCTACATTATCCAGAAGAAGAGCAGGAACAAGAACTAGAACCTACCGAAGAGATGGAAGCAAATCAAGACAATCTATCACCTCCCGCGATAGCCGCAGAACCGGTGAACCAAAATGATGCTCCTCGTACTATGTATGATTATGCTAAACCTAATTTGGCTAGTACTCAATCTAGTATTATTAGACCTACTATTGCTGCAAGCAATTTTGAATTGAAACCTAACACTATTCAGATGATTCAGCAATTTGTTCAGTTTGATGGTTTACAGGATGAGGATCCCAATTCACGCTTAGCCAATTTTTTGGAATTCTGTGACACTTTTAAAATCAATGGTGTTTCTGATGATGCCATTTGCCTCTGATTATTTCTTTTTTCCTTGAGGAATAAAGCTAAGCAATGGTTAAATTCTCTACCACGAGGCTCAATCACTACATGGGAATAGATGACCGAAAAATTTTTACTTAAGTATTTTCCTCCAGCTAAAACAACTAAATTGTGGAATGATATTTCTTCGTTTGTGTAGATGGATTTAGAGACACTTTATGATGCCTGGAAGAGATACAAAGACCTTTTGAGAAGGTGCCCCACACCATGGGTTGCCTTTGTGGTTACAAGTTCAAACCTTTCACAACGATTTGAATCCATCAACAAGGCAAATAATCGATGCAGCCGCCGGAGGAACAATCAATAATAAAACACCTGAAGCAGCCTATGAGTTTATAGAAGAAATGTCATTGAATAACTATCAGTGGCAAGTCATGAGGATAAAGCCGACAAAAGCTGTAGGAGTTTTTAATATTGATGCTGTCACCATGCTTACTAATCAAGTAGAACTTCTAAATAAAAAATTTGATAATTTTGTTGGTTCTACGCAGGCACACCCAGTGATGTAGTGTGATGCAATTCCAGGAAACATGTACAATCTAGATTACTCCTCTTATGGACTTGGCACGGAATCCGAGCAAGCCAACTATATGGGTAATAATTCTAGAACTCAAAATAACCCTTATAATAACACTTACAATGCGGTTGGCAGAACCACCCTAATTTTTCATGGGGAGGACAAGGAAATCAAAGACAACCACCTCCTCCGAGATTTCAACAGCCACCTCCACAACAGGAGAAAAAGTCGAACCTTGAAGAGATGTTCACAAAATTTATGCCCGTATCAGAAACCCATTTCCAAGACACTGAAATGACACTGAAGAACCAACAAGCATCCATTCAAGGGCTCGAGAATCAAATTGGTTAACTCTCAAAGATGATATCTGATAGACCACAAGGTAGTTTACCGAGTAATACTGAGCCAAATCCTAGAGAACATGTAAAAGCAATTACTCTAAGGGATGGAAAAGTACTAGCTGAACTAGAAAAGAAGCCTGTTCAAGATTCAAAAAAATAAGGTAGAGGAAGAGGAACCCAAGGAAAACACTCCACCAGCACTTAAAGAATATAAACTACCCATACCATATCTGGCAAAGTTAAAGAAAGACCGCACGGATGCTCAATTCGGTAAATTTCTTGAAATTTTTAAACAGCTACATATTGCAGATGCCAAAGTATGCAAAGTTTTTGAAGGAACTTCTCACAAATAAAAGGAAGTTGGAAGAATTATCCACAGTGAAACTCAACGAGGAATGCTCAGCTATTCTCCAAAATAAACTGCCAGCCAAGCTGAAAGATCCAGGGAGTTTTACTATTCCTTGCTTAATTGGTAGTTTAATCATTGAAAAAGACTTAGCTGATCTAGGTGCTAGTAACCTAATGCCCTACAAAATGTTCAAGCAACTAGGTCTAGGGGAACCAAAACCCACTAGGATGAGTATTCAATTAGCTGATAGATCTGTTAAATATCCCAAGGGAATCATTGAAGATGTATTAGTAAAAGTAGATAAATTCATATTCCCTATTGATTTTATTGTGCTTGACATGGATGAGGATATTGAGGTACCTTTAATTTTGGGACGCCCATTCTTAGCTACCGCTAGAGCTGTTATTGACGTAGGGGATGGTAAACTAGTGCTTAGGGTTGGTGAAGAGGAAGTTGTTTTTAAAATTTATAACGCTATTCGATTTTCTAGAGAATAAGATGATTTCTATTATTTCATTGATGCTATTGATTATGCTGTTCAAGACAATTTTCAGGAAATCTCTCTTGAAGACACGTTGGAACTGTGTCTTGTTCAAGGTGGGGAGGAAGATGAAGCCACCATTGAAGTAAAAGAAGTAATAAAGGAGTTGAACTCTCATGAACCTGTCACAAGGCACATAAGTGATGAAGGTATTAAGTTAAAAAACGAACTGAGACAAAAACCCTCGATTGATGAACCTCCTAAATTGGAATTAAAACAATTGCCTGACCACTTGGAATATGCATTTTTGGGAGAAGATTCTACATTACCAGTAATTATCGCATCAGAATTGAGCGCTGAAAGGAAAGAAAAATTACTTCAAGTATTAAGGGAACACAAAAAGGCTATCGCTTGGATGATTTCTGATATTAAAGGAATTAACCCTTCTTTTTGCACCCACAAAATTTTAATGGAAGATGAATATAAGCCATCGGTACAAGCTCAGAGACGATTGAATTCCAACATGAAGGAAGTTGTAAAAGTCGAGGTAATTAAACTTCTAGATGCAGGCATTATTTGTCCTATTTCTAACAGTTCTTGGGTAAGTCCTGTGTAGGTTGTCCTTAAAAAGGGAGGCATGACTATGGTGTCTAATGACAAAAAGGAGTCAATACCTACAAGAATAGTCACTGGATGGAGAGTTTGTATTTATTATAGAAAGCTGAATGATGCAACTCGAAAAGACCATTTTCCCTTACCCTTTATCGATCAGATGTTGGAAAGATTGTCAGGACATATGTATTACTGCTTCTTGGATGGCCTCTCTGGGTACTTCCAAATCCCGATAGCTCTAGAAGATCAAGAAAAGACAACATTTACATGTCCATACAGTACATTTGCTTATCGTAGAATGCCTTTTGGATTATGTAATGCTCCTGCTACTTTTCAGCGATGCATGCTAGCTATCTTTGACGAACTCATGGAAGACATCATGGAGGTATTTATGGATAATTTTTTGGTTTTCGGTAATTCTTTTCAACTCTGTCTTAATAATTTAAAACGTGTTCTAATAAGATGTGAAGAGACAAATCTACTGCTCAATTGGGAAAAATGTCACTTTATGGTTCAAGAAGGCATTGTACTAGGACATAAAATTTCTAGTAAAGGGATAGAGGTAGATAAAGCAAAAATTAAAACCATTGAAAAATTACCTCCCCCTAATTCGATTAAGGCTATAAGAAGCTTTTTAGGACATGTTGGTTTTTATCACAGATTTATTAAAGACTTTTTTGAAATAGCAAAGCCTTTAACAAAATTTCTAGAAAAAGATGTGCTTTTCAATTTTGACCAGGAATGTTTAGAATCTTTTAACACTCTCAAGGAAAAGTTAGTCAATGCCCCGATTATGATTTCACCTGATTGGAATCTACCTTTTGAACTAATGTGTGATGCGAGTGATTTTGCAATAGGTGCAGTTCTGGGACAACGAAGAGACAAGCACTTTCAACCGATTTATTATGCTAGCAAAACTTTGACAGCCGCACAAGCAAATTACACTACTACAGAAAAAGAATTGCTAGCCGTTATTTTTGCATTTGATAAATTCAGATCATATTTGATACTATCGAAAGTCATCGTTTATACTAATCATTCCGCTCTTCGTTATCTTTTAACTAAAACTGATGTAAAACCTCGATTAATAAGATGGATTTTATTGTTATAGGAATTCAACTTAGAGATAAAAGACAAGAAAAGAGCTGAAAATTTGGCAGCAGATCACCTTTCAAGATTGGAAAATCCATACCCCGGGGACCTTGATAAAATAAACGACTTGTTTTTTGAAGAACAACTCCTAGCCATAACAGAAGCTACAATTCCTTGGTTTGCTGATTTTGCAAATTATTTAGCAGCTAACATAATCCCAAAAGGGTTGACCCATCAGCAAAAGAAGCGATTCTTTGCTGATGTGAAAAACTACTTTTGGGAAGATCCTTTCCTTTTTCGTATTTGTGCAGATCAAGTCATCTGAAGATGCGTTACTGAGACAGAAGCATATAAAATTTTAGATCACTGCCATTCGGGACCAACAGGAGGACACCACAATGGAGCTAGAACTGCTTACAAAGTACTCGAATCAGGTTTTTACTGGCCCACCCTTTTCAAAGATGCCAACAGTTATGTGACCTCTTGTGATAAATGTCAGAGGACAGGTAATATCTCTCAGCATAATGAAATGCCTCAAAAGTACATACTTTCATGTGAAATATTATGGGGTATTGATTTCATGGGTCCTTTCCCTACTTCGTTTGGGAATAAATACATACTAGTAGCAGTAGATTACATGTCAAAATGAGTGGAAGCCCAAGCCTTACCTACTAATGACGCTAGAATGGTAGTATGTTTTCTTAAAAGACTTTTTGTAACGACCTCAAAAGCATAGGTAATCGGAAAATGTGTTATCGGGTCTCTGTTTTTAGTAAGACAGGCTTGCAAATATTTTTAATAAATATTTGCAAAGTCATTATGTGTTTAATTAAGTTTTGATTAGACGAAATTAGTTTAATTTAGAGAAATTAGTAGAATGGACTAAATTGAAATAGGAGTAAAAGTTGAATTATAGATTGAAAGAAAGTACAAGGGGCCAAAATGGCAAATATGCCATTTGGCAATAGTTGAGGCGGCAAACTTAGAAAAAAATTCTAATATTTTTCTTAGATTTTATTATTTATTATTTGTATTATTAATTATGGTTTTATATTAAATATTATTATATTATAAAATAAACTAAAACATGACAAATGTATGGTAAAATTTGTGACATGTGTAATAATAAAAATGTGTACAAATGTAATCAAAATATTTGTTATTAAATAGATTTTTTTTAAAAACAACTATTATTATAAACTAATATATATATATATATATATATATATATATGATATAAAGCATAAAACAAAGAAAGGAAATAAAAAGAAAGAAACAGAATAGGCAAACGTGAAACAAGGGAGAAAGAAGGAGAAAAAGAAAGGAAAGAAAGAAAAGGGAAAATTCAAGGTTTGAAGCTTTAAATTTTAATTGGTAAGTCAATATAGCCCTTTCCTTTTAATTTTGATGTTTCATAAGCTATAGAACAAAGTTTTGATGAATTTAAGTTAAGATCTTTGAAGTTTTAAGGTTTGTGAACATAGTATATGTTGAACAAAAAGTTGGAATAGGGGTTTAATTGATAGAATTTTAAGTGAGAATGAAAGAGAGGATTAAATTGTAAAAGATGCCATAAATTTTATGTAGTAGGGATTGAATTGGAATAAATTTTAAATTTGAGTTCTAATATGAATATTGAACAGTTAAGTTAAATATGGGAAGAGATTAAGTAGAATTGAAGTATGAATTGAGTTGTAAAAGTAAGTAAACTTAGTTAGAAATTATATGCAAAATAAGCTATAAGAAACAGTTTTAGACAGTAACAGAATCTTAAATTTGAAAAATCATCAAAAATAGTATAAATTGAATTATAAGTTGAATGAGATATAGAATTAAAGCTTAATGAGTCTATTTTCAGATAAAAGAAATAGAACAAGCAAAGGAAGTCTATAAATTGAGATATTTAAATTTTTGTAAGATTGGTTTAGGAAGATTTCGAGATACTCTGTTTTAAATTTAGAAAATCATTAAAAATTGTACAAAAATATTTATGAGTTTTAATTTATATGTTCAGAATTCTCATTGAGTCTAGTTTCAAGAGAAATAGGTGAGAACATTATCCGAGTCCTGAGCTATGAGATAATTGAATTTTAGTACAGTAGGGTCGGAACTGTCAGACAGTGAATCAGGGGTAATTTTGAGGAATAAACTGTATTAATTGGAAAAACTAAAAATTCTGGGAATTTTATGGTAGAAATTTACATAAGTCTAGTTTTAGGGAAAATTAACAGAACTTGAATTGGAGTTTCGTAGCTCCAAGTATAAATAATTTAGTGACTGTTGTGCGGGTAGACAGCTTTAAAAGAATATATATTAGGATTGTGTAAAAAGAAAAGTAGAATGAAGAGGAAGAATAGGAATTGAATAAAAGTTTAATTATTTAAATTTTAATGCTGTAATTAATAATATAAATTATTATTATTTCCGTAGTAAATAAAGAATTCGAGACATCGAGCAAGGAAGGAAAAGAGAGAAACAAATGAGGAGTAAAAACGAGAAATCTAGGTTAGTATTACTATAATTCAAATTTGATTAATTGTTAACTTTTAAATTGATATGTATATAATAAACAAATTGAGGTAAGTAAAAGAATAAATTGTATGTGAATTACATGGAAATTTCTGGTTGATATGGTTTGAATTAGAAGAATTAATGTGGTATTGAATTATATATATATATATATATGGGATTGAGTAATTGATTTGAATGTGAACATTAGAAATTATAAATTGAATAATATTGAAATGAAGTATGAACATATATAAGCATTTGATAAAATATTGATTGGAAAGTGGAAAATGTATTGAATTGAATACATGAGGAATTGTGATTGGAATGCCTTTGAATTGAATCAAATTGAATTGAATGTGATTGAGTTGAAATGTGACTTAGAAGTAAATAATGTGAATATGTGAATTTAAACTTGAATCCGAATGATTGTGATCAATCGAAAGTGAAAATGATATGGATATGTGATTTCGGTACCCTATTAACTTGTCGGACTAGATTTGATACAAATGGCATGCCATTGGATTTGTGAAGTGATGAGGAGATTTGTACCTCGGCCGAGAAGATGATTCTGTTATTATATGCTTCGGTTTATCCGAAGAGGCATTTAATGCCTTATTGGTGTGTTTGGGAGGATATGATATACTGGTGTGTTTGGGAGGCTATATTATACTGGTGTGTTATGGAGGATTTATATTATTCTGGGTGTGTTTGGGTTGGATATTCTGGTGTGTTTGGGTGGAATCCGCGTATCTGTCAGAGTCCGAACCTTGTTAATAGGGTGTATAATTGAAATGAGAAATTTATAAAAGTTTGATTGGTTAATTGTACTATTGAATACTGAAATGAATGAGAAATTAAAATGTGAATTGAAATTGTGATTGGAATTAAAAAACATGAACTAAATGTTCGGGTAGCAAATGTAATTGATGTTATGACATATAGATAAAATTGATACATAATTAAAGTATGATATTATTGTTAAGATGGTTTAAGCTTTAAGCAGAAATGTATAAGAAATTCAATTGTTATATGATTATTAATAAAACTTAAATAAATATGATTAATTGAACTATGGAAGAAATGAGAAAGTGAAATTGTGAATTGATATGGGATTTGAGAATATGAACCTAAGGTTCACAATTTGATTAAGATTGAATTTCTGATATATGATATTAGTGGTTACAAGTTGATATAGAAATGATATTGAATAAAGTGATAAGTTACAATAAATTGTTTATAAGATGAAATGAATTATTGGAATAAAATGTGAAAAATCTAAAGAAATAGAGTTAATGAAGCAAGATATGAATACAATTAAATACAAGATTTGAAATACTGCTTATTGTTAGTATTGATCTAGCTAGTTTGAAGTATGGGATAAATTCTGAAAAATTTTAAGCATAATTTGATTGTATAGAAATTATCGATTAATGTAATAGATTTGAATTATGGTAATACCACTGAGTATATCTATACTCAGCGTACGGTTGTTTCCGTGCGCAGGTTAAATGAATGCAGTGTTTGGTCCATCATCCAGATCAACCTCGACTTCAGAGTATTATTAATAATGTATTTTAGCGTTAGTAATGGTGGCATGTACCTAGGTAATGAATAGGTTGAGTAAATGAATCTTGTGATTATGATTGTGAAATGATGATTTAAATTATTATTTGTAAACTAATATGACATATTAAAAATAAGTATGAAATGGAATTAACTAAAGTTTATTTTTATGAATTTAATTAGTGTATGTATGATTAATGAACAAATAGATAAATAAATTGTTTAAAAATGGTTAGATATGTTTATATATGTGAATATATTGGTTGTTACATAAATTGTACATTGATTTTGGGTTAAAATGTGCAGAAAGGTTAATTTAGTGTCTAAGACTCATAATGGAGTCTACACGGCCTGGCACACGGGTGTGTGGATTGGCCGTGTGTGAAAATCAGAATGCTCCATGGGTAAAGGACACGGGCGTGTCCCAAACCACCACGGCTGTGTTGAAGTACACGGTTCATCAACACGGACATGTCATGGGGTCACACGGGCGTGTCTCCAAATCTACACGGGCGTGTGAGCCCAGTATTTGAGAAAAATTTTAAAATGTTCGTAAAATTTCCTGAGTATTCGAATTAGTCCCGAATACTTTTAACTCGTATTTTTGGATCTCGAAGATCCATACATGGGACTATAAGGATAATTTATATTATGTTTGTTAATAATTGTGTATTAATTGTAAATTGTCCAGTGATTTCGGTAATGCTCCGTAACCCTGTTCCGCGATGGTTCGGGGTTAAGGGGTGTTACACTTTTCACTCGATTTGGAACACTTAGGATAATTATCAGTGATAGGGGTACTCATTTTTGCAATGCTCAATTTCATAAAGTTTTAAAAAGATATGGAGTACACCATAGAATAGCTACACCTTATCATCCACAAACCAGTGGATAAGTTGAAGTAACAAATAGAGAATTAAAATGCATTCTAGAAAAAAAACGGTAGAAACAAATAGGAAAGATTGGTCAAGAAAAGTAGACGATGCTTTATAGGCCTATAGAACTGCATTCAAAACTCCCATAGGAACATCTCCTTATAGACTTGTTTACGGAAAAAGTTGTCATCTGCCATTTGAACTCGAACATAAAGCATTTTGGGCTATTAATTTTTTAAATCTTGATTTTAAGCTTGCAGGTGAGAAACGTCTAATGCAACTAAATGAGATGGATGAATGTCACTGCAATGCCTACGAAAACTCACGATTATATAAGGAAGCCACAAAATGATGCCATGACAACCGTTTGAGACAACCTAAGCAATTTAAAACCGGTGATCTTGTCTTGCTATACAACTCAAGGCTTAAACTATTCCCTAGAAAACTTAAATCAAGATGGTCAGGCCCATTCACTGTTCGAACTGTCTTTCCATATGGCACAGTCGAGGTAACTCATCCAAACCACGGCACTGTCAAGGTAAACAGCCATCGACTTAAACATTATAGAGGTGAGAATTTCAAGAATAATAGGGAGGAGCTTCAGCTCCACGAACTCTCGCCGTGATACATACAAGTAGAGTCGAGCTTAGACTCTAAATAAGCACTTCTCGGGAGGCAATCCGAGCACTAACTTAGTAAATCCTTTTATTTCAACATTCTAATACATCGACTAACCCTTTTGAACATAGGATTTTTGAGCCACACGGCCATGCCCACAGGCATGCCCAAAGCCGTGTGGGCACTATAGCAGAGACACGATCGTGCAATTTAGCCGTGTAGAAGCAGGGCAAAATTTTTCTTAAGACACGGACTTCAACAAAATTGCCACAGCCGTATGATGTGGCTGTGGCCAATCCTACCAATCAAGCACGAGCTTCGACAAAGTGCCACGGCCGTGCGATATGGCCATGGCCAACATTGTCAATTCCAACACGGGTGTGCAACACACCTGTGTCCCCAAGTCGTGGTCGAGCCTGTCAAATCAGACATGGGCATGTGACCCCATACACGGCCGTGGGAGAAGCGAACATTGAAGGACACGGCTGTGCGACATGGCCGTGTGCCTCAACACGCCCTCGCAACATGGGCGTGTGTCTCGAGCCAGGTGCGCCAAAATCCCCAACTTTTGAACCACACGGCCAAAACTCGAGCCACACGGGCGTGTGACATGCCCATGTGACCCAAAAACCTATATAAACAAGCCACTATTCACCTTCTTCTCCATTAAAACCCTAAAATCCTCCCACCTAAAACCCACAACAACCCTCCCTAACGCCGCCGCCAGCCTCCAAAGCTCCTCCACAACCATGCCGCCCGTTCCACGACCGTGTTCCACCCCTTTAGTCACCTATTCGGTTCCATTTTCTCATTTTCCTTTTTAATTTCTAATGTTTTTATCTATATTTCTATTAATAAAATGTTTCATTTCGTTTTTGAATTATTTTTTTGGGCAAAAAATTCATTGACTTAGCATGAACAATCTAGAATACTATAGAGAATTTCATGATGCCATTTAGACTCTCCTTTGCTTGCCATTTTTTGTCATTTAGAGTAGTATTCACATAGTATAAATTGATACACATGCCTTCTTAATTTGATACCATGCTTA
Source organism: Gossypium stocksii (assembly GCA_020496765.1). Taxonomy (NCBI): domain Eukaryota; kingdom Viridiplantae; phylum Streptophyta; class Magnoliopsida; order Malvales; family Malvaceae; genus Gossypium; species Gossypium stocksii. Next base: position 12,553,668 of record CM035622.1, read on the forward strand.
GGATGAGTAGAATGTATCACTTATGTTAGTGATTCACCATTTCAATACTATTCTTAAATATGTTTTGTTTTGTTTCTGGTTTAAGCATGAGAATTTATTAATATTCATATTGTCTTGTTAATTTAGTTTAAATTTTTAGTACTAATACATATCATTTTCCATTTTGCTTTTTAGAGTTATGTCGTCGTCACACGGTAAGAGATACTTCAAAGAAAAGGAAGGGGCTCGGTGGTTCATCCTCCAGACCCACAGCCGAAACTCGCCATCCATTCATCCAGTTCCCACAGAACTCCCAAGAGGAGTTATTTCAAATTTTACGAGCCCGCCCACTAGGAACCGGACGATGCATTGATTGGGCCGCTCTAGAGCAAGTCTAGCTTGTCGATGCTATTCGAGCCCTACTCTCCACTGACCCTTGGGAGTAATTCTTCAACATTATTGAGTCCACATACCTTGAGCTAACATTAGAGTTCTGCTCTACTTTTCAACTACAAGTAGTAATGACAAACCACGATGATCCAGGCACCATTCAACTCCGCCTCGGTGGATTGGTGCGCCAGTTGAGCGTTCCCAAATTTGGTATCGCACCAGGGCTCTACACAGATGAGTTCATAGCTGACGGAGACTTTCTTATGCTCCACCGCCACATCCACGTCTCTCCTCTTAACTACTGGCATGCCATCGTCCTTTAGCAGCCCACATACGACCCTAGTCGCTCAAAAGCGACCAACCTCGCCCCATCTCTGAAGTACCTGCATGCCTTACTCGCACATACCTTGACGGGCAGACGCAAGAGCAAGGGTGTCATCAACACCCATGATGCCTATTTCCTATGGAGCATGGCAAACGCACATACTATCAACCTTGCCTACTTCATCGCTCATGCCATCCAGCACCAAACGAAGAGGCATCAGAGAGGTGTGATATCTATGGGCCTATACATCACACGATTGGCCCGCTACTTCAGCCTGCTCAACACCGCGGCTCAAACATCCTCCTACACTTTGATTGGCCGGATGTCCCCTCAGGGCATCCAATCTATGCTACATATGAGGATGATCCAGCGCCGACGTGGGACCGATCCTCTACAGTACCACCTACTCAGGAGGATCTCGAGGACATTACTGATGATGTCCCACCACCACCAGAGGAGGCCCCAACTGAGCCACCACCCCCTCGCTGCCTAGTTCATGCGGTAGTTTCACACGCTGACATATCTAAGCGCCTTACACAATTCAAGCAGCAGTGCCTCTAACGCTTAGATCATAACGACGCTACTCTTCAGCAGATATGCCTGCACCTCCACATCTCCGCACCGCCCCCACCGCACGAACCATCTGAGGATTAGAGCTTCCTAATCCTCTTTTCTTCTCTTTTATTTTCCTTTTTATTTTTCCTTTTATTTTATTTCATCTTATCTTTTTCATTATTTGAATTTTAGTATTTTTAGAACTTAATTTATTTTCTTTCTTTATTATTTCATATCGGCTATCCCTTAACAAACATAATCTATTAATCCAAATTCCCTTAAGCTGATAAATGCTTTCACAGTTTCAAAGGAGCTCTACAGCTCAAATCCAAAATCTAATGGGAAAACCCTGCCACAACTACCGGCTCTTTCAATTCCTATATCCGTCTCACAAATTCATCCAAAATTTAGGGAGTTTCATGTCTTTCCCTATCTTGTGATCTTATGCTTCTATTGCTACTAATGTATCTTTGTACATTGAGGGAAACGTACATCTTAATTGTGGGGGGGGGGAACTTACTTTTAGTTATTACATTCTCATTGAAACCCCTGAAAATTTTTAAAACTAACATTTTGCATTGTTCTCAAAATTTCGAATTCTCACTTTCACTCTTTGCATTATCTTCAATCTCCTATTAGGAATTAATTCTGATTGATTTATGATTTCTATTGATATGTTGAGAATTAAGACATAGGTGTTTATGCCTTGATTATTCAAACTTTAAAACACTAGGGAATCAAGCATGATAAGTTGAAATTTTTGAGAATGTAAATTTTTTCTAGGTTATTTTCCCTAATTTTAAGTGTTATCTTGAGATTTGAAATTCGCAAGATTGACATCAAAAGCCATAATTTTGGTGAGACTTTTGAGCCTTTTGAGCATACATTCTTTCGTGCTCACTATCATTGTTGCTTTGAGTGAGTCAATACTGATTTGTTATTCTAGAACTTGCTTCGATTATACATGTTGAGACTACATCATTGATTTGATATACCGAAATGATAAAGACACCTAGGATTTAACCCACTTACTCCATAAAAGCCTACCTCCATAAAGTAACCTCTAGTGAACCCCGTTGAGCCTCACAACCCATTTCTTTGACCCACCTCCAATATTAACCCATAACTTGTTTTTGTTGAATTCCATTCAATTATTTTGATCCCTATTTTTGTCGAGATTTGAGTTGAATTATTATCTAGCTTTATTCTCTTTTCCAGGTTGTAAAGTTGTAAATATTCAATTTATTGATTTGATTTGTTCTTAAAAAAATGTGCGTATACAGTTAATTCAGTTGTAATTCGTAATAGTTCAATAGTTTTTGCATATTTCTACAAGCTTCTGAATCCAGAACGATGCCATCATAAGGCTTAGCTCTAGGAATATGTTCCAGTGATATAGATTTTTCTAGCTAGATGATTTCTCGATTCAATCTCAATTCTAACCCTCTTTTTCAGCTTGTGACAACACCACTAAACCAAAGCCCTATTAAAACCATTGAAAGACCTTTTGATCGATGTGTCATATCAATCTATAGTGGTGGAGATTTGATTTCCTTGCAAGCCTATGGTAATAACTTTTCAGGTTGACTAAAGAGTGCTTAATTCTTGAACCCTAAACACTTTGAGTGAATAGAGTGAATCTTTAGTGAGGATGTCAAATCTTGTTGACTTTGATTGAGAGGTAATTACTTAAGAGAAGGGAGAAAACCTATGTTTCTGTGATAAAATTCTCAACTTAGAATGATTGAATCTTTAATGTTCTTCTCATTGAATTTTTATGGTATGATTACTTGTGGATTAGTTTGAAACATTATTGATAGGGATTGTAAAGTAAAAAGAATGATTCTTAATTGTGAGTTGAGATTTTGCTTGAAGACAAGTAAAGGCTTAAGTGTGGGGGTATTTGATAAATGATAAATTATACATGTTTTTACCTTAGGCTTAGCCTAATTTTGGGATGAATTATCATTGAATTTGTGGAAATTGGTGCTCTAAATCCTTCTATTTCATGTCTTATACCCAGGTGAGCTTAAGGAAGAGAAAAGAGCAAGAAACGAGCCAAAAAGGGGCAATTTAGGCCTAATTCAATAATCAACACGGCCCGAAGATTCACCACATGGCCGTACCACACGGTCGTGCCACACGACCGTGCCATCTTGAGCTCGAACACAGCCCAACCCCGACGAGCACGACCAGACCACACGACCATGCCACCATCAACAGGCCTGACAAAGGCCTGGGCCTCAATCCACACGGGCGTGGCACACGGGCGTGTCCCTATCATGAGGAAGTTAAATTTCACTCAGAAAAGGCTACTTATGGGCTAAGAAAGACACTCCAAAGCTCTATATAAAGACCTTAAGGGGCAACTACTAAAGAACAACTTTTTCTCTCCTCAAAAGAGTGCTTTTCTTCCCTCAAGAAAGTGTTTATTTCCTGTTAACACAAAGAGTAGAAGTAGGGAATTATTCCAAGGGAAGCCGATTGATCCATCTCAGAAGCTGAATTCTCCCTCAAGACTGAAGATCTCCCTTCAAATTCCTTCAGGGGTTTTTGGGTTCTTTATGTTTTGTTATCTTATTTCTTTTGAGATGTTTTCTTTTATAATCATGAACTAAACCCCCCAAATACTTAAGGGGGATGAAGCCTAAGACAGATCTTGTTATTATTTTCTCTTGAATTATATGATGAATATTTGATTTGTTCTTAATTGTGTTTTTAATTCTTAGATTGATATTTTTAGGATATTGATTTAAGTTGAATGTGCTTATGTAGAGGAGCAAAAGTCCCTGCATAGGAGTAGATCCAACACAATTAAGCAGAGTTGATCGCAATCCTAGAGATAGGACGAAAAAAATCTACCGGATTAGGGTCAAACCTAATAATGGAATCCATAGATCAAGTTAATGTGACACTAGGGGTTTTAATTAGAAAGAGATTTCAATTAATCAACCTAGGGTTAGTTTTTTTTAGTCTCGAGAGAGATATTAACATAAGTTAGGGATTTTAACGAATCAAGTCAAATGAATAAATCGTCTAGTTCAAGAGTTGATAACAAGTGAAGTCTAGGTGGATTCTCCCTTGAGTATTGCCCAATTCAATCAGTTTTCCCTAAGAGTTTTCCCCAATTCACTTTTTGTGCATTCATAGTTTTTTTTTAGAATTAGTTTAGTTTCATAAAAACCCCTTTTATTTCTAGGTTAAATAATAAAAAGAAAGTTAGTACTAGTACTTTTGGTTCCCTTGGATATGATATCTCGGTCTTGCCACTAAGCTATACTACTGTTCGATAGTTGCGCTTGCCTTAAAATCGTAATAATAGTTAGTTTTTGGTGTGATCAGTATTATAAATTTTATTACGTCATATCGCAAATATCACAGGTTTGTGATTTGCAAACCAGGGAGGTCCTTCTTCGAGGTTCATTGTATGATGGATTGTACAAACTTTCCTTACATGGCTCTTCCGAAACTGTTTTGTCTTTTGACCCAACTCAGTGTTTTTCTTCTATAGTGCATTTAAGTATATGGCATGCTGATGTTTGGGGCATAGCTCTAGTTTCTTCTAATGGTTTGCATTACTATATTGCATTCATTGATGCATATACTAGATAACTTGGCTTTATTCTCGCAAAAAAGTCAGAAATGCTTACGATTTTTCCACTGTTTCATAGACAAGCTGAAAGAACTCTTGCTTGCAAACTTCATGCCTTACAAATAGATGGGGGAGGTAAATTTCAGACGTTGAAATGGTACTTGTCTTAGCAAGGCATTACGCAGAGTGTTACATGTCCATATAGTTTTGAACAAAATGGCCTAGTTGAACGCAAACACAGACAGATTGTTGAAGCCGGTCTCTCCATGCTGGCTCTTGAGTCCATGCCTTTAACCTATCGGAATGATGCCTTCAGCAGTGCAGTATACTTGATAAACATGCTGCCTTCTTCTCCCTTAGGCAATATATCACCATATGAAAAACTTTTTCAGGTGTAACTGAACTATTCATCCTTTCGAGTCTTTGGCTACTTGTGTTTTCCCAGTCTTAGACTGTACAACACCTACAAGCTTCAGTTTCAATAAACACCTTACTCATTCTTAGGATACTCTCCACTACACAAAGGATATCATTGTTAGGATAACAATGGTAGAGTATACATTTCTTGCCATGTCTCATTTCATGAGTCAGTGTTCCTATTTAAAACTATCAGCTCAAAACATGCTCCCTCCATGCTCCTTTTACAATCCAGTTCTAAGTTGCTTGTCTTGTTCCCAGATCGTCTAACTCATGCTACTCCGATAAATATTGATTCATCCAACCCTCAAGTCAACTCTTTGAATAGTACTCCTCTGTCCAACTCACCTAGTGCAGTCCAGTCTCTTTGTGGTCACTCTACATTTGGAATACCTAGTACTGGTCTACCAGATCCACCGCCTCCTCAAACTTCTGTTGCACTCAACTCTCATGCTATGGTTACACGTAGCAAAGCTGAAATCTTTAAACCTAAGGCATACCTGGGCAAAGAAACTTATTTCTCAAGTGATACTCCTGTTGACATCCATGAAGCAATGCATAGTAAGTTATAGGCTCTTCTTCAAAATAACACGTAGAGCCTTTATTCACTTCTTGATAGTCAAAGATCCATCAAATGCAAATGGTTTTTAAGGTGAAAAAGAAGGCTGATGGAATTGTGGAAAGGTTTAAAGCTTGATTAGTGGCCAAAGGGTTTTCTCAACATGCTAGACTTGATTTTCGAGATACCTTTAGCCCAGTGGTTCGAGCAGCAACCATTCGGATTGTCCTTGCTATTGCTATTATGAATGGGTGGTCATTAAGACAAATTGATGTCAATAATGCTTTTCTCATTGGAGACTTGACTGAAGAAATCTACATGGATCAGCCACATGGGTTTGAGATCTCAGGTAACAATGGATAGAAGCTAGTTTGCAGACTGAACAAAGCTTTGTATGACCTATGCCAAGCTCCTCGTGCGTGGTTTCACACCCTCAAACAGTACTTGGTTGCTCAATTTGGTTTTCATGCATCAAAGGCTGATCCCTCATTGTTCATTCAAGTGTCTTCAGGAAATGTCTTATTGCTTATGGCTTATGTCGATGACATAGTTATAACAGGCAACTCAAGTAAGGATATTGACAATGCGATGCATCAGCTTCATAATAAGTTTGCTCTTAAAGATATGGGAAGACTGAATTTTTTCTTAGGCATTGAAGTTCAACACACACACACTACAAGGGCTGCTTCTTAATCAGAAAAAATACATTTCAGAGATACTTCACAAAACGAGAATGGTAGGAGTAGTAGCTATACCTACACCCATGGTGAGCACTCCCAAATTGGCTGCTTTAGATGGTAGTCTACCATTTGTTGATGTTTATTTGTATCGGAGTATAGTTGGAATGCTTCAATATATGTGCATTACATGCCTGAATTTGTCATTTTGTGTCAACAAACTAATTCAATATATGGATCTCCCAAGTGAAACTCATTCGAAAGTAGTGAAATGAGTACTGAGGTATCTTATTGGAACTATTGATCATGGTCTGTACTTCTCAAAAGGATAGTTTGAAGTAGTCTGTTGCTTTGATGCTGACTGGGCCTTATCTGTTGAAGATCGACGTTTCACCACAGGATATGTTGTGTATCTAGGACCTAACCCTGTTGCATGGTGTTCCAAGAAGCAAGCTGTAGTGTCTAGGTCCTCATCTAAAGCAGAATTTCGCAACTTAGCCAATTATGTATCTGAGCTGTTGTGGGTTAAACAATTGATCGATGAAATTGGTATGCCAATCTATTAGTCACCAGTGGTCTGGTGCGACAACACCTCTACAGTGTCAATAGCTGCAAACCCCACACATCATGCCAGAGTAAAACATGTAGAGATCGATTATCACTTTATTCAGGAAAAAGTTCTAGATGGTACACTGCAGGTTAATTTTGTTCCATCAACAAAACAGGTTGCTGATGTCCTTACAAAGCCATTCACACCCAAACAGTTTGCATCATTTCGACAGGTTCTTAGAGTTCTCTCAAAAGATGATGCTCTCAAATGTTCAAATTTTGAAGAAATTGGGAGAATGTTAGGATAACAATTAATTCTGTTAATCTATTAAATGAGTTAGTTAGTTGTTAGCTTTTAGTTAACTATTAGTTAATCTGTTAACCAGCCGTTGTAGTTAGTATGCTTTACTATATATAAGCATAAACATCATCTATACGAGATATATAGTTTTTCAACAATGAATTCTTCTTGATTAATATAGTTTTTCTTCAGTTTATCTTCTTTTCTTTTTAAGTTTAACAGAAGGTGGAGGGATCAAATTTGTGATTTACCCATCTCTAAAGGAGCCTTCGAAGATAGATTGACTTGGATTCATAATCTGTATGGCTGTTACACTTCAAAGTTGGCGTATTCTTGGCTTATCCTTAAGAGAGTGGGCTTTGGCCCTCATAGGGCCTTCTGGCGTGTTATTTGGAAATTGAAGATGCTGCCAAAAATCAAGGTGTTCAATTGGAGGGTTGGCCATGAGATCCTCCTTACCTATAATAAAACTGCGCTCATTCGGCAGGACTTAATTGTGAGGAAATGTCCTCGTTGTGATGCTGATGAGGAGACCCTCATTCATGCGTTGAAGGACTGTCCATCGACTCGGGAAATTTTGACTCCTGGAGGGCTTGACAATTGGTTAATTAATGGTAACTACATGAGGTGCATTGACAGACTGGAAGACACTTTTCGGGTTATAGATTTGAAGGCTGCTGCCGACTTCCTTACTTTGTTATGGAACTGTTGGCACAGCAGGAACAACCGTATTTTTAAGGACAACAAGGACGATGCTCGTGGGGTTTAGGAAAGGGCGATGATCCTTAGTGATGACTTTAGAGTTCATAATCTGGTTAATTATCCTATTATTCCGGTGACCGCTATTTGTAAAGCTTGGACAAAACCGCCGACTGGTGTTATTAAAATTAACTTTGACGCGACGATCTCAAATGGAAAGATGGGTTATGGAGTCACTGCTAGAGACGAAGACGGGTTTGTGGTCAGTGGAAGTGGGGGGATTAAAGACTGCTCGATGATCGCTGAATGGGCAGAAATGGTGGCTTTCGAAGAAAGTCTAAAGGTTGCTAAGAGGTTGAAGAAGCAGAATATTATATGTGAATCCGATTGTGCTAATTTGGTAAATAAGATTAATAATAGGGAGAATGATGTCACCATTATGGGCAGCCATATTAAAGCTTTGTGTACTCAATTTGATATGTATGATTCAGTCAAAGGTCGTTGGACAAACAGTAGTAACTTAGTGGCTGACTTTATTTTTCACTTTGTTATTAAAAACAATTGTAACTGGTGCTTTGACATGAATTATCCGATGGATATTCATGAGCTTATTATGGTGGATGCAATAAATTGAGTGGGATCTTTTATGGTCATTTTCTTTAAAAAAATTTACCTGTTTTTGCTGGTAGCAGAAAGAAGGAAGCGCATTTTTTTTTAATTTTTTTCCAAGATTTTGAAGCATTCAGTTCTTGGTTTTCGGTGGGTGCGGTGCCCATCTTTATTTTTGCTAAAAGAATAGTTGGATTGCTGACTGAGGTGGGTTGTCCCTGCATTTAGTGGGGTTTATTTCTGTTGCGGTGGCGTGCCGCCCCGGGTTGTACGATCGTGGTATATGTGGTTGGCCGAGAACTTCATTGCCTGAATTAGGTTCTGCTCAATGGGAAAGAAAGTCGTTCTTGTAAAGGTTTTGTTGTATCTCTGCCATTATTAACTCGAGAAAGGATTGGATGAAACGGTTATGCTACATCATCCATGTCCCTTCCCAATCAATTAATGATATGTCAGTTATTTTTTACAAGTCATTTACAAATCATTTAATTGTATTTTTAATTATTTAATGACATGTTAATTAATTTTTACATCTTATTTACACATTATTTAATTAGATTTTTTTAATCATAAATCCCTAAAATCCTAATTACAAATTACTCAATCCTAATAAAAGTTATATTTTCACCATGTCTCTGCCCTGCTGCTCTTTTTTTTTTTCCGGCATTTTTCCGGCAACTGCTTGGCTATTTCACGTCTCTACCGTGCTGTTTTTTTTTCAGCAACTGCTTTGCTACTTCACGTCTCTGCCCTGCTGTTATTTTTTTCAGCAACTGCATTGCTGGTACAATCCCTGCTAATTTGCTTTGGTTTTTCTGCGTGGCTGCTGCATTTTATTTTACAAGTGAGTTTTTTTCAGTCATCTATTATGCGTATTCACGGAAGGGTGAAATCGGGTTGTTTCGGATGGAGGATTCCAGTTTTCCTTGTGGGACTAGTCCCGAGACACTTTTGATCAATTGCCTTAGTGATGATGGTGATGATCGGAGCGTTGATCATGATGATCGAAGTAGTCAGATTTCGGGTTGTTGTAGTGTTGTGAATGATGGGGTGAAGAGAGAACGGCCGAATCGTTCTCCTCCCTTTTGTTTGATTGTTTGGAGAAGATTGTTGCAATGTCCTATAATTTGCTTGTTTTAGTTGAAAATTTGAAATCAAACTTAAAACTTCTTATTACAATATTGAAGAGGTGTGTGCCACCTGTTTTAGTTGATGATATCCATTGTTATTCTTAAATTGTTTGTCCAGAGAATCGTTAGATGAAAACTTATATTGAGGAATCGATTTTGTTATTTTTTATTTTCAATGTTTCATAGTAACATGAATTCTACATGATGAGTACATATATATATATATATATATATCTTGGAGTGTATTAACCAAATAATAATGTAACTTGGTTCATTTATGCGGTTTGTCTGATGTGTAATGATAAACCATAATATATACACATTTTTACCCCATGCTTAGCATATTTATGGATGATTTATCATTAGATTTATGGAATTCGGTGCTCCTAATCCTTTAATTTCATGTTTTTATACTTAGGTGAGCATAGGAAAGTGAAAAGAATGAGAAACGGACCAAATGGGCCAAAATTACAGTGCAACACGGCCTGGACCTCCACACACGGGATACCCGCACGCCCGTGTCAATTTAACAGTGTTGAACACGGCCTACACAGGCGTGTCCCTATCGTGACCTGTTTTAAATTCACGCGAAAAAGGCTACTTAGGGGCTAAGAAAAGCATTCTAAACTCTATATAAACAACCTAGGAGAGGACTAAAGGCACAAAGGGTAGAAGGCAGGGAATTACTCAAGGAAAGCCGATTGATCCATGTCAGAAGCAAGGATCTACATCAAGACTGAAGATCTCCCTTCAATTCTTTTAGGAGTTTTAGGTTTTCTTTATGTTTTGATGTCTTTTTTATTTTGAGATGTTTTCCCTTTTTATTATGAACTAAATCCCCTAAATACCTAAGGGGGATGAAACCTAAGACGGATCTTGTTATTGCTATCTGAACTATATGATAAATATTCGATTTGTTCTTAATTGTGTTTTCAATTCTTGAGTTGATATTTCAGGATTTTAATTCAAGTCGAATGTGCTTATTCAGAGGAGCAAAAGTCCCTGTTTAAGAGTAGATCCAACAATTAAGCGGAGTTGATCGCAATCCTAGACATAGGACGACGAAAATCTGCTGGATTAGAGTCAAATCTAATAGGGGGATCCATAGATCGAGTTAATGCAACACTAGGGCTTTTAATTAGAAAGAGATTTCAATTAATCAACCTAGGGTTAGTTATTATTAGTCTTGACGGAGATATTAACATAATTTAGGGATCTTTACGGATCAAGTCAAATGAATAAATCGTCTAGTTCATAGTTAAATAACAAGTGAAGTCTAGGTGGATTCTTCCTTGGGCATTGCTTTTATCAATCAAGTTATCCCAAAGTATTTCCCTAACTTATTCTTTTTCGCGTCTTTAGTTAGTTAAAATCTTAGTTTACAAACAACCTCTCTTTATTTCTAGGCTAGATAATAGGAAGAAAGTTATTACTAGTACTTTTAGCTCCTTGGATTCGACATTCCGGTCTTGCCACTAACTATACTACTATTCGATAGGTGCGCTTGCTTTTTATCGTGATAATAGTTAGTTTAGGTACGATCATTATTATTACTTCATCACAATCACGATCACGTAAAATTCAACATTCGCCGAGGGAAAGCATTATAGTTGTTTTACATTGCTCCTGAAGCAAGTATGTCTGATTTGATGAAAGTTCGACACGTATGGTGTTGTCTTTGGTTACTGTTATTTACATTGTTTACAACTTGACTATAAATTTTGTAGCAATGGATGTAGAAGATGACATAAGAGAGGGCTTGGCTTCCTCCATTATCCTTCAATCTTTGGAATCCACTCGGTAGGGAGATAGGCTTTCTAATAAGGATTTGGCTTGGGTTAATTCCTGTCTTGTTAGAAATACTAAAATTTTGGAAAGAAATTGGTCTTCTTTCAAAGATGTTTTGCCAGAGTGTCTTTGATAATCCAACATAAAAAGTAAATGATAGAATAAAAAGGTGTGAAATTTAATAAGCAGAAAAGAGTTACGATATATGAGAGTTTTTTTAATGAGAATTTACACAAAACAAATGCATATTATATATGAGTTTATTGTTTTCGAGAATTTTTTTTACAAAGTATGAAAAAAATATTGAAGTTTCTAGTTGTGTCATTTCCAAAAATAACATCAAATTACCAAAACAATATACTAACACAAATATTGATTGAACTTTTTCCATATTAAATAATAACTAAAACAAAATACAATATAACACTATAAAAACCATATAATAGTATTATTCTCAAAACATTATAAAAGAATTACACATAATAATAAAATTGAAGTCTTTCTCATGAATTATCATCAGTTTTTTGAGATTCTAAACCATTTGAGAAATATTCCTGCATTAAAAGTATTATACTATTAGATAAACCCTTGAATTATATATATAATAATTTGTGACAATATAAGTAAAAACATATTACTTGAGTCTTGAATAGCGATGGATCATTCTCTTCCAGCAATTTAGTATAACTCATGTTAGATGAAGAATTGAACATCCAATTTGAAGAAAAATCCTAATAAAAATATTTTTACAATACATGTACTTAAATATTTAGGACTTTTGACATTTAAAAAGAATAAGCATCCAATCAATACATGTAGAGAATGAAAAAAGTGATTATGGTAGTTTGGAGTCATTAACATTGGAATTTGATGATAAGAAAAATAACCATGAGTTTGAGACTCCATTGGGAGAGGCACTACTAGAGAACCTTCGTGCATAAGTCATTTGTTTTGTTTCCCTTGGTCAAAATAAAAATTATTTGTTAAATTCAAGACATAAATTAATTAAATAACATAACAAATAGATGCAAATATAATAATAAAGGAAAGCATACTCACATTATATTTTCTCCTTATCTTTTGAAACTTGAGAGAGCATTGCCTTTGTTTTTTTCTTTTGATTTTTCTCAAATTGGCTTTTCATTCGAGAATTTTTTGAACCCTTTGTTTTGACACATACAGGATCAAACATTAATTTTTCACTTGATCTCCCATTGCCATCATTGGTAGCATCTTGAAAAGATGTATGCTTTGAAATTTCTGAATCATTAACTTCTTGCATAGTTGCCAGCTCCTTTTCAACTAAGTGCAATGCCTCAAATAGTTTTTCTTTGACAATTTGAGTACACTTAGGAGTCAATGAACCTTTTTCAAAAAGGTTGTAACTGATATGATTCAACTCACTGAGGTGCAACAAACAACTAGATTTTTCTTCATGTGCTAATGAGGCTCTAAAATCACTTGCCAGGAATGACTTTGCTTTTTTTGTCCATCTCCTAAGTATATATTTTTCTGGTATCTCTTTAATGTTATTCATAAGAAAAGCCCGTAAATCATGACGAAAAAGTAATCCAAGACTTTCAAACATTTTACAGCTGTAGTAACCCATTTTTGCCCAGGCTATACAAGGCCCAAAAATAAAAATAAACAAAAACCAAAAAATAATAAATAATGTTTTTACAGTCCATTTACACATCCCACAAAAATTTAGCCTTTTACAAACCCAATACCCCTTTACCCAATACTAAACAAAACCAATGGCCATGACCCGATAAACCCGAACCCAATCCTAATCTAATCTAATGTTAACCCCAAGCCCAAGAGGCCCAATCTGTTAAACAGCTTTCAGGAAACCCTAGGGTTGCTAGGAAACCCTTGCGCCGCAACCAACACAGGATCTCATTTCACGCCGCAATCGGCGTGCCAATCCCACCACCGACGGATCCTCGTCGTTTACCTGCAAAAGGAAAAGGGAAAACACAGCGACAGCAACAGATATGGCATAACGAATCTGTATATTTGTTTCTATCTTTGTAATAGGCTATAAAAACAGAACCCAAGCAATGTAATCGAATACGCATACTACACATAAATAAAAAACCTGAAAAAGTGATTCTCGACAGTTTCGATTTGCTTAAGTCCTTTTATTATTTCTTTTTTTCTTTTTTATACATGCAAATACATAAAAACAACAAACTCCCCGTTTTATGCTAAAAAAGGTGAAGAAATTTACCTCCAATCACCGTGAGTGGCGGCGCTGATGACAGCGCGTGGGCGCGTGAGGTGGTGGGCCGATGATCGTCGTCAGAGCTCAGGCCGAGGAGGGGAGAGCATTTCGGAGTGTTTTTTTTTTTTTGTTTTTTTTAGAATGGTTTTAAATTTTTTTTAAGCTGATATTTAATTTATATAACCCTAAGGAAACGACGCCGTTTTGGCTTAATTCATAAGCACCAAAACGACGCCGTTTAGACAAAGGATCTGTGCGTTGACCCGTTTACCTGGGGAGGATCAGCGTGTCTTATTAAAAGTGGATATTTACCCCGTAGGCCCTTCTGCAATTTTATCCTTCATGATTTCGTCCAATTTCTATTTTTCTTTTATTATTAATTTGGCCCGGACTTTTGTTTTTATTTTAATTTATTCCTTTAGGTCATTTTCAAGTACATTTAGAACGACACCGTTTTGGGATTATGGTCTATTTACCCAGTGAGTCCCTGTTACATAACGCGCGATTCAATTAAAACCGTAATTCAGTTTTATTCTTTTTAAAATTACGCCATAAAAGTTATTAAATTTTAATTTTAATCCTTTTATTCAACTTTTATTTTGACCTAGTTTTTTATTATATTAATACTTTGAATATATATTATTATCTTATATTTTTATATAATTATTTTATTACATATTTTCATATATATTTTTATTATCTATTACATATTATTTTACAATTTATATATAATATATTATGCTTTAAATTAATTTAATAATGTAAAGTTTTTATATATTATTTATTTTTTAAGTATGTACATTATTTTTGTTGTTATATATCATGTATATTTTTTTCCTTCCTAAGTTTTTATATTATTTATTAAAATGCCTTAACTATTTTATACGCATATATATACTTTTAAAATTATATTTCTTTTATCCCTTTTTATTATAATATCAATTTGTGTTTTTAAAACACTTCTTTTTGTTTTCTATTATCATTTTATCCTTTTTATTATAATTTTTTTATTCACTTCTAAGTTTTTATATTTTATAATATGTTATGGTTTATTTTATATTTGTATTTGTCAATGTTATATGTTTATTTTTACTTTAGCATAGTAGTTTTATCATATGTATAATTCGTTAGTTTATATTGTTTCTTTAAATTGCCTATATTTGCATGAAGTGTTAATGTATATCATAAATTGCTCTAATATTTATGTCATGTGATGTATTAATGCTGCATTTTTTATCCAAACATTGTTTTAGAATTGGTCCCATTTAATTATTGTTTTTTATCAAAAAAAATGTTTTTCAATTAAGGCAATATTTGACATTTGGGATTTTCGAAAGAATCGTGCCCTAACTTACTGGGCTTCGATTTCTTTCATTAATTTAAAACGGTCAAGTATCCTTTTCAAATTAAAACGAACAAATTTTCAAATAAAAACTATCTTTGAAAATTTAAGATGTAGCGTCCTAACTTACTGGATGTGATGTTTTAATATTTCAGGATAGAGGTTTCTAAAAACGAAAGATATTTAACGTTTCGGAAATTTAAAGGGCCGTGCTCTAATTTACTGAGATTCGACCATTTTTAATCCAAATAATTAAATGTCTCTTAAAAGGGGTAATAAGTTTTTGAAACTCAAAAGGATCAAACTTTTTAAAAAAATCTTTTCAAATCTTCGACACTAGGACATTTTATAATCAGTTTGGTACCAATTTTTAGGCGTTACGAGGGTGCTAATCCTTCCTCGTACGTAACCGACTGCTGAACCCGTTTTCTCGATATTTCGTAGGCCAAAATCAATATTTTAAAAAGGTGATCCAATCACACCTAAAAGATTAGTGGTGACTCCATTTTCATTTTTTAAAGTCGACCCCATTTTCCAAAACTTAAAAATGGTTTCAACAGCTTGGCGACTCCACTGGGGACAATAAGAGAGTCAAGCCATAAAATTGATTATTTTCTGTCCTTTTGTCGAAGTTTGGAAATTTGATTTGAAAAATTACAAATCCTTTTACATGTGTTTGCATTGTTGCATATGTTTTGTTACATTCTCGCACACATTGCATTTGCATGACCGTTATGGTCACACCCTTAAGTGGGAGTGAGAAACTACACCTCCGTGAGGTTTTCACCTCCGTGCAGGATAGTGGATCGCTTCCGGGATACATCCGTACCTATGTCTTCGTGAGATTTTCATCTCCGTGCAGCCATAGGGAAATGTATTCCCCTGAACTGAACTCGGTCTGTATGAGCCTATAATAGGTGAAGGTCGAGGAATCTGCTGGTTTAGGTACCTCAACTTTAGAGCTAAACCACACGTAGAAGACATAGGTGTCCACCCTAGGTAGAACTGTGTTAAACCTTAGTAGTTACCCTGATAGGTGTTTGCTTATTCTATTTGCTTTATGTTTTAATTCGTGATACTAACTTGTTGTGCTTTATTTTGGTGCATGTCATCTTATATTCTAAAAGGTATCGATTCAAGGTTAGTTACTAAGTTAGAAAGCTGGTTATGGAGAACGAATTTCTTGATAAAGTGGGAAACAATGCGGCTGTCCGTAAATGGTCAGAGGAAACACAACTAGCAAAAGAAGATAGCCTAGCTGAAGGATACATATAAGAATTATGGGACTACATTCGCATTAGTGTGACGCAAAATAATCTCCAAGAGTTAAAGGAGATATGGGATCAATGGAGTAACGAGGCCAAGCAGTTGTTCTACTACAATTATGGGGATCTGTCGTACCTGCTGGATATGAAGGTAGATGAGCGTTTGTTTCGAGCCATTACTCAATATTGGAACCCTGCGTATAGCTGCTTTACTTTTGGAAAGGTTGATATGGTACCCACGGTGGAAGAATATTCAGCTTTGTTGCGTTGTCCCAGAATTCAGGTTGATAAGGTTTACTCAAGGGCTAATTGTATTCCAACTTTTGTAAGGAAGTTGATGAATATCACGGGGATGAGCGAGCAGTGGGTCACAACTAGAATCAAGCAAAAAGGTGAGTGTAAGTGCATCCCATGGAAGGCTTTGAAGGAGTTGATTCTAACTCATCCTGATGAGAAAAAGAAAGTTGACGTTTTTGCTTTAAGTATATATGGATTGATGATTTTCCCTAGGGCATTGGGATATGTGGATGAAGCCGTGTCAAATCTTTTTAATCAACTCGATAAACAGGTTACACCTGTTCCTGCCATCTTGGCTAAAACGTTTTGATCGTTGAATGTATGTAGGAGAGCTGGCGAGGGCAGATTCATAGGATGTGCACAGTTGCTATTCGTTTGGTTCCACAGTCATTTCCAGAAGGTGAGTAAAGTTTCCTATCAAGCTTTCTTCAAGAATTATTCTCCTTTATAGGAAATTGTTGCAGCACCACGGAGAGATGATATGTCGGAAGAAAATTGGATAGCACTTCTCTGAGATCTCCAAGAAGATGATGTTGAGTGCCGAGCTCCTTGGTTGGTTCTTGATGAAATTTTGTACCAATGTGGGAGTTTCGATTGGGTCCCACTACTTGGAATTTGGGGAGCCATAGGATATTCACCTTTGCTCGTGTTGAGGCAGTATAGGTCAAGACAGTTTATACCGGCAACACATGGGTTGGCTCAATGTGAGTTTTCGTACAAGGGAGATCGTTATAAGAAATTGGTTAAGGAAATTTCCAATGCTTGGAATCAGACTTGCCACATGAAGATAGTGGATGTGTGCTCAGCGACGAGTCCAGAATACACGGAATGGCGGAGAAGACGAGTTAATGACAATATCCCAATGCCAAGTTTAGAAGGTGCTCGACTAATCGAAGAGTACTTGCGAGTGGTCCCATCGGAGTTAGAGATTATGAAGCAATATTTTGAAAAGAAAAGTTCAGAGTTCGAAAAACAAATAGAAAAGTTGGAAGAAGAAAAGATGCATCTCAGATTAGACGCGGATGTTCAGAAATTGGAGGCTGAAAAGTTAAGAAAGGAGAAGAGGAAGGTTGAAGAAGATCGAGATGACCTGAAGGTACAATATAAGAAAATACAGCTGTCTATGAAAAGAGCCGGATTGGGGAAGACTTCAGAGCTGTGGCAACAAGAGATTCGGGTAGAAAAGGCCAAAGTTCACCAGTGGGAGAGGAAGTTCCAAGAAATTGAAACACAGAACGAAGCCTTAGAAAGGAGCTTAGCAGAAAGTGAAAAGGAGAAAAGTGGATTAAAGGCTAGAGTGGCCAAATTGGGACGGTCCCTTCATCAACATCGAAGCCGTCCGCAATTGAGCTAAAGTCAAGTTTGAATAAGATTGAAGAAATAAAAGGGAAGATTGAAAGATTAGAGTTGGCGTTACAAAACTATGAGCTCCATATTGAGCATCTTGAAGTAAGAGAGGGGAATTGGAAGGAAGAGCTTCATCACTTTTAGGATCAAGTAAGAAGTACGAATTACCTCATGGGTGAAGCCATAGCTCAGATTTGAGAGGTAGCTGATCATCTACAGACCTTGGCAGTACAGGCTGATACATTGAGCATGAAGTATGAGCTGCAGTCCTATCATGGTCAAGAGCTAGCCTTATTGTTTAGTAAAGTTAAAACTTTGGGCCTTAGGGCGAAAGCATATTTGTAGCCCGTTTTGTGTAAAGGATTTTGTTTTCTAATAAAGTTTTCTAAATGAAATTGAATCAGAATTGATATCTTTTTGCATTCATGCATTTGCATTACATTACATTATATGCATTTAAATCCATAGGAAGACCCTAATTAGTGAAGGTTATTACAGAAGTGAGAGAGAAAAGAAAAAAAATCTGGAAGCTATACACCGTTACAGTACACCCGCCAAGACCAAGAATATGGATCAGAGATTTAAACAGCTTCAAAAGGACATGCAAGACCAGTTGCAAGAGCAGTTGGCAAAGATACAGCAGGATATGAAAGAACAAATGATAGAGGCCCAGAAGAATATGATGTCTTGATAAACGCTAATTTATACATATTTTTACCTCATGTTTAGCCTATATTTTGGATGAATTATTATCAAATTAGTGAGAATTAGTGCTCTTAATTCTTATTTTTCATATCTTATACTCAGGAGAGCATAGGGAAGAGAAAAGAATAGGAAATGGACCGAAAATGAGGAAAATGGGCCAAAAATGACATAACACACGGCCCAAAGAGTCACCACACGGCCGTGCCATATGAAGATCACACGGTCCAACCCTCGACAAGCACGGCCAGGCCACACGGCCGTGCCAAATCACACGGCCTTTGTCGAACTCACACGAGCGTGGCACACGGGCGTGTTTTAGTCGTAAGGAAGAGGAATTTCACTCGAATTGGGATACTTGGAGGCTAAGAAAGGCTCCCCAAAGCTCTATATAAAGACCCTAGGAGGCAATTCTTAGGGTGTGCTTATTTCCCCCAAAAGGGAAGTATTCTTTGCTGCCAACACAGAGAGTGGAAGAAGGGATTACTCACAGGGAAGCTGATTGATTCATCCCAGAAGCCGGAATTCTGCAGCAATATAGAGGATCTCCCTAAATTCCTTCAGGGGTTTTCGGGTTCTTTTATGTTTTGTTATTTTATTTCTTCTGAGATGTTTTCTTTCTTTATTATGAACTAAACCCCTCAAATACTTGAGGAGGATGAAACCTAAGATGAATCTTGTTATTATTTATTCTTGAGTTATATGATAAATACTTGAATTGTTCTTAATTATGTGTTCTTCATTCTTGATTTAATAGTCCTAGGTATTATTTCAAGAATTGGATGTGCTTAGAGCAGAGAAGCAAAAGTCCCTGTAATAAGAGTAGATCTACCATAATTAAGCGGAGTTACATGCAACCCTAGACATAGGGCGACATAAATCTGCCGGATTAGGGTCAAACCTAATATGGGGAACCATAGATCGAATTAATGCAACCTAAGGAGTTAATTAATAAAGGAACTTTAATTAACAACTTAGGCCTAGTTACTCTACGCCTCGACGGAGGGTTTAGCATAAATTAGGGATCTCTACGGATCAAGTCAAGTGAATAAATCATCTAGCTCAAGAGCCAATAACAAGTGAAGTCTAGGTGGATTCCCCCTTAAGTATTGTCCATATCAATCAGCTTTTCCCTAAAAGTTTTCCCAATTTTACTCTTTGTGCTTTTCTTAGTTAGTTTTAGAATTAGTTTAAACAAACCCCTCTTTTATTCTTAGGCTAGATAATAGAAAGGAAGTAAGTAATAGTACTTTTGGTTCCCTTGGGTACGATAACTCGGTCTTGCCACTAAGCTATACTACTGTTCGATAGGTGCGCTTGCCTTAAACGTCGTGATATTAGTTAGTTTTGGTGTGATCAAGTTCTTTATAAATTTTATTACTTCATATCACACGGATATCAAGTTTTTGGCGCCGTTGCCGGGGAACTAAAATATTACGAACACTCGATTTCTATTACTTTAGCCATTAATATATTTAATTAATTATTTTATTTATTTATTTATTTTTATTTTTATTTTTATTTTGTTCTTTTCTTCTTTTTTTTTCTTTTTTTTTCTTCCTAGGTTTTTCTAAGTTTATTATTATTATTATTATTATTATTATTTTCGTTTTTTTTTATTTTTCTAGGTTTTTCTTGTTTATGACTAGAAACAACCCAACAGGGCCATTACTTTTTGACGAAGATTTAGAAGCTATAGTTCGCAGAAATTGCAAAGAGATCAGATGAAGCCTATATTATCCAGAGCAAGAACCTAAGCACGAGCCAGAACCTACAGAAGAGATAGAAGCAAATCAAAACGTTCTACCACCTCTAGCACTACCATCAGAACCAGTAAACCAGGATGAAGCTCTTCGAACTATGTATGATTATGCTAAACCTAGTTTGATTGGTACTCAAACTAGCATTGTTAGACCTGCTATCGCTGCTAATAATTTTGAACTAAAACCTAACACTATTCAGATGATTTAGCAATTTGTGCAGTTTGACGGTTTGCAGGATGAAGATCCAAATTCACATCTAGCAAATTTCTTGGAATTATGTGATACTTTTAAAATTAATGGCGTTTTTGATGATGCCATTCGACTAAGGCTATTTCCATTCTCTTTAAGGAATAAAGCCAAACAGTGGTTAAATTCTTTACCACGAGGCTCAATCACCACATGGGAACAGATGACAGAAAAATTTTTACTTAAATATTTTCCTCCCGCTAAAACAGCTAAATTACGAAACGATATTTCTTCCTTTGTGCAGATGGATTTAGAAACACTCTACGATGCCTGGGAGAGATACAAGGATCTTTTGAGAAGATGTCCTCATCATGGACTACCTTTATGGCTACAAGTTCAAACCTTCCACAACGGTTTGAATCCATCCACACGACAAATGGTTGATGCAGCCGCAGGAGGAACAATTAATAATAAAACGCCAGAAGCTGCTTATGAATTTATTGAAGAAATGTCATTGAATAACTACCAGTGGCAAATCATGAGGACAAAGCCGACAAAAGCTGCAGGAGTTTATAATATTGATGCTGTTACTATGCTTACTAATCAGGTAGAACTTTTAAATAAAAAGTTTGATAATTTTGTTGGTTCTACGCAGGTGCAGCTAGTTATGCAATGTGACACAACACCAGGAAATATGTTCAATCCAGATTACTCCTCCTATGGACATGGCATGGAAACACAGCAAGCTAACTATATGGGTAACAATTCTAGACTTCAAAATAATCCTTATAATAATACTTATAATGCAGGTTGGCAGAGTCATCCCAGTTTTTCATGGGAAGGACAAAGAAATCAAAGACAACCACCTCATCTAGGATTTCAACAGCCACCGTTCCAACAAGAGAAAAAGCCGAACCTTGAAGAGATGCTCACAAAATTTATTGTCGTATCAGAAACACGTTTCCAAAACACCGAAACTGCATTGAGGAACCAGCAGGCATCAATTCAAGGACTTGAAACTCAAATAGGCCAGCTTGCCAAGCTAATCTCTGAAAAACCGCGAGGTGGGTTATCAAGCAATACTGAGACTAACCCTAAAGAGCAACTCAATGCTGTGGATACGATAGATGATGAGAAGATAACCAAAACCAACCCAAAGCCATGCAAGGAGCCTGTGGTAAGTAAAGGAAAGGATGAGGTAAGTTCCAAAGATGAAATTGTCAAAGAATTCAGACCTCGTATCCCATACCCAAATGCGCTAAAAAAGGACCGCACAGATCAGCAATTCGGTAAGTTTCTTAAACTGTTAAAGAAATTACATATTAACTTACCTTTTGCTGAAGCAATTATACAGATGCCGGAGTACGCAAAATTTTTAAAGGAACTTCTCACAAATAAAAGGAAGTTGGAAGAATTGTCCATAGTGGAACTCAACGAGGAATGCTCAGCTATTCTCCAAAATAAACTGCCAACCAAACTGAAAGATCCAGGGAGTTTTACTATTCCTTGTTTATTTGGTAGCCTAGACACCAAAAATGCTTTAGCTGATTTAGGAGCTAGTATAAATGTCATGCCTTACAAACTGTTTAAACAACTAGGTCTTGGAAAGCCTAAGCAAACTAAGATGAGCATTCAACTAGCTGATAAAACTATTAGGTCTCCTAAGGGAATAATTGAAGATGTGCTCGTCAAAATTGATAAATTTATATTCCCAGTTGACTTTGTTGTTTTAGACATTGATGAGGATAGCGATATACCCTTAATTCTAGGGCGACCCTTTTTAGCAACTGCCAGAACAATAATTAATTTAGGAACAGGTGAACTTACACTACGTGTAGGTGATGACAAAGTTACTTTACAAGCTCAAAAAGCAATTAAAACTGTTGATAATAATATAGTCACGAGTCCTTGTAAAAACATTGAACTCACCACCCAACCTTCTGTGCAGGATACACTTCACATAAAGGCAACCCAATCATAGACAAGTCCATTCAATGGAGATGCACCTGAAAAGTGGACGCTTCAGCGAGGAACTAGATGAGTGGCTGAACTATCATGAAAAACCCAAAACATGTCACACCAACCCAGAGCATCACCAAGATAACCCTCAGGTAAAAACGTGTCAAATCAAGGTAGGGGATAAGGTACTCTTAGGGGAAGACGACCCTCGAATCGTGAATTCAAAAGAGCATACAAGTGACGTACCCTACTTCACGGTAATGAAAATTTTCCCTTATGGTACAGTAGAAATAAAACATGAGTCACTCGGCACTTTCAAGGTAAACCATACTCGACTCAAATCTTATGTTAATAATAAAATTGCAAGCGGGATAGAAGAGTATCAACTCTTCAAACCACCATGAAATACCCAGCTCAAGAAGAGTCAAGCTTAGACTATAAATAAGCGCTTCTCGGGAGGCAACCCGAGCAATAACTTAATAACTTTTCTTTGTTTAAAATTTTTCTAGTATTTTTATGCAGCAACTAACATTTTTTTATGTAGAAATTTAGGCCACACGGCCAGCCACACGGGCGTGCCTAAGGCCGTGTGACATCTTAAAACAGAGACACGATCGTGCACTCAGACCGTGTACAAACAGAGCAGAAGTTTCCCAAAAGCACGAGAGGTCGACAAATCACCACGGCCGTGTGATATGGCCGTGGCAACTTTACGAATTCCACACAGGCTATCAATAATTTCCCACGCCCGTGTCCCCAAGCCGTGGCCAATACTGTCAAATCAGACACGGCCCTGTGACTACCTACACGACCGTGCAAAAAAAAAACGAACAAGTTCACAACGGCCGTGCAATATGGCCAACACGGGCTAACCCCGAGCCACACGGGCGTGTGCCTCTATTCTCCCATTCGGTTCTATTTTTTTCTCATTTTTTTTCCTTTATTAGTTTCATTTTTTTTTCAAAATTTATTTTTATGTTTAATCCTTTTAATCATTACAGTATTAGTTTTTTTTCTATTATTTAATTTTCTATCTTTCATATCAGCCAATCCCTAACGAGTAATCTCTATTAATCCAAAATTTCCACGACTAATTAAATATTTCCACAGTTTCAAAAAAAAAAGAGGTCTACAGATCATATTCGAATGGAAATGGGACCACCTTTGCCACAATTACCGACTCTTCCTCACAAATTCATCCTAAATTCAGGGAGTTTCAATTCTCTTCCTATCTTATGATATTATACTTCTCTTGCTATTTATATATCTTTGTACATTGAGGGCAATATACATCTTAAGTGTGGGGGGGAAGCTTACTTGAAATCTTTACACTATCTGTGAAAATCCCTGAAATTGTACTTCATGCATTGTTCTTAACTAATTCTCAATCTCCTATTAGGAATTTATTCTGATTGATTTATGATTTCTATCGATATGTTGAGAATTAAGATATAGGTGCTTGTACTTTGATTATTCAAACTTTAAAACATTAGGGAATCAAGCATGATAAGTTGAAATTTTTGAGAACCCCAAATTTTTGCATAAGTTATTTTCCCTAATTTTAAGAATTATCTTGAGATCTGAAATTCACAGAATTGACATCAAAAGCCATAATTCTGGTGAGATTTTTGAGCCTTTTTGAGCATACATTCTTTCGTGCTCACTTTTATTATTGCTTTGAGTGAGTCGATACTGAATTGTTATTCTAGAACTTGCTTCGATTATACATGTCGAGACCACATCATTGATTTGATATACCGAAATGATAAAGGCACCTAGGATTTAACCCACTTACTCCACAAAAAGCCTACCTCCATGAATTAACACCTAGTAAACCCCATTGAGCCTAACAACCTTTTCCTTGACTCACCCTCTAATTATTAACCAATAACCCATTTTTGTTGAATGTCATTCAATTATTTTGATCCCTATTTTTGTTGAGATTTGAGTTGAATTTTTCATCTAGCTTTTTTTCTCTTTTCTAGATTGTAAAGTTTTATTCAATTTATTGTATTACTTGAATTCTTGAAAAAAAAAAAGAGAAAAGGAAGAAAGAAAAAGAAAAAAAAAAAGAAAAGAAAAGAGTACATATAGTAAAATTCGATTGTAAATTGTAAATAGTTCGATAAATTTTTGCATATTTCTATTTTTCAAAGCTATGAAGCCAGAAACGATATTATCATAAGAATTAGCCCTAGAAATATGTTTCAAAGTGATAGAGATTTGTCTAGCTAGATAATTTTTCAAGTTCAGTCTCGATTCTAACCCTCTTTTGTAGCCTGTGACAACACCCCTAACCAAGCCCCGTTATAACCCTTAAAAAACCTTTTGATTGATGTATCATATCAACCTACAGTGGTGGAGATTTGATTTTCTAGCAAGCCTATGGTAATAACTTTTCAGGTTGACTAGAGAGTGCTTAATTTTTGAAACCTAAACACTTCGAGTGGATAGAGTGAACCTTTAGTGAGGATGTCAACTCCTGTTAATTAAGATGGAGAGATAATTACTTAGGAGGAAAGAGAAAACTTATGTTTCAATGAAAAAAATTCTCAGCTTAGAGTGATTGAATCTTTAATGTTCTTTTGATTGAATTTTCATTGTACGACTACCTGTAGATTAGTTTGAAACATTATTGATAAAGATTGTAAGTTGAGAAGAATGATTCTTATTTAGGGATTGAGATTTTGCTTGAGGACAAGCAAAGGCTTAAGTGTGGGGGTATTTGATAAACGCTAATTTATACATATTTTTACCTCATGTTTAGCCTATATTTTGGATAAATTATTATCAAATTAGTGAGAATTGGTGCTCTTAATTCTTATTTTTCATATCTTATACTCAGGAGAGCATAGGGAAGAGAAAAGAATAGAAAATGGACTGAAAATGAGGAAAATGGGCCAAAAATGACATAACACACGGCCCAAAGAGTCACCACACGGCCGTGCCACACGGCCGTGCCACATGAAGATCACACGGTCCAACCCTCAACAAGCACGGCCAAACCACACGGCCGTGCCAAATCACACGGCCTTTGTTGAACTCACACGGGCGTGGCACACGGGCGTGTTCTAGTCGTAAGGAAGAGGAATTTCACTCGAATTGGGATACTTGGAGGCTAAGAAAGGCTCCCCAAGGCTCTATATAAAGACCCTAGGAGGCAACTCTTAGGGTGTGCTTATTTCCTCCAAAAGGGAAGTATTCTTTGCTGCCAACACAGAGAGTGGAAGTAGGGATTACTCGCAGAGAAGCTGATTGATTCATCCCAGAAGCCGGAATTCTGCAGCAATATAGAGGATCTCCCTAAATTCCTTCAAGGGTTTTCGGGTTCTTTTATGTTTTGTTATTTTATTTCTTCTGAGATGTTTTCTTTCTTTATTATGAACTAAACCCCTCAAATACTTGAGGGGGATGAAACCTAAGACGAATCTTGTTATTATTTTTCTTGAGTTATATGATAAATACTTGAATTGTTCTTAATTATGTGTTCTTCATCCTTGATTTAATAGTCCTAGGTATTATTTCAAGAATTGGATGTGCTTAGAGCAGAGGAGCAAAAGTCCCTGTGATAAGAGTAGATCTACCATAATTAAGCGGAGTTGCATGCAACCCTAGACATAGGGCGACATAACTCTGCCGGATTAGGGTCAAACCTACTATGGGGAACCATAGATTGAATTATTGCAATCTAAGGAGTTAATTAATAAGGGAACTTTAATTAACAACTTAGGCCTAGTTGCTCTACGCCTCGACAGAGGGTTTAGCATAAATTAGGGATCTCTACGGATCAAGTCAAGTGAATAAATCGTCTAGCTCAAGAACCAATAACAAGTGAAGTCTAGGTGGATTCCCCCTTAAGTATTGTCCATATCAATCAGCTTTTCCCTAAAAGTTTTCCCAATTTTACTCTTTGTGCTTTTCTTAGTTAGTTTTAGAATTAGTTTAAACAAACCCCTCTTTTATTCTTAGGCTAGATAATAGAAAGGAAGTAAGTAATAGTACTTTTGGTTCCCTTGGGTACGATAACTCGATCTTGCCACTAAGCTATACTACTGTTCGATAGGTGCGCTTGCCTTAAACGTCGTGATATTAGTTAGTTTTGGTGTGATCAAGTTCTTTATAAATTTTATTACTTCATATCACGCGGATATCATCTCTCAAATGGCCCAACTATAATGGATAAAAGGAAAGGCTCCATGGCCAACACTGGTGAGGATAATGAGGATTATCCTCCAGGTTTTACCCCTCCTCATGTGCAAGCACCACTTGAGATGCATCCCCGAAGGCCATCTGTCACAATTAGGCCTCAACAAGGGCAAGCTGATACCAGGGTGCCCATGAATTTCCAGGTTGGATCTGGATCTAACCCAGGGGAAAACCTGGCTAATCCTATCCTCCCTAATCTAGACATGGCTGTGAGGGAAGGGATGAGAATGGAAGCCTCAAGGCAGCTAGAGGACCGTTGCAGATGGTTAGAGGAAAAATTCAAGGCCATAGAAGGTGCTGATAAGCGTCATGGAATTGATGCCAAAAATTTGAGCTTGGTCCCAGATTTGGTACTTCCTCATAAGTTTAAGATGCCAGAATTCGAAAAGTACAATGGGACCAGTTGCCCCGAAGCCCATATCACCATGTTCTATAGAAGGATGACCGGCTATGTTAACAATGATCAGCTGCTAATTCATTATTTCCAAGATAGTTTAGTTGGGGCAGCGTCCAGGTGGTATAACCAACTAAGCCGTGCTAGAATCAGTTCCTAGAGAGAACTAGTGTAGGCTTTCATGCAGCAATACAGTCATGTGACAGATATGACGCCTGATAGAATTACCCTGTAAAACATGAAAAAGAAGCCAAATGAAAGCTTTAGGCAATACGCACAACGATGGAGGGAAGTGGCTATGCAAGTTCAGCCACCGCTCCTTGAAAAGGAGACTACAATGCTCTTCAGCAACACTTTAAAGGCTCCATTCATTACCCATATGATAGGGAGTACCACTAAGAGCTTTGCAGACATAGTAATGGCAGGTGAAATGATTTAAAATGCCATAAGAGGTGGCAAGATTGAAGGGGAAACTACCAAGAGGTCAGCCTCGAGAAGGAAGGATAACGAGGTGAATAACGGGAGTACATACAACTCGAAAGCCATTACTGTTAGCCAACCAAGAGCAACCACTACTAGGCAACAAGGTTCACAAAGGCATGAATTTGGTACAAGACAAAACTCTAAAAATATCCAGTTTACGCCCATTCCGGTGACGTATAGGGAACTTTATCAGAATTTATTTGATGCACACGTGGTAGCTCATTTTTCCTTGAGACCAATACAACCTCCATATCCCAAACGGTATGATGCCAACACGAAATATGACTACCATGTAGGGATAACGAGACATTTTATAGAAAATTGTACTGCTTTCAAGAAGTTGGTTGTAAGTTTTATCAAAATGGGCATTGTAAAGTTTGATGATAAGCCTAATGCGGAGAACCCGCTGCCCAATCATACTGATATTGGGGTAAACGCGGTAGGGGAAGACATGAGAAGAGTTAAAACTAACCTGGCAAAAGTAAGAACTCTTTTAAGATGGGTATGGAAGGAGATGGTAAAAAGAGGAGTAATTATTTTAGAATCAGAAGGAGGTTGTGAAAAGATGAGGAACTATTGTGAGTTCCACGGTACAGAGGGGCATGAGATTTAGGACTGTGTAAAGTTCAGGGACTTAGTGCGGGGCCTTATGGATAACAAAGAAATAGAGTTTTTTGAAGGCTCAGATGAAAGAAACGTATGCGCATCAGAAGGAGAATTGACAAAAATTAGCCATCCGAGGATTATCATTTCTCGACCAAGGAATAATGAGGTCGGAACACAAATAGTGCCAAAAGTCATCATTCAGAAACCTGTCTCTTTTCCTTATAAGGATAATAAGAAGGTTCCTTGGAATTACGATTGCAATGTGACAATACCAGGAGGTGAAAACGTAGCTAGTACTTTCAAGGAAGTCCAGAGTGAGGGATCTTACACACGTAGCAGAAGGTGGTATGATTCAGTAAGCACCAGAACTGAGCCTGTGAAGGCGAAAGCCTTGGTAGTTGAGCAAGAGAAAGGGGCCGAAACACTTATTAATGAACCAGTGAAGGAAGAAGAGGCTAAAGAGTTTTTGAAATTCTTAAAGAATAGCGAATACAGCGTGGTTGAGTAGCTGCACAAACAACCGGCTCGTATATCAGTGCTAGCATTACTTCTAAGTTTAGAAGTGCATCGTGAAGCTTTGATGAAAGTGCTCAATGAAACCTATGTTACTAACGACATATCCGTCAATAAGTTGGATCGTCTAGTTAGTAACATAAGTGCTGACAACTTCATCTATTTCAATGATGATGAAATTCCACCTGGTGGTATGGGATCGACTAAGGCTTTGTACATCACTACTCGTTACAAAGGATAGACATTGCCTAGCGTGCTAATTGATAATGGGTCAGTTTGAATGTTCTGCCATTGTCCACACTGAACAGGTTACCCATAGATAGTTCTCACATGAAGACATGCCATAACATAGTAAGAGCATTTGATGGTACGGAGAAAAAAGTGATGGGAAGAATTGACATACCTTTATTGATTGGGCCAAACATGTATGAGGTGGATTTTCTGGTGATGGACATCAAGCCCTCCTATAATTGCCTATTAGGGAGGCCCTGGATACATTCGGCGGGAGCGGTGCCCTCATCTTTGCACCAAAAGTTGAAATTAGTAACGGAAGGACGGCTGGTTACTATAAATGCGGAAGAGGACCTCATAGCAACTGTTACCAATGACGCGCCCTATGTAGAGGCAAATGATGAGGCGGTTGAATGCTCCTTTCGATCCTTAGAATTCGTCAATGCAACATTCGTTTCAGAGGGGAATGAGGTGCCAGTGCCTAAGATATCTAGAACTACGAGGATGGGTTTACAAATGATGGTGGGGAAATGAGCCTTACAGGAAAAGGATTGGGAAGATACCTCCAATGAGGAATTCAAGTTCCAGAATTGAAGGAGAAAAGAGACCATTTTGGCTTAGGTTTCAGGCTAGATCACAGACAGAGAAGGAAGGAAATAGAGAAACGGTAAGAGAGAAGAAGGGCACGGTTAAGTGGAAAAGAAGTCGAGTGGGAATTGATGACGTTCCCTCACATATCCCAGACTTTTGTATCAGGAGGGATAATTCACCCTGAGAAAAGGTTGCTTAAAAATGGAAGTCATCACATCAATGCCATACATGATGAAGAGACTGAATAAAAAAATCTAATGGGCATTCGTCTATATGAACCGGGAAGTTCCTTAAACAATTGGACTGTAGAAGAATTTCCTGTAGTCTTTAAAAATTATACAGAGTAATTTTTAGAACACTGTTGTTGCTCTAAAGCCTAGGAGTAATGAGACTTCATTTGTGAAGTAGACTCATGTTCAAATATTTTTGTTTTAATAAAATACACCTTTTGTTATCAATTCGAGCAAATATTCTTTCATTCTTTTATACTGATAAATATTCTTTTGACCTTTTAATTTCTTCCTAAATTTTTCATTTCATTCATAACATGTAAATAGTCATTCTTGAATTCATTCATTCTTTGTACATCCTTTCATGCCCCCACAGGTCCCTAGATATAAATAACATGAGCAATGATACTACAAATCCTGAATTCTCTTTTGAGCCAGACATGTGTTTAGAGGAACCTCAGGATTTTGAAGACGACAAGGATTGTGACGTGTCTTTAGATCTATTGAGAATGGTAAAGCAATAAGATAAGCAAATTTTGCCCCATGAGAAAGAGGCAGTAGAAAATATAGCCTTGGAGGAAGGGAAAGAAGTGAAAATTGGGATGCACATTGCCAAGGAAACGAGGCGAGATCTTGTTGAGTTACTGTGAGAATTCAGAGACGTTTTTGCATGGTCATATCAAGATATGCATGGGTTGAATACTGATATTGTAGTACATCGTCTTCCCATAAGAGAGGACTGCAAGCCAGTCCAACAAAAGCTACGAAGGATGAGGCCTGATATTGTGTTGAAAATAAAAGATGAAGTTAAGAAGCAGTTTGATGCGGGATTCCTACAAGAAGTTAAGTATTCAGAATGGGTAGCTAACATTGTACCTATCCCTAAGAAGAACGGGAATGTACGAATGTGTGTTGATTACAGAGATTTGAATAAGGCTAGCCCAAAGGATAATTTTCCCTTACTGCACATTGATACTTTAGTGGACAATACGGTAGGTTACTCGTTGTTTTCCTTTATGGATGGCTTCTCAGGGTACAATCAAATAAAGATGCATCTTGAAGACATGGATGAAACCACTTTCATAACATTGTGGGGTACCTTTTGTTATAAGGTAATTCCATTTGGGCTAAAGAATGCAGGGGCAACATATCAAAAGGAATAGAGGTTGACTCGGTCAGAGCCATACAAGAATTGCCTCCACCATGTACTCAGAAAGAAGTTCGAGGATTTCTTGGGAGGTTAAATTATATTGCTCAGTTTATTTCACAATTAATTGAGAAATGTGATCCTATATTTCACCTTCTTAAGAAACACAACCAAGGTTCTTAGGATGAGGAATGCCAGAATGCCTTTGATAAAGTCAAGCAATATTTGTCAAATGCTCTAGTACTATCTCCGCCCAACCCAGATAGACCGTTAATATTGTACTTATCGGTGTTCAGTAACTCTGTGGGATGTGTGCTTGGTCAACATGATGAGTCGGGAAGAAAAGAGAGGGCAATATATTACCCCAGTAAGAAATTCACTGAGTGTGAAATGAGATATTCGCCAATTGAGAAGTTGTGTTGTGCATTGATCTGGACAACTCGAAGATTGAGACAATATATGCTGTATCATACAACCTGGCTAATTTTGAAACTTGACCCATTAAAGTACATGATGGAGTCAACTGCCTTAAATGGAAGAATGGCAAGGTGGCAGATATTGCTTTCTGAGTTTGATATAGTCTATGTGAGTCAAAAGGCTATAAAAGGAAGTGCAATAGCAAAATTTCTGGCTAGCAGAGCTCTAGAAGATTATAAACCATTGAGCTTTGACTTTCCCAATGAAGAGCTAATGTATGTGGCAACTACTGAAGAGTATTCATGGAAGTTAAATGTTGATGGAGCATCAAATGCTATAGGAAATAGAATTGGGGCAGTCTTAGTATCCCCAAATGGAGATCATTATCCATTCACATGCAAACTGGATTTTGATTGTACCAACAATATGGCCGAGTGTGAGGCATGCATCATGGGAATTCGCGCAGCCATAGAGCACAAAATTAGAACGCTAGAAGTATATGGAGACTCCGCATTAGTGATTTACCAGCTCAAGGAAGAATGGGAGACAAGAGACCCCAAATTGATTAATTATTGAAGGGTAGTTATGGGGCTATTTGAGGAGTTTGACGACATCACTTTCAATTATCTCCCACGGGATGAAACCAGATGGCAGATGCTCTGGCAACTCTGGCTTCCATAATTAAAGTAAATAGAGAGGAGAATATGAAGCCTATTCAGATGAGTATTTTTGAGGTTCCAGCTCATTGTTGTAACATCGAAGAAGAGGAAAAAGATGACCAACCTTAGTATCAAAATAGATTGCGATATGTGAGAAATCGTGAATATCCTGAACAGGCAACTGATAATGACAAAAGAACATTGAGGAGGTTAGCCTGCGACTATGTTTTGGATGGGGATATCTTATACAAAAGAAGGAAAGATCAGGTGCTCTTGAGATGTGTTGACGCTGTGGAAGCAAGAAAAATCTTGGAAGAAGTGTATGACGGTGTTTGTGGGACAGATGCTAATGGTTTCACGATGGCTAGACAAGTCATGAGGTCTGGATACTATTGGTCTACTATAAAGGGAGATTGTATCAACTATGCCAAGAAATGTCATAAATGCCAGATTTATAGGGATAAGATTCATGTACCACCTTCACATTTGCATGTTATGACTTCTCCATGGCCTTTTTCCATGTGGG
This sequence comes from Gossypium stocksii, assembly GCA_020496765.1. Taxonomy (NCBI): domain Eukaryota; kingdom Viridiplantae; phylum Streptophyta; class Magnoliopsida; order Malvales; family Malvaceae; genus Gossypium; species Gossypium stocksii. Next base: position 12,586,329 of record CM035622.1, read on the forward strand.
GTATGGATGTCATCAGGCCGATCTCACCGAAAGCTTCGAATGGGCATCGTTTCATCTTTGTGGTTATTGACTACTTCACGAAATGGGTGAAGGCTTCTTCGTACTCAAGCGTTACTAAGTCAGCAGTTAGTCGATTCTTGAAAAATGAGATTATTTGTCGGTATGGAATGCCTGAGAGGATCATATCGGATAACGCACTAAACTTGAACAATAGCACAATAGCAGAAGTCTGTAGTTAGTTCAAGATTAAACATCATAACTCATCTTCGTATCGTCCAAAAATGAATGGGGCAGTGGAAGCGGCCAATAAAAACATCAAGAAGATAGTGGGGAAAATGACTGAAACTTACAGAGATTGGCATGAGAAGTTGCCATTTGTGCTCTTTGCCTATTGAACGTTTGTCAGAACCTCTACTAGGGCAACTCCTTTCTCGTTGGTTTATGGGATAGAGGCAGTTCTACCCATTGAAGTAGAAATACCTTCTCTTCGGATTTTGTCAAAAATAAAACTGGATGAAGCAGAATGGATTCAATCACGGTATGATCAATTGAACTTGATTGAAGAAAAGAGGCTAAGGGTTATTTGTCATGGTCAAATGTATCAGAAGCGAATAATGCGAGCTTATGACAAAAAAGTTCGTCCAAGAGAATTTCACGAAGGGGACCTTGTACTGAAAAAGATCTTTCCTATACAAAAGGATTTTAGAGGAAAATGGATGCCGAATTGGGAAGGGCCATATGTGGTAAAAAAGGCTTTCTCTGGTGGTGCATTTATTTTGACCGAAATGGATGGAAAGAGTTTACCCAATCCTGTGAATTCAGATTCTGTTAAGAGGTATTTTTCCTAAAAGGGAGGAGAAGCCAAGGTGAAAACCCGCAAAGGGTGCTTTGAGACTTCTAAAAAAAAGGGGAAAAAATGGAGAGGTCAAGGTGAAAACCCACAAAGGGCGCCTTGAGACCAAAGGGGTTTTGAGTTGAAAACCTGAAAGGGCAGCTCAAATTTTGAAAAACATGAAGTGATCTTGCTATACTTGAATTGACAAGAAGTGAAGTATGTTACATGCCGGGGCATCAACAAAGTACTTTGGATCTTCTAAACACATGTTAAGCTCAAAGTAGTCTTCATGGAGCTTGTATATAGAAGCCCAAGTTGCGATATCTAGGGCACTTGGTTTTGTCCCATTTACTATCTTTGGATTCTTTTTCTTCTCAAAGATATGTTCCCAGATTAATCTCCTTTATATTTTTGATAATTTGTTCAAATTCTAATTATCCTCAAAGATCAATTTATTTGCAGCCATTATTCATAAAGTGTGTTGCGTTGAAATAATAATTGATGAACTAATAATATTTTCACAAAAGTAGCGTTGCATATTACTCTGGAAAATCCTAGATAATACAAGAAACTAAAATAGGACAGTTGTTTAAAGAAGTCCCGTGTGTAAAGGTCGGAGGTGCTTGAGAAAATTAAGACTATCTCTTTTGTCCAAATTAATGAGTTGAGCAATATCGATCCTAAAAGAGTATCATGTCATAAACATCTCCAGTAGGTCATAATATTCGGGGAATGATATGACAGACAAGGTTTAGTGCATACTTCGAGAAGAGCGAAGATGAAACTCTTGATGAACAATGGCATCTTAAAAAAGAATCATCCTCGTGACATTTTGCATTCATAGCATTCATAACACATTTGGCTAGGAGCGCTTGATTCATTCTAATCATAGCATCCTAATCATAAACATACAGAACCGATTCTACAGGACATATCCCTAGAGGGCGATGTAGTAATATCGGTGATTTTAGATCTTGCCTCCTCGAGATAGTAGTGAGATAGATCGATGTGGGCAAATCTTGTTTTTCCGAAGTAGCAGGGCAGCAGATTTTAGCCATTAGCCTTATCTTTTTGAGGTAGCAAGGGAGTTGGCTGAAGAATGGAGTCTTATCTTCCTAATGTAGCAAGGAAGTAGACTAAAAAAATGGAGATTTTGTCTCCTCAAGATAGTAGCGAGGTAGATCGATGTTCGCAAATCTTATCTTTCTGAAGTAGCAGGGGAGCAGATTTTAGCCATTAGCCTTATCTTCTTGAGGTAGCAAGGGAGTTGGCTGAAGATTGTAGTATTATCTTCCTGAAATAGCAAGGAAGTAGACTGAAAAATGAAGATTTTGTCTCCTCGAGATAGCAGTGAGGCAGATTGATGTTGGCAAATCTTATCTTTCCGAAGTAGCAGGGGAGTAGATTTTAGCCATTAGCCTTATCTTCCTGAGGTAGCAAGGGAGTCGGCTGAAGATTGTAGTCTAATCTTCCTGATGTAGCTAGGAAGTAGACTGAAAATGAAGATTCTGTCTCCTCAAGATAATAGTGAGACAGATCGAAGATAGCAGATTTGGCAATCCTTGTATTGACAGTGAGCCAATAAAAGATATCAGCATGGCATCCCTGAGGTTGCAATGGAGCAGGCTGAAGATAGCAGATATTACCTTCCTGAAGTTGCATTGCAGCAATTTGAAGCTGTCAGATTTATGGTCCAATACCTCTGAAGTTACAGATGGGTTGGAGGTAATTTGAAAAAGATGAGGATCAAGATCACAAGACTTGGCCAGACCGGGCAAAATTGGTTCTTATATAGTCTTTGCTCTATTCCCGTTACACGACAATGAGCAAAGAAGGGCAGCTATAGTAACCCATTTTTGCCCGGGCTATATAAGACCCAAAAATAAAAATAAACAAAAACCAAAAAATAATAAATAATGTTCTTACAGTCCATTTACACAGCCCACAAAAATTTAGCCTTTTACAAACCCAATACCCCTTTGCCCAATACTAAACAAAACCAATGGCCATGACTCATAAACCCAAACCCAATCCTAATCTAACCCAATGTTAACCCCAAGCCCAAGACACCCAATCTGTCAAACAGCTTTTAGGAAACCCTAGGGTTGCTAGGAAACCCTTGTGTTGCAACCAACACAGGACCTCATTTCACGCCGCAATTGGCGCGCCAATCCCACCACCGACGGATCCTCGTTGTTTACCTGCAAAAGGAAAAGGGAAAACACAGCAACAGCAACAGATATGGCGTAACGAATCTGTATATTTTTTTCTATCTTTGTAATAGGCTATAAAAACAAAACCCAAGCAATGTAATCGAATACGCATACTACGCATAAATAAAAAAACCTGAAAAGGTGATTCTCGACAGTTTCGATTTGCTTAAGTCCTTTTATTTTCTCTGTTTTCCTTTTTTATACATGCAAATACATAAAAACAGCAAACTCCCCGTTTTATGCTAAAAAAGGTGAATAAATTTACCTCCGACCACCGTGTGTGGCGGCACTGATGACTGCGCGTGGGCGCGTGAGGCGCGTGAGGCGGTGGGCCGATTATCGTCGTTGGAGCTCAGGCTGAGAAGGGGAGAGCATTTCGGAGTGTTTTTTTTTTTGTTTTTTTAAGAATGGTTTTAAATTTTTTTAAGCTGATTTTTAATTTATATAACCCTAAGGAAACGACGCCGTTTTGGCTTAATTCATAAGCACCAAAACAACGCCGTTTAGACAAAGGATCCGTGCGTTGACCCGTTTACCTGGGGAGGATCTGCGTGTTTTATTAGAAGTGGATATTTACCCCGTAAGCCCTTCCGCAAGTTTATCCTTCATGATTTCGTCCAATTTCTATTTTTCTTTTATTATTAATTTGGCCCAGACTTTTGTTTTTATTTTAATTTATTCCTTTAGGCCATTTTCAAGTACATTTAGAACGACACCGTTTTGGGATTATGGTCTATTTACCTAGTGAGTCCCTGTTACATAACGCGCGATTCAATTAAACCCGTAATTCAGTTTTATTCTTTTTAAAGTTACCCCATAAAAGTTATTAAATTTTAATTTTAATCCTTTTATTCAACTTTTATTTTGACCTAGTTTTTTATTATATTAATACTTTGAATATATATTATTATCTTATATTTTTATATAATTATTTTATTACATATTTTCATATATATTTTTATTATCTATTACATATTATTTTACAATTTATATATAATATATTATGCTTTAAATTAATTTAATAATGTAAAGTTTTTATATATTATTTATTGTTTAAGTATGTACATTATTTTTGTTGTTATATATCATGTATATTTTTTTCCTTCCTAAGTTTTTATATTATTTATTAAAATACCTTAACTATTTTATACGCATATATATACTTTTAAAATTATATTTCTTTTATCCCTTTTTATTATAATATCAATTTGTGTTTTTAAAACACTTCTATTTGTTTTCTATTATCATTTTATCCTTTTTATTATAATTTTTTTATTCACTTCTAAGTTTTTATATTTTATAATATGTTATGGTTTATTTTATTTGTATTTGTCAATGTTATATGTTTATTATTACTTTAGCATAGTCGTTTTATCATATGTATAATTCGTTAGTTTATATTGTTTCTTTAAATTGCCTATATTTGCATGAAGTGTTAATGTATATCATAAATTGCTCTAATATTTATGTCATGTGATGTATTAATGCTGCATTTTTTATCAAAACATTGTTTTAGAATTGGTCCCATTTAATTATTGTTTTTTATCAAAAAAATGTTTTTCAATTAAGGCAATATTTGACATTTGGGATTTTCGAAAGAATCGTGCCCTAACTTACTGGGCTTCGATATCTTTCGTTAATTCAAAATGGTCAAGTATCCTTTTCAAATTAAAACGAACAAATTTTCAAATAAAAACTATCTTTGAAAATTTAAGATGTTGCGTCCTAACTTACTGGATGTGATGTTTTAATATTTCGGGATAGAGGTTTCTAAAAACGAAAGATATTTAACGTTTGGGAAATTTAAAGGGCCGTGCTCTAATTTACTGAGATTCGACCATTTTTTATCCAAATAATTAAATGTCTCTTAAAAGGGGTAATAAGTTTTTGAAACTCAAAAGGATCAAACTTTCAAAAAAAATCTTTTCAAATCTTCGACACTAAGACATTTTATAATCAGTTTGGTACCGATTTTCGGGCGTTACGAGGGTGCTAATCCTTCCTCGTACGTAACCGACTCCCAAACCCGTTTTCTCGATATTTCGTAGGCCAAAAATCAATATTTTAAAAAGGTGATTCAATCACACCTAAAAGATTGGTGGTGACTCCATTTTCATTTTTTAAAGTCGACCCCGTTTTCCAAAACTTAAAAATGGTTTCGACAACAACTACATGAGACAATGCTATTTGGAACATCAAACTCCACACAGTAAATTCTTTCACATCCATCTTCAGCCACATGATATAAAGAAATATTTTCGATGTTACTAAATTCAACACAATTCAAGCCTATACAATCCATCAACTCCTCTTCAAACCTTTTAAACATAGAAAGAGTGTAAACATTGGATGCATGATCCCACGTCCATTAACTTTGTTTGGTGCTCCATTTTTACATTGAAAATATTTATTTAACTCTATCTTGCGAAATTCTTTTGCCTTTTCCTCACAATATTGTATAACCTGAATAAGAGATAAAGAGCAATTCATAATCTGATGTAATATGCTATTCATACTCTCGCTTCTTTGAGTGGATCTAATTCGAGCCAAAAAAATATCTATGCTAAAGGCAGGGCACCATTTTACGCGAAGCTTATATAGTCTCTTAAGCCAAGCATGATCTTAAAGTTCAAAATTTTCAATCTTGGTAGCCCAACTTGATTCAAACTCTGTTTCACTTTCACATCCATAAAAGCATTTATTAAATTGTGCTTTGAACTCGGCATTGACAAAACGACTAGCAAGATATTGTTTAGCATTATTTGAAATATGCCACATGCATAATCTATGAGAAGATTCTAGGAGGACAATCTTTATTGCTTTCATTATCGCTTAATCTTGATCAGTAAAAATACTCTTCGGTTGTCGATGGCCAATGGCTTCTAAAAATGCTTCAAGTAGCCAAGTAAATGAATCAATGGTTTCATTCGATAAAAAGGCACAATCGAACAAAATAGTATTCTAATGATTGTTGATTCCGACAAATGGAGCACAAAACAAATTATACTTAGTGGTTCTATATGTGGTATCAAACACAAGAACATCTCCAAAACAATCGTAATCCAATTTTGATCTTCCATCTCTCCAAAAAAAATTAGCTAGTCGATTATTCTGGTCCACTTGCATTGAATAGAAAAACATAGGGTCTTCAGCTTGCTATATTTGAAAAAATTGATAATGCTCTGTGCATCCCCTACTTCAATCAGTTTCTCTCTTTCAATTCGTAAGAAATTATGACAATCTCATTTGGTAAATGTGATATTTTCAAACCCAATCTCCTTATTGAGAAATGAATATGAACTTGTTTGTTTAATTCCTGCAGCAACCATTGAACGAATAACATCTCCATGTCCTTCCAAAATTTTTCTTCCTGATCTTAAATTAATTCTTTCTTCTGAAGTTGCTAAGTGGTCATTATAATAATCATTAAAGTAAGAAACAACCCAAACACCTTTTTCTATTGTAAAACGAATTTTAGCTTGACAACCTGTCCTTGTATCTAGACAATTAAATTTTGTCACTTTGCCAATATCTTCGTGTTCATGATACCCAGATTTTGAGCATAAAAATTCACGTTGTCTTATAGGTTCAGTCATACTTTGTCTCTCATTTCCTCTTCGAAAACTAGACCCCTTACTCAAAGCAAATTGATTATAAAGATTATAAGCCTCTTCTTCGGAATGCACTTTCAGTCCCACTTTTATTTCTTCAACAGAATTATCTTGTTTCCCAACAAGATGAACTATTTCATCTTGATTTGTCTCCATAAATGAAAATTATAAATTAACAAAACCTGAGAATAAATTTTAATATATAATAAAAAATCATGATAAAACAAGAAATCATTAAAAAACTTAAAAGAACAATTAAAATCTAGTAAAAGCACGGCTCAAAAATCATATAATTTTTTTTTCAATACACTAAGTCATTATTATTAAAAATCACAATTATTTCCAAGAATCTGAATAGAACTATATTTCAAACAAATAAAAACAAAGTGAAAATACTTAACATCCCAAACTAATCACCCAACCAGCCTTGAATAACCTAACATGTTGATCCAATTGAGCATAATGCTAGAATTCACTAATTTTATCTAAAACTATTTAATTATATTGTATTACATGAAAAGCTGCCTAAAGATTAGAAAAAAAAATCAACAATTGCAACAGACATGCAGAAAAAAAAATAACTATTAAAAACTATTTTAGCATAATAGATGACTGAAAAAAACTCACCTGTAAAATAAATTGCAGCAGCCACATAGAAAAACCAAAGCAAATCAGCAGGAATTGCAGCAGCAATGCAGTTGCTGGAAAAAAATAACAGCAGGGCAGAGACGTGAAGCAGCAAAGCAGTTGCTGTAAAAAAAAGTAGGGCAAAGACGTGAAGCAGCCAAGAAATTGCCGAAAAATGCCGAAAAAAGAAGAGCAGCAGGGCAGAGACGTGGTGAAGATATAACTTTTATCAGGGTTGAGTAATTTGTAATTGGGATTTTAGGGATTTATGATTAAAAAATCTAATTAAATGATGTGTAAATGAGATGTAAAAATTAATTGACATATCATTAAATGATTAAAAATATAATTAAATGAGGTGTAAATGACATGTAAAAAATAGCTGACATTTCATTAATTGATTGGGAAGGGACATGAATGACGTGGCGTAACCGTTTCATCCAATCTTTTCTGGTTGGTGTGCATGGTTTTGTACGTTTATCGTACAAGTTTCTTTGATTCGATTTTGCATGGCATGCCATTAATGGAAAATTTTCCCTTTGACTTTTTTACGATATTATTAAATATGATCTTTCTTTTACTGTTTTTCATGGAGCGCATTTAGTTTATGTGTTTTCTCATTCTCTTATTAATTTTTTTTTCTTCTTTTTTTAAAAAAAAAAAAGTTAGGTAGGATTTGGTTGTTTTATGCAGGTTTTTTAGTATTGTTTCTTTTTATCTTTTCTTGTGTTCATCTGCCTGGGTTCTACGGTTTTTTGAGTTTTTTCTTGTCCTTGATGGAAGGGAGAGTTTGCTGGGGTTTCAGAGGTTTTCGGGTGAGTTTCTTTGTGACTTGGCTTCTTGGCTGTGTTTTTAGTGTGTTTCGCGTTTTCTTCTCTTTCTTGTTTCCTCTTCCCCTACCTAGCCCGTGATCTCCATTCTTGTTATCTTTGAGTTTCTAGTTTTATTTCATTTTTTCTGTTTCTTGGGCACCTCTGGTTGTTGTTGTGTTTTGTTTTCCTCGTTTTGTTTCTTTGCAGAATTCATGTGCCTTTGTGGTTGCTTTTGACACGTTGGTTTGGATTGTGCTTCTCCATCTCTTCTTGGTGTATATGTGGTAGGTGTTAGAATGGAAGAGGATGTTGAAACCATTTTTATTTTGAAAAAAGGGGATTGAATTTTAAAACGAAAATGGAGTCGTCGCCAATCTTTTTTCGAGGTGTGATTGGGTCACCTCAAGATTAATCATATTTAATAAAACATTTTGATTTATTAAAATAATGATTTTGGTCTACGAAATTCAAGAAAATGGGCTCGAGAGTCAGTTACGCACGAGGAAGGATTAGCACCCTCGTAAAGCCCAAAAATTGGTACCTAATTGATTAATTTACGTCCTACTGTCAAAATTTTGAAAAGATTTTAAAATACGATCCTTTTGATTTTTAAAACTCATGTCCTTTAATTTTAAATGGACATTCAATTATTTGGATTTCAAAAGAAAAATTGAAACCCAGTAAGTTAGAGCACAATCTTTCGAATTTCTCAAACATCGAATATCCTTTGCTTTTTAGAAATAATTGCCTCAAGATGACAAAACGTCGCATCCAGTGAGTTAGGACACAACATCTTAAATTCTCGAGAATAGGTTTTTTTATTTAAAATTCATATGTTTTAATTTCAAAAAGGGTACTCAATCATTTGGATTTAATGAGAAAAATCGAAACCCAGTAAGTTAGGGCACAATTTTCTCAAAACTCCCAAATATCAAATATTGCCTTATTTTTAAGTTTATAAAAATTGTGGATTTTGAAATATGAAGGTATATTTGGCCACATTATAAATAAAGATTAATGAAATTTTAAAAAAAATAACAAATCTAAAAAAACAAATAAAAAAACAAAATGTACCAAGCTTTCAAATAATAATGGACAATGTTAAAACAAATAATGTAAAAGGAAAGGATTTTGAACTCGACAATAAAAAGCAATTTAAAAATAAATTATATGTATAAAAATTTTAAAGTAGGTAATATATGAAAAAGTTTGAAATAAATCCAAAAAAAGATAAAAATAAATAATATATGAAATAGTAATATATAAATGAATTTTAAAATAAATATTATATAAGAAGTAAGTTTAAATAAGTAACATATAAAATAATATATATATCAATCTAAATAAATAATGTACAGAATGACTTAAAGAAAATGATATGTGACAAATTCTAAAAAGATACGTATAAGTTTAAAATAAATAATATACGAAAACTTAAAATAGACAATATAAAATAGTTTAAAATGATATAAAATAAAACCACTTTAAAATAATCGTTATATAAAACAATAAGAAAAATGAATGATATATAAGATAATTTGAAGTAAGAATATAAAAAAACTTAATCAAAATAAAACTATTTAAAATAAGTAATATAAAAATAATAAAATAAAATAGCTTGAAATAAATACCACATAAAAATTTGGAATAAATAAATAAAATACAAAATTGCAAAAGGGTGAAAACAAAATAAATCTCCATACAGAAATAATAAATAAACGAATACAAATAAAAAGAATAATTAATAATTAAATAATTAAATGGATAAATAAAAAAAGTTGAAAAAACGAAGATAAATGAAGAATAAAATAAGAAAAAACCACAAAAAATAAGAACGCAAGAAGGAGAGAAATTTGAGTGAATGCTCTCAAGAATTCTTATTGCTTTCCCAAAACTCAAGTGATTTACAATGAAGGGAGAGACCTCTATTTATAGTTGAGCCTCCTTAAATCCAGCGGTACAGATCAATTACATCAACGGCTAAGATTAAAGGGTATCTACAAATTAAATCTCTAAGATTACAAAATTATATCTTCTAAGGTTGCATATCACATATTCTAAAATTGCATATCAAATCTAAAATTGCATATCCTTGAAGATTATGTTTCCAAACTTGTAGATGGACCTTCAATCTTTTCAAGCAATGGGCCATTTTGATCGGGCCAAATGATATATTTGGAATTTTGGACTGGACTTGGACTTTGTTTTATTAGTTTGGGTTTATTATTCTTTTGTATGGACCCGGGCTAAATTGGCCTATTACAGCTGCCCCTCTTTGCTCATTGTCGTGAAACGAGAATGGAGCAAAGACTATAAACGGACCAATTTTGCCTGGTCTTGCCGAATCTTGACTTCTTGGCACTTTTTTTGTCAAGTAGTTTCATTCCAATCCACTGCATCTTCAGGGGCATAGGAATTGTCGCTCTGATCCACTCCACTGCAATTTCAAGAAGATACGGTTTGTGTTTATTTTCTTGCTCTACTACAACTTCAGGGAGATAAAGATTGTATCTCGTAGCTACAATATGTTCCACTACAACTCCAAGGAAATAAAATTAGCTATATTCAGTCTACTCTGTTGCAACTTCAGGGAGATAAGGCTGGTGGCTTCAATCTACTTCACTGCAACTTCAGGAAGATAAGATCTACCATAATTTGTAGCTTCAATTTGTTCTACTACAACTCTAGGGAAATAAGATTTGCTTTCTTCAGTCTGCTCCGCTGCAACTTCAGGGAAATAAGAACTGGTAATTTCACCCTGCTTCACTGCAACTTCAGGGAGATAAGGTTGGTGGCTTCAATCTGCTTCACTACAAATTTAGGAAGATAAGATCTGCCATAATTTGTAGCTTCAATTTGTTCCACTGCGACTCCAGGGAAATAAGATTTGCTTTCTTCAGTCTGCTCCGCTGTAACTTCATAGAGATGAGAATCATTAATTTCAACCTACTCCACTGCAACTTCAGGGAGATAAGGTTTGTGTATTTGTATCCTGCTCCACTACAACTTCAGGGAGATAAGGATGGTGGCTTTGAACAACTCCAATATTGTTTCAGAGAGAAGAGACTTGTAGTTTCAATCTACTCTGATGTAACTTCAAGGAGATAAAAACCGATAATTTCAACCTGCTCCCCTGCAACTTTAGGGAGATAAGGATGGTGTCTTTGATCTACTTCACTACAATTTCAGGAAGACAAGATCTGCTATCTTCAGCCTGCTCCGCTACAAACTCAAGGAGGCAAGGCTGTTGACTTCAATCTGCTTCACTGCAACTTCAGGAAGACAAGATCTGCTGTCTTTAGTCTCCTCCGCTGCAAACCTAGGGAGGCAAGATTGGTATCTTTGATCTACTTCACTGCAAACTTAGGAAGACAAGATCTGCTATTTTTAGCTGCTCCACTGCAAACTCAGAGAGGCAAGGCTGGTGTCTTCGATCTGCTTCACTGTAACTTCAGGAAGACAAAATCTGCTATCTTTAGTCTGTTCCGCTACAAACTTAGGGAGGCAAGACTGACATCTTCAATCTGCTTCGCTGCAAATTCAGGAAGACAAGATCTGCTATATTTAGCTACTCCGCTGCAAACTCAGGGAGGCAAGGCTGGTGTCTTCAATCTACTTCACTGTAACTTCAAGAAGATAAGATCTGCTATCTTTAGTCTGCTCTGCTGCAAACTCAGGAAGGCAAGACCGGTATCTCCAATCTGCTTCGCTGCATATTTAGGAAGACAAGATCTGCTATCTTCAGTTGCTCCACTGCAAACTCAAGGATGCAAGGCTGGTGTCTTCGATCTGCTTCACTGCAACTTCAGGAAGACAAGATCTGCTATCTTTAGTTTGCTCCGCTGCAAACTCAAAGAGGCAAGACTGGTATCTCTAATCTGCTTCATTACAAATTTAGGAAGACAAGATCTGTTATCTTTAGCTTACTCTGCTGTAAACTTAGGGAGGCAAGACTGGAGAATTCGATCTGCTTTACTGCAACTTTAGGAAGACAAGATCTGTTAATTCATCGATGTTGCTACACCATTCTTTGGGGAACTTGTCCTGTAGAATCGATTTTATGTGCTTATTCTTATGCAAAATGATTAGGATGCTATGATCGGAATGAATCAAATACTCCTAACTGAATGTGTTATGAATGATATATGCATGAATGCAAAATGTCATGAGAATGATCCTTTTTAATATTTAGGGCATCATCGTTTGTTGTTCATCAGGTTTTATCACTAACGTAATATGTTGTCATCTTGTTCGACTGGCTTTTCCAACGAAAAACCCGAAGAAACAATCACATTTTGCTTAACTGGTTTGCCCCATTACCACTTCACGGGGATAAAATTTAGTTTATTCTATCCATCCTATTGCAACTCAGAGGTATAGGACTCGTATCATCTTCAATCCACACCACTGCAACTCAGGGGTATAGGACTTGTTTCATCTTCAATCCAGCAATTCAGGGGTATAGGACTTGTATCATTTCCAATCCATCCCACTACAACTCAAGGGTGTAAGACTTGTATCACTTTCAATCCATCCCACTGCAACTCAGGGATATAGAACTTGTATCATTTTCAATGCATCCTACTGTAACTCAAAGGTATAGGACTCGTATCATCTTCAATCCACACAATTGCAACTTAGGTGTATAGGACTTGTTTCATCTTCAATCCATCCCACTGCAATTTAGGGGTAAGGACTTGTATCATTTTCCATCCATCCCTCTACAACTCAAGGGTAAGGACTTGTATCAATTTGATCTGTTACACCATTCACTAGATGTCATGCATGAATGTAGAATTTTCTTCTCCAAGGATAATCTTCTTTTTAATGCTTGGTGAACATTGCTTATTTGTTCATCGAAGTTTTATCACTGACACGATACTTGTCATTTTGTTCAATCACTATTTTTGACAAAAAATCTGAAGATATAGTCTCAATTTAGAATTTTCCTTCTCAAATATTTCCAACCCTTTAGCTTGGTGAGTTCTAAACAATAATCCTGTTTCAGGTTCCTGTACTATTTAGAAGCTTCCAGAGTAATATGCGAAACTCCTTTTATGAAAGTATTATTAGTCCACTAATCATTATTTCAATGTGAAATGTTTGAAAAAGATCATGCCATTGGACAAAATTAATTGGGGGCCTGGCTTGAAACAAACAAGTTAAGCAAAGATAGCAAATGCAATTAAGAAGAAGGTTTATTGGGAGTGTATTTTGAAAAGAATAAGGTAATCAAAGATAACAAATTTAAAATGGGTAAGATGGAAAGTAGGTACCCCAGATATCGCAGTCTGAGCTTCTCTTTTTAAACTTCTTGAGGACCATTTTGAACTCAATATGTGTTTAGGGGATCTGGAGTACTTTGTTGATGCCCAAAGACATAGCATACTTCTTCATTGTTAATTTAGAGAAAGCGAGACTATCACATGCCCCACCTTCGATCAAAATTTGAGCCGCCCTTTTTGGATTTTCAACTCAAAAACCCCTTTGGTCTTAAGGCGCCCTTTGTGGGTTTTCGCCTTGGCCTCTCCTTTTTCTTTCTTTTTTTTTTAGTTTTTTTTATTTTTTTGATTTTTTTGATTTTTTGGTTTTTTTTCTTTTGGTCTCAAGGCGCCCGTTGCGGGTTTCCACCTTGGCCTCTCCCTTTTTAGGTAAATCTCCTTGATTGAATCTAAATTTACCAGATTGGGCAGGTCCTTGCCATCCATCTCGGTCAATATCAATGCTCCTCCAAAACAGGCATTCTTTACCACATAATGCCCTTCCCAGTTTGGCATCCATTTTTTTCTAAAATCCTTTAGTACAGAAAGGATTTTTTCAATACTAGGTCCCCCTCGTGGAATCCTCTAGGATGAACCTCTTTATCGTAAGTTCGCATCATCTGGCCGTGACAGATAGCCCTTAACCTTTTTTCGTTTGATTAGGTTCAATTGGCAAAACCGTTTCTATTCCATAAACAAATGTGTTGCCCCAGCGAAGGTTCTGGCTGATGTTTGATAAGACAAAAGGTAAATGGTAACTTCTTTATGCCAATCTTTACAAGTCTCAGTCATCTTTCCCATGATCCTTGTTTTGTTGTTTTTGTTTTTATTTTTTCCCCTTTTTTTTGCTGCCTTTACTGCACTATGATATGGTGTCTGATCTTTGAACAGACTTACAAACTTTTGACATTGTCCTTTTTAGCACTCTTTGTCGGCATCTAATCTTTTTTTTTTTGGAGAATTTGATGACTATAGACTTTGTAACATTGGCATATGAAGCTACTTCTACCCTCTTAGTGAAGTAAACGATGACCACGAAGATGAATCGATGTCGACTAGAAGCTTTTGATGAGATCAGCCTCATAATATCCATGCCCTACATATAGAAAATCTGTGAAGAAATAGAGAAGGTACATTAGTCTTGTCTTCCTCAATTTGGCATTTACGGCATAACTGGAGCAATCTCCTTTTTATGGTGGACCAGTAGTACCCGAACCTCATGATTAGCCTGGCTATTGTAGAACCATTATCATGTTCTTTAAACACCCTTATGGACCTTTTTTAAGATTTTCCCAAACATGTCTTGATATAATCGTGTGAAAACATCTTTGAATTCTTGGAAATAACTTAATGATGTCTTGCCTTATTTTTGTGGTGATCATGTTCTACCATCCTTAACAAATCAGAAGATAGGTCACAATCTCTGTCATCTTCAAAATTCTGAGATCCCTCTAGACACATATCTCACTCAAAAGAAGATTTTGAGTCAGTAGCAGCGTCATTCATGTCGTTGATATCTGGGAACCTATTGTAGGTACGAAGGCTGATTCCAAAGAATAAATGATTCTAAAGATGATTATTTATATGGTATGATCATAAGTGAAGAATAAAAGAACATCTGAAAAAAAAAGTCTAAAGAATAAAAGAATCTATACATGGAAAGAATAAAAGAATATTTGTTCAAAAAGATGCATTTTATTGAAATAAAAATTTTGGACACAAACCTATTTCACCAAAGGATTCTTATTACCTCTAAGCTTAAAGCAACAAGTGTGTTTTGAATATTACTCTAAATTAGCTCTAAATACAAGGATCTCTTCCACAGACCCATTGTCTAAAACACTCCCAAGTACGTAAGGGTTTGGAAACTTTTATTCCCTAGCTCCCTCTTCGGATACATTATTCAAATCCTCCACTATTCTTTCTTAGGCTTTTGAATTCTTTAAGGTATCAAACTCTCTTGCCCCCTCCTTTAGTTATTGCATTTACTGGCTTATCAGAGTAATTAGGTTCTGGTGAATCGTCAAACTTCACAATTCCCATTCTAATGAACCTTTCGACCAACTTTTTAAATGTAGTGCAATTTTTGATTGAATGTCTCGTTATTCCTACGTGGTACTCATATCGGGCATTCGTATTATACCATTTTGGGATTAGAGGTTGCACGGGTTCCGTGTAGAACAGAGATACTGCATGCACATTAAACAAATTCTGATACAGCTCCTTGTATGTCATTGGGATGGGTGTGAACTGGAGCCTTTCTGTGTTTGGCCTCAGGTTGGATTCCTGCCTTGAAGAGCCTTGATAGCTAGTGGTTACTGCCCTCGGCTGGCCTACAGTGATTGATTTTGAATGCATGCTCAGGATATTTACATCATTTTCCCTATTTCTCGGGGTTGTTCTTCTGACGCTTTCTCCCGCATCTATCCTCCCACTTCTTATTGCATTCTTAATCATCTTACCGGACATTACTATATCTAAAAAGCTCATGGTAGCGCTTCCCAACATATGACCAAAGAACAGGGCTTTCAGAGTATTGACGAAAAGTATTGTGGTTTTCTTTTCTAGAAGGGGTGGCTGGACTTGTGTTGCTACCTCTCTCCATCTTTGGGTATACTACCTGAAGCTTTCACTATGCTTCTTTTCCATACTCTGCAGCATAATTCTGTCGGGTACCATGCCTGTTACGTGACCATATTGTTTCATGAAAGCCTGTGCCAGGTCCTTCCATGAATTAATTTGGGCACGACTCAATTGGTTATACCATTTAGCTACTGACCCAATCAGACTGTCTTGGAAATAGTGAATTAATAGCTGGTCATTATTAACATATCCTATCATCCTTCGACAAAACATTGTAATGTGAGCTTCAGGATAACTAGTCCCATTGTACTTTTCAAACTCTAGAGTCTTGAATTTTGGCTGGAGTATTAGATCTGGGACCTAACTCAGATCCTTAGCATCAACCCCGCAATGGTAATCAACATTCTCCACTACTCTAAGTTTTTCCTCCAACCACTTGTATCGATCTTCGAGTTGTTTTGGCAGTTCTACCTTTGCTTTTTCTATTCTCGCCATTTCTGTAATATCCCGAATTAGGGCCTAATCGGAATAGTGGTTTCATGACCACAAATCTGAGATAGAAATAATTATTTTATAATTATTTTGAGGTTTATGATATGATTTCATGATTGTGTAAAAATTTCGTGAAGAAATTCTATGCATAAAGTGCTTAATTTGAAATTAGGGATTAAATCGAATAAGTTGCAAAACTTGCATTCTAGAAGCTTTTAGTATGAAATTACTTTGGAATATTAATTAGGGGGTCTTAAATAGAAATTTGACCGATTTCTAAAATTTTGGACAAAAATGGGCTTGTACATGAAAATTTTCAAAGAAAGGCTTTAAGGGTATTTTGGTCATTTGGTAATTAAAATGAATTAAAAGGGAAATTAAGGCCAAATTGTGTTCATCTTCTTCAAGCCTTGGCCGAACCTTACCTCTCTCCATAGCTAGGGTTTCTTCAACTTCCAAGCTTCATAGTAAGTGCATCCAAGCCCCGTTTTTATTGATTTTTATGTTTTTGGAATCCCGGTAGCTCGATTCAGCTTATGCTAGCAATAATTCAACCTAGATATTTGGAAAAATAACCATAGGTGAAATTTGTTTATTTTGGTGTTTTATGATAGGATATGAGGTTTTGAATTATGCTAGACAACTTGTGCTACTCGGTTTTAAGTGAAAACAAGTAAAACGGCTTAATCGGTAAAAATACCTATTGTTCATAAGTACATGTTATAGTGGGAATTTGAGGTTGCTGTTAGTAAATATATGATCAGCATGTTCTAAAACATAAGAATTTGGGATAAAGTTTAATTTTCGAGCTTTGGGGCAAAAGTGTAAATATGCAAAAGTTTAGGGGCACATTGGTAATTTTGACAAAGTTAGAGTTATGGACCGTTTTGATAAATGTGAGTATTAAATAAGCTAAATGTGTTTTTTTAGATCAAGAGAAACAAGATTCGAGTCGTGATCGAGGGAAAAACAAAGTTTACGAGGAATAGGCTCGATTTCTAACATTTTGTACCGAGGTAAGTTCATGTGTAAATAAGGTAACATAATGTTATTTTAAGTAATTTAATTTTATTTATATGATTTGATACTTATTATCATGAAATATTATGCTTGTGAATTATTATTTATTGATATGCAAAGTATGTGATTAGCTTGATAAGCATGAAATGCTAGTGAGTATTGATTCCGACATTCCGAGGAAGACGACCAAAAATGTGAATTTTGAGGAAAATCCCATTTGAACCTTGGGAATAGATTAGGATACAAGTGACATGTCACTAAGATGATTGAGTTTGTTGAGTTGAGTCCGAGTTCGTGAAATGTAATTAGGCATCCGAGCCGTTGAGTTGAGTCCGAGTTCACTTATGGATGCGAACGCCCGAGCTCGTTGAGTTGAGTCCGAGTTCGCTTATGGGCGGGTTACATGGTAGCTTGGCTACATAAATTCCGTAGGCTATTGAGTTTGTCTAGCTACGAATAAGACCCTTATGTGTATACGATTTGTGTATCCGATTATATTCCGATGTGTTCAACGGGTAAATTTTTAAATGAATAAGGAGAATACCTAAACGTAAGGGATATGTTGGAAAGTGTGGTGGAAGAGGTAATTTGACAGTTTTGACAAGCCAGCTTGGAAATCGAGAAAGGTCAAAGGAGCGTTCACACTATCCGGAACAAATTGGTATAATGGCTTGTATTTTGAATATGACATGTATAGCATTATAATCATTTTGTGTAAATAATCTTATGATATGGTGATGGTTTGGTAAGGAAATGATTGGTAATGATTAGCTATGGGAATGGTCAATCTAGATCATATTTGGTGTCATGTATGTTTAATGTGCTACTTAGTTCATGAAAATCCATAAAAAGGTGAACTTTGTTATAAAACAGAATTTTGCAGCAGCAATGATGTGAGTTTGAAAATTTACCAAAAATAGTAGATATAGGATTAGATGGTGTATAAAATATGAAATTGAAGCTTATTGTGTCTATTTTCATATGGAATAAATGAAACAGGTAAAGAAGTGGTATTTTATGAGATATTTGGGTTTTGATGGAACAGAGTCAGAACAATTTCTGAATCCCCTGTTCTGACTTTAGAAATTCACCAAAAATTGTACAAAAATAATTAGGAGTCATTATTTATATGTACAGATTCCTTATTGAGTCTAGTTTTAAGAGAAACAAACATCATAGCCTTTTAAATTCTGTACAAGGAGAAAAGTGGTTCGTAGTGAACAGAGGTTAAAGTAGTCGAACACTGTAACAGGGTAAACTTTAACTAATAAACTGTACTAATTGGCCCAACCAAAAATTCTAGAAAAAAATTAGTAGATAGATATATGAGTTTGGTTTTAGGGAAAATTTATGGATCTTAATTTTGAGTTTCGAAACTCGAGATATGATTTTTTTGCGACTGTGACACAGATTGACAGCTTCTTACGAATGTTGGAATAAATGATATAAAATTCTTTAAGTGATAAATTAAGTTTGGTAACACCTCAAGCTCGACTCCGGCGACGGTCTCGGGTAAGAGGGCGTTACAATTTCGTCTAGATCAGGAATTACAGGATTGATCGAATTGCCCCCTCGAATTAGAGTCAAACCTATTAGGTAATCCATTGGTGCCGAGGTACCAGCCTGATTTTGTTGGGGTCTGATAGTGACAGGTACCCCTTGTGGATACGTCTGAGCATTTGTTAGGGAAAACCCGGAGGGTAGAGAGGGTCCTCATTGTCATCTCTATTCTTGACCACGAGGCCTTTCCTTTTTTCAAGCATCCCGGCTAGTAATTGGGTCAACTGATCCATCATATTCCTTTGGGACTCTAGCACTTGGTCCTCATGTCTTGCTGGATCTTGGCCAGTTGCTCTTGCATTTGCATTTGTAACTGGTCTTGCATCTCTCTTTGAAATTGTTCTAGTCTTTCCAACCTCTGGTCCATATCTTTTGTTCTAGCGCGAGTACCATAATGATACTTAGTTGATAGACTTTTTTCGGTTCCCAGGTTAACTATAATAATTTTATCTAATTAGGATCCTTTAGTGAAAATTTAATGCATATGATGCAATGTAATGCAGATGCATGGAATGAATGCAAAAAGAAAGAGAGGCGTTGATTCTGAATTCAATTCCATTAGAACAACTTTTTTAGAAAACAAATTTCTTTACATAAAACAGATTACATATGCGGCCTTGCCCTCATATTCCAAGTGAAGACATCAATCCCTTTCTTCGTATCCGGTTGTTAAGGTCAAATCCCACGAACTTTCCAATGGATGCCTCCACTATCTCTTTTTTGTTTGATTCGAACCGCGACCCATTGCTCACTTATCCCCGTGATGTTAGCTTCTTTAAGGAAATCGAGACGTGACAGCTTTTGAATAATCTTTATTAGCTTGAATCATCGAGCAACGAAGCAAAGTCATATATTCCTCCACGGACTATCAGCCTTTTCACGTTGTGTTTCCACGGACCATATTTGGACAGTCGCATTATATTCCACTTTATCGAGAAATCCGTTTTCCATGACAAACTTTTCTATTTAGCAATCGAATTTGAATCAACACCTCTTTTCTATGATGAGAATGCAATGCAATCAAAACAAAAGAAAACACGTTAGCACAGGAGAATTAAATAACAAAATAGAGCACTTATTCGGGTAACCACTAGGGTTCGACGTAGCTCTACCTAAGGTGGACTCTTAGGGCTCTCTATACGCGGTTTAGCTCTAAGGCAAGGGTACCTTAACCAGCAGATTCCTTAATCCTCACCCATTATAGGCTCATACAGACCGAGTTCAGTTCAGGGGAATACATTTCCCTATGGCTGCACGAAGATGAAAATCTCACGAAAACATAGGTATAGATGTATCCCGAAAGTGATCCACTATCCTGCACAGAGGTGAAAACTGTTGGAACGCTGGTACCCCCAAGGTACAGCGAAAAAAAAATATTCCGGCGATCCAAAGCATGGATCCATAACTTCAACCCCCAAGGAATGAATCGGGGTGAAAAAGATTTCGAAATTACTGAAACTTCAATCTGAGTAGACAGCGACGCCTTGGCAACCAGAATGCTAATCTACTATCAAACCAAGCCGCAACCTTTTGATATGCCGACCTCTACGTAATCCACCCAGTTGACGTTTGAACGAAGAAATCCCCAAAACTATTTTAGAGATATTTTTGCTTGACGGCTGGTAGACCTAGTAGCAAAAATTTAGGTTTGTATATATATTCACTTTTAGGGTTTTTTTTTCTCCCTTTCTATATATAACTCCCTTTTAATTGGTATGTATATGAGGAATTCTTAATTCATTAAATTTTAATCCGAACATAATAATCATAATTAAAATAAATAAATATAATAATGTTTTAACCGAAAATTATAATTACATTAATTATAATAAAGATTTCGGTAAACTATATTTATTTAAATTTATATACGAACCAAATTCATATATTAATAGAATTATGTTCTCCTTATGTGTACAACATCCTTGTACATATAATATGTTCGACATTTGATTGCCTAATTAAATTAATTCTATAATTAATTTAATTCATGTGACAACCAAACACAATACCAACTATGTTTATTCTGTTCATTTCAACCATAGGGTGTGACCCTGTAGGTTCTTGTAACGTTAGCAGTAACACTAGAACGATTCTAATGTTACAAACAATGAGTGGCAGCTAGCAATGCATCATTGCTACCTAAGTTACAAGAAGTCATGATTCGACATAACCTTTTTTTGTGATTAACCTTTTCATGTATTAATCCTTAAGTCCTTTATCTCTGGAATGGACACAAGTCATGGAATAGTCACACTTGTATAGTCCATCCCATATTTCTTGATACCTTGAGTAGACTATGATACACAAATAAGTATAACATCTCATATCAACTTATTTGAGCATGACCATGCATTTCTAGTCTCACTCAATCAAGTGGCCTAAGATATTACTCCCATTATGTATGAGAGACTTATCCTATATTGATCAACCATATCCTTCTACATAGATTGTGGTATATCCAACATCAGCCTTTATAGAAAAACCAGCTACGGTGTACGTTTGACTATATCAAAATATACAACTCACGATGTTGGGATAATAATGATCTCAAGTCTGAGGATCATATACATATTAATCACTATGAGTAATGTTGTGACAATTACATAATAATCCAAGAAACATACTCATAGCGGGTCAGTCCAATATATTGTTCTCTAACACACATATTCATGCATTGATTCTGACACTCCATATCAATGACAACTCATTATCATCAATCAACTACATGTTAGTCTTAATGCATTATTGTCGTCCTAACCAACAATAATACTTGACTAAGGATCTTTTAAGAATAATCATATTATTCTCAAGACATTATTATAAAACAATTTATTTATACACACAGAAAAGAAACTGAAATAATAATGGCAACGCCTTATATTAATAAACATGGTAAATCAAGTATGTTATTACAACCATCTCATGATTGATCTTTGGGCATGCTCTTACAAAAACCTCACGAAGGAGAAGTGCAACGACGGAAATGTGCAAGCGTACACAATCGCAACAAGTAATACAATGACAAGTAAATGTCGAGTTATCGTACCCACAGGGACTGTAAAAGAATTATTTATGAATGTAATTAAAACACTTTGGTGAGGTAAAAATAATTTGGTTTTGGAAGACGAATTAAAACTAATTAAAAACTAAGTAAAATAAAAGAAGAAAATGAAATTCTAATGCACGATTTCAATTAAGATTTAATAAATATGATACAATTGTGTTGGATTAATTACATCTTTTTAACTTAGAATTATTAAATTCATGCTTATGCTGTTATGAATAAATTCATGGCAACTCGAAAAAATTGCTAACTATTGCTCATACATACTTATTAAATTCAACAAATCTCCTGCATGTTCCCATGTCAATTCAAACAATTAACTCAATTTAATAAACATATAAAAGATTATGTGAAGAAACAAGGTAGCCATACCTTCAAACAATTTAATCACAGCAATCTTGCAAGTTATGCAAGGCATATGTATTGCCAAATACAATGCTAATTCAAGTTTCAACTACCTTAGAAGAATGAACATGCACTGATTAAGTACTGAGTCCATTAATTATAATTTCAATGCGTTTAATAATTAATTCAAGCTTCAGCTACCTTAGAGGAATGAACATGCACTGATTAAGTACTGAGTCCATTAATTATAATTTCAATGCGTTTAATAATTAATTCATTAGTTATCTAACAATTATAATGCAAGAATAACTTAGGCATGATTTTTCTTAATCAAGCATTTTTACCAAGGCCTATAACAGCATAAACACAACTTTAATAAGTCAAGCAGAAAAAAATATAATCAACCCAACACGAATTAAATTCAAGCTAAATTTATTAAAATAACCATTTCAACAAAAATAATATTCATAGATATGTTCATCATAAAAACAACAGAAATTAAAAAGATAGGGAACAAGAAGGCAAATCCAGTGTTTCTCCGTGGCTTGACTGATTGCTCTATTCTTCGTCTCCATTGTCTTCGCCGAGCAAGGCTTCTATGAATCCTTGATTGCTGCCCAAGATGGCTGAAGAACACCTATTTTTCAAGAGAGGAAGTCGGCACAAAAGGGGAATGAAATGGAAAAGAAAAGAGAGAAAAGTTGAGAGAAAGGAAAAGAAAATGAGAGAATGTTGTGGAAAAATGAAGGATGAATAAAATGATCAGCAAGGGGTGGCTTTTATAGCTGGTTGTGATGCTAAAAATAGAAAATTCCAGCAGCCAAAGAGCCCCCTATGGCCGGCCACACACATGGCAAAGTTGAGAAATTCAACTTTGCTATTTTAGGCATAGGGCAAATCTACAAGGCCACAAAATGGGGTTTGAATGCAATTTTGGAGGTCTTTCAATGGCCTTTTTGCAAGCATATTTAATCAGCTAAAATGCTAATTTGGGTCAACCTAGGGTCGGTTCTGGTCAGCCCAATTAGTGGCTGGTTCGGTTCACTCCATACTGTTCGACTATTGTGGTTCAACTGGACCTTTTCTCCATAATTAATTAAAAATAATTTATTTAGCCCAAATTAAATGGGGAATAAATTAAAATTAATTAAATTATGAATAAAAAACACATTTCTGGACCATTTTAGGCTGTAAATTAATTGGCCTCGATACTTCAAATTGCTTCTCGGTTTGTTCTTCTCGCAATGTCCGCCAAGCAATTTTTCGTCCTTTATGCAATTCTGTCAAAAATAACCAAATTTAATTAAAATTAACTATAAAATTAATTAAAATTCATAATGTTCATATTTTTAACACAATTTAATTATTTTATAATATTTAATTGTTTTTCGACAAGAATTTAACGGGAATAACATGATTTTAAGTCAAAAAGGGTATGAAAAAGTATATAAATTTTTGTGTTTTCACACCCCCAAACTTAATTCATTGCTCGTCCCGAGTAATGCACAAATTTTGAAAAGAATTTCTCGGAAACACTTTTTAAAACCTTCTTTAGAACAACATTTTTCTCAAAATTATGAATTTGATATACTCATGCTCAAAAATAAGAAATTTGATCATTATGTTGTTCAAGTGTTCATATTATTCAAACTAATCTCAACAATTATTACAATAGCAAAACTAGACTAAATGTTTCTTAATAAAGACATGCTAATTCCTACCAATTTAATTTTTAATCTTTTATTCAAGAAACACAAGTGCAACTAAAACTTAGAAAACAAAACCAAATGGCTTCACAACATATTTTTATAAAAAACCTAAACAAAACCAATAAGGATGGACAGAACCAATCTTCCATAGTCCCAGTCCAACAAACAAGCAGACATAGCAACTAAATTAATGACCCACCAAACATCTTTGTCCTATAATTATGATATACTTGATGGTACAGTAATAGGTGGAAATCCTAAGCATCCTTTAAAATGTAGCTAAGAACAGGAAAGGAATTACTTACAAAGCGCAATAAAACAAAACCTTGTCTCCAAAGAAAAATTTTGCTCACCCTGAAGAGCCTCTTTCATCTTTTAATCAATCTAAAATAAATATATATGATTTATTTTCATGATACCTTAAATTGAGTCAATGTATAAAAGAAAATGCCATTTTAGTTTAAATAAACTATAAAAGAAAATGAAACATAAAAGTAACCAGCACCCACACCAAAATTCGAATAAGACAGACCAGAAAGAGCTATTATGAATAAAAAAAATAGAAGACTCAAGTCTAACCTGGCTCTGGTATCGTCTTTAGAAGAGCTCCACCCCTCCAATACACGCCAACATGACCTTCTGGGACTTGATGCAAATGGATAAGGTCATGTTATTAATAGCTGCATCATGACATTATTCTTTTTCTGATATAAAGCAGCAATTAGCAGAAAGCCTGTTGTTCATCTAATAACCAAATGTCAAGCTTTACAGAGTAGATTCCCACATAGTAAGCAGTAACCACAGCCAATTTTGCTTTATATAATGTTTAGTTGTACTAATTCTAAACTAACAAAGCATAAGACATGTTATAAGGAAAATATTATGGAGAAAGACTCAGAAAGTGCTACTCAAAGAAAAACATCAAAGTATATAACAGTAACCTACTGTTCAAACAACACTTTATTCCTTTTGAAAATATATAAAATTGATTTAACTTTTTAAAAATTAAATATATAAACTATGGTAAAATTGTATTTTTACTATCGTAAAAATTTTAATTTAATTTCAAATTCTTAAAAAAAAAATAGAATAAACACATAGCTGACCAAAAAGGAAAGAACCTATGGAGTGAAGTAACATTCCATACCTGAAAAATAAGACCTGAATAATAGAGCCTTCACTTTAGTAACATTGGCAGGGTCTGGTTTCCCATAGTTCTCTTGGAAGCAAAGCATAACATAAATGAGTAATCATATCAAATTTCATTAGAAATAAGACAACTGATAGAAACAGTTCCAATCTTACATATAACACTTTCTTCTGCTCCTCATTACAGATTTCCAAAGCTTTAACCACCAACCAAGAGCACTCAAAATCTTCAATATCAGTTCATACAAATACGATACGGAAATACTTCAGAGTGAATAAATGAATGAATAAACTTGGGGCCAACAAATGCTGGCATATACAATTGGCATTAACACAATGGTTAGTATTTAGTTGCTCAGTTTAGAAATTGACAGAGATTAAATTGCTCCACTTTTTTTTAGAGGGACCAATTTGCTTAATATCAATATTGAGGAGGCGAGAAAAGATATTTTTTACCAAGAAAATATTAAGAAAATAGTTCATTTTTTGTCAAGAAAATTTCCCATGGCATGGTGATATGGGAACTATTTAAGTAGTCCATCAATAAAATAATACCTCCAATTGGGGGTTTCCTGGAGTAACCTCCAGGAATGCTTATGACAAAATGTTCATCTTTTATCAACCTAAATACTGAATGGCAATTTGAATCCATTTCCTGCAAAAGTTCCACAGTGTAAGCAACAAAAATAATCTAGTCAAGAGCAACCAGCAAATAAAAGCATGTATAATACATAGCTTATGTTTATTACTTTTCCTTGACAGTATCCCAGGAGAAGACATTCATATGGCCAATGATGAAAGAGGTCAAGATCACTGATCAATGAACCGTCTCCTTTCACCTGAAAATCTCATGCTAAACCCAATTTAAATGATAATTTGCAAATCAGCACTGTTTCAACTTCGTGCAAAACACACACAAAGACAAAAAAAGGTGAGAGAGTCACCTTCAACCAGTAAATAGTACACATATCTAATTCCCCATGCAGGGAATAGCTCTTTCTCAATGAAGGTACGCAATTTCTCTCTATTTTTCATCCATAAGGCCGCAAGTGCACCCCCTCTGTGTGTAAGTTGCTTAATTGGAATGGATAAGAAATACCGGTTTGGTAATGTTGGGTACCTGAAGCAATTGGGAAATGAAAACACAGGTGAAAATATATTGACAAGAAGAAACTCACAAAAATATGATCAGGAAGGTATAAACTGTCAAAAGCAGTAGTGATGTGTTTGATACATTGAAATATGTGATTACATACACTGATTTCTGACGAGCACTTACATTTTCCCATGGAGGATCAATAACCATAAGGTTGAAACCACTATCAGATTCAGCTGTATAAGCACAAAAAATGGAAGTTGATGTTCATCTTAACTCTATGAGTCACTGGTTCTTAGAGCAGCTAAAGAAAAACTTAGCAAATATAGCCCCTGTACTAGGGAAAGTATCCACCGATAGCCAAATGAGCTTTTATATGGATTCAGCATAGCAAAGGTGAAGCCATAGAAGTGAAAAGAACACAATCAGTAGTTAACATGATTCAAGATCATGTCTCAAAATGTCAGATAATGGCTCCAAAGGACCACGACACCTCCTAAGAATACAAAACTACAACTAAGATTTCAGAATTGCCTCCACAAAAATAGAAAGTATGTTTTGGTATCACACTAACATGAAAAGTAGTAGATGCAATGCAAGATCAATTGTATTATTTATATGAGCTGAAGACACTGAACAAGATTGTAAAAAAGAAAGCAAAAAAAGTAAACTCTCCTATTAGTTGCATGATAAAGAAATAGCATTAAGAAACAGTTCCTGAGGTTTGCACAAAGCAAATACTCTTTACGTATAAATTAAAGACTAAGATTGCTTTCTAGAGACTCTAGGCATTTCAATATAACAGTTAAAAACTCCAAATAAACTCAGATGAAGTATCCATGATCAATCACACTTCAACTCTTCTCATTCGCCCTTTAAATCTCATAACCTGTGATTAAAAAACAATTTAAAAAGTGAGCTCAATGCATATTCTGAAATTTTACAAATGTTATTTCCAAATAAACTAGCCACATCCAAAGTACGGTTGCGGTTAAATTTTTTCATATTTTGCTATTAGTTCTTTAGATTATGTTGCAGGATTTTGTCAAAGACAAGTAAATATACAACGCTTTCAATAATTTTCAAATATGAAATGCCAAGATCAAACATCATGAGTTGAATAGAAAAATTGACCATATCACGAGCACCACTCTCTGGCATTTTGAAACATTCTTAACCATGGACTAGGGCCTTTCTTGTCCACATTTTGAAATATGATTCTGCTTGTAGACAGCTTGATTGCCTTCTGCTTTTTCTCTGGTCTGATGCTGGATCGGTGTGACGAGACTAGAACCTACCGAAACTAGAACCTTTGACGACTCTGATATTTCTCCGACAGATGTAATGCGGTCGATATTTCGTTTAGCTTGCTCAGAATTTAACTCTTCCGAATCAAGAAATGACCAATCTTTTTCATTAAAATCTTCGATATTGATAACCGACACCATCCCCTCGCTTGAAGCATTAAAAGCTCCTGCTAATGACCGATGACTGCATAGTGACTTACAAGGAAAACTGGATTGAAATGAAAGGCAAAAATTGGTGCTAACATATGGACGAAGATTGGTGGGGGAAACCGATTTGGGGGATTTTGGTTTGGGGATTTTGGGAAACCGATATAGGGAAATTTTGGGGACTTAGGAAATTTAGGGTTTGGGGAAATAAAAATCGGGGTTATAGAATAGTGATTAGTGAACTTAGTTTTTTAGCAGAGAAAAAAGTCACCGTTTTGTGTATAAAATTTTGCTTATAGCTTATTTTTTGTGGTGTTTTTACTAAAAAGGCTACTATAGCTTTATTTATTGTGGCATTTTTTTACAAAAACGCCACTATTGCTTAATTTTAATTTTTTCATTTTTAACCTATATTTTTGTATTTTTATCAAAATTTTTGTGCTGAGATTATTATTTTTTTAAATTTTTATTTTTATTATATTTTGAGTATTGAACTTTTTAACTAAAATATTAAATATTAAATTTTTAAGTTTTTAATTTTTTTATTTTTATTATTAAATTTTAAAAATTTAATTACCATTATCAACTCTTTTAGGAATTTCTTTTTTCTTTCTTTTTACATGAACATTATTCTTTTAAGTATGGTCTGCATTAGTTGTTTAGATTTTTAAATAAATGGCATTTAATTATATGGATACACCTAAATTTTGATATAGATACATCTCAGAATTATATATGAATTTTGGTTTAATGTGTAATTCTAATTATGGTTTAAATGTATAGTTGAAACTTTAATTTTGATTTAATCATACACATTATTTTAAAATATAAATACATCAATATATTTTTATATTGAATAAATATAAATTTTTATGTATGCAATATATAAATAAAAAATGATGTTAATTATATCAGTAGTTGTGTTAATATTTTACAAGATCTGGATCAAATTAAAGTTCATGTATACAATTGCACACTAAACCATTGTTCATGTGTGCTTTTGGGATTTAACCCATTTTGATATATATTTTTTAAAATAATAATTTACAAATATTATACCCTAAACCATAAACATCAAACCCTAAACCCCAAACTCAAAAACCCAAACCATACACCATAAAACCCGAAGCCTAAACTCTAAATCGCAAACCTTAAACCATAATCCGAGGCCAAATTTTTGGGAATTCATGTGGCCGATGTTAGTGTAGTACAAAACATATATTTTATATTGTTATATTAAATAATATGGGTATAGTACAAATTGGCATGAACTTCAGTAAATTCCAAATGTTTTTCAGTTTTCAAATAGTATACTTAAACCTTAAACCCCAAACCCAAACTATAAAACCCTAAACTCTAAACCTTAAACCATAAACCCTAAACTATAAAACATAAACCCTTAAGCCAATATAATAAACATTATATTATAAACCTTAAAACTCTAAACCATAGACATTAAACCTTAAATTCTAAACCTTAAACCCTAAAATAAAATATTTTTTTACGGTGTTTTTATAAAAAAAGCCACTAAAGCTTACCTTTTGCGGCGTTTTCCTAAAGACACCACTAAAGCTCAAAAAATATCTATAGTGGCATTTTTTATAAAAGCGCCGCTAATGTTCAGACCTATAGTGGCGTTTTTACGAAAGCGCTGCTAATGCTCAGACCTATAGCAACGTTTTTTATGAAAGCACCGCTAATGTTAAGATCCATAGCGGCGTTTTTACGAACGCGTCGCTAATGCTCAGATCTAAGTGTTTTTTACGAAAGCGCCGCTAATGCTCAGACCTATAGCGGCGTTTTTATGAAAGCGCCACTAATGCTCAGATCTATAGCGGCGTTTGGGCCAAAAACA
Organism: Gossypium stocksii; assembly: GCA_020496765.1. Taxonomy (NCBI): domain Eukaryota; kingdom Viridiplantae; phylum Streptophyta; class Magnoliopsida; order Malvales; family Malvaceae; genus Gossypium; species Gossypium stocksii. Next base: position 12,616,015 of record CM035622.1, read on the forward strand.
CCGCTATTGCTCAACTTTTTACGGCGTTTTCTTTCAAACACCGCTAATGTATAATATTTGCGGCTTTTTTATTAAAACGCCACTAAAAACACTGCTAAAAGTTTATTTTGGTGTAGTGGATATTTCTTTTCAACTCCTCCAAACTTATTTTCAAACGATATTCTTGAATAGTACTGAGTCTAGTGTTTGGGACAATTTAAAGATAATTAAGAGAAACGTGATGGGCTAAATTTGTATAGGTTCCAAAATAAAATTAGGCCATATAGTCTCAAAGTTGAGTTTCAAAGGATAAAATTTACCATAGTGGGCTTGAAAGGCTCAAACGGTCCAAACAATAGCTACCTAAATCATTTTCAATGTTCCACGCTTCCTAGGATTTTGCCTCAAGAAACTACTAAGTCAATTCTAAAGACTTAAACTTTCATGCATACTTAACTTTCCTAAAGATATAAAAATTTTGTGGTATGAAGTTGCATGCTTTATTAAAAATACATTCATGTCATCATTAAGCTACATAATAATTTATTGAAAAAAATAGAACTTTATTCATACTCAAGTTTAGTACACTTAACAAAATTCAAATTTATTGAACTGAAATATATCCTAATCATAATTAAAAGAAAAATTTTATTCTGGATGGAAATAATTTCAAATTTCGGTCCCTCCAACTTAAAATGAACAATGTCCTCATTGTTTAAAGTGAATAGATACTATACACTAGGTAGGAATTCAGAAAAGAGAAGGTGAGTCAATATGACTGCTTAAGTACCAAGCGCTTTCTAAATCTAATCCTAGACATGTATATATCTATTGCCACACTTTATACTTTATGACTTGTCCATATTTATTCAGGATTTCCTTCTCGTGTTTTATTATGCAGAAGTAAAAATTCCTCATTAATCCTAATCCTAACTTAACCTAAAAACAAAAATAAAATAAAGTCAAGATCCCTTCCTTTTATTTATTTGCAGATCCTTCCAAATTGGACTCATCTTTTGCTCCATCATTATTGCCTTTGCATGAATCGCTTCGCTCCTTTTTTGAGAATGGAGTCCATGGCTCAAATATGAAATTTAGAAATTCAGGCACAAAGATAAATGGGTCATTGTAAATTTTCTTAAGGGCACTCCTCATTGAGTCATCCCTTAATTTTGAGTATCTCCAGTAGGCTTGTTGCTACCATTGCATGTGTTAGATTAAGTCCATTAGCTTTGACAGTTCATCTCGAACATCTGAACTAGGTGGTGGAGCTCCAAACATCGAAGTTTTGAAATAAGGTTCAACTTCTTATTCCATTGGTTCTGCTTCATCAGGGATTTCAGCTTTTTGTACTGACTCATTCTCTGTGGGATCATCTTCTTCTTATTCAGGATCCTTATCTTGCTGTTGTAGAATAGAATCTCTAGCTATTCGGTAGAGGTCTCAATCGATGATTGTGCCTTGACTGTACCCTGTCTTCTTTACATTTGCAAGAATTTCGGCTTTTAAGCACAGAATAGATATTGTAAAGGGAAAATAAGCTGGGCCAGAACGTCTAGTAGCATAATTCCGTATTTCTCTCAGGATAATTTTACCCACATCAATGGTCTTCCCATTTAGAATTGAGTATAATAGGACCATTCGCTCTAATGAGGCTCTAATGAGATTGTAGTCCCATGCGAACTAGGCATAAGGCTGAAACGGATAAAATAGAACCATACCTTCTCGAGTGGTGTCAAATATTCTCTTCGGCAAGTGTGGATTCCTTGTTTTGACACAAACCACTTAGACCCTGGAACTGTAAGTTCCTCGAGAATCTCTTGCAATTTCTCAGGCTCGATGTTGCTCATCAAATAAGAATATTCGTCGTTTTCGAAATCAGGTAATTCAAAAAATTCATTAATAGCATTTGAGTTTATGGGTACTTTAATTCCTTGAACTGGGACTTTAGTTAACTCGCTTGAGGTTAAGTTGGCATAAAACTCATGAACTAGTTCTTCGTCCACATTAGGTCTCTTTTCACAAAACAATTCCCAATTGAAGGCTTCAGCAACTTGACTAATACGTGTCATAAAGTCTCTATAGTTGCTTTCCTTCAATGTAAAGCCTTTTTCAGGATGCATCTGTTGATTTTTGAAAATATTTTCGTACCTCAATTTGGCTTCTTCACAGTGGAACTTGCTTTGTGTTTTGTTAATTTGGGCGGAGGCACGAGTTCTCTTGCGAGGCATAATTGACCTGAACATGAGATGGAAAAAATTTATTTTCCCAAAAATTTAATTCATAAAATTTATTAATAATTCAAAGAATTGAAAAATTAAACAATTTAATAAAATTAAAAATTAAAAGGAAATTAAATCTTACCACCTTTTTGCAAAAATATAAAAACTCTTAAAATAATGAAAAATAAATGATAAATTAAAAGGAGGAGGGTTGAAGAATTTTGGTTTAAGGCTTGGTGTATGGGTGTGCCACACAAGGGCTAGGGAACAAGCAACAGCATGGGGGCTTAGTAGCAGGCCGAATGTGGGCGCTCAGAGCAGGTAGCGTGCGGGACTTCATCGGGCAAGCCTGGAGCGCGCGCTGGAGCTAGGCGCTGGTGATTGCATGTGTTGTGGCCTGGGTAGGAGCAGTAAGGCCTGGCGTGGGGCGTGCGAGTGAGCGCAGGAGCAGAATGCTTGCGGCTGTTGAGGCGTGCTTGTCCGACAGCTGTAGCTAGGGGCTTGCGGCACTAGGTGGTTTGGTGTTTTGGGATTTTTTGGGTGATGCATGGATGGGAGAAATAAGGTGGTATTTATAGCATGAATAATAGGACTTAAAATAGAACTCTTAGTCTAATTTAATAATTAAAAATAAGAGTTTAACTCTAATCCTACTCAAGATTAACAACAATTAATAATTAAATATAAGCATACAAAATTATCAATTGCTATTAAATTATTAAGATAAACATAAAATAAAAATTGAAATTAAATTAATCCTAATTCTAATCTAAGTTGATAAAAATTAATATATAAATTATAAATAATTATATATTAAAGTTTATCAAATTATAAATAATAGTAAAAAAACATTTATTTTAGATGCTTTTTGAAAATATTTACAAAGCAAGGCACCTAGTTTTTATTATTTACGAAAAGAGCAATCAAATTTTAAAAATAATTCAATTAAGTCCCTAGACTTAATGAAAATTAAAAATTAAGTTGCAAATTAAAAATTGGATCAAAATTGACCCTTTTATTGGAAAAACAAAAAAAATTATTTCGTTGATTAGGGAATAATTTCTTGGGAAATTATGTTAAAATAAATTCCCAGGAAAGATTGGAGGGGTCACAAAACGGTCCCGCTTAAGTTTCAACCTCCTAGACAGAATTTATGTAAACATACTAAACCCGAAAAATAGACCCTAAATTATTTATTAAACAAAACACAGAATATTAAATATCTGATAAAATGAACGAGATGTTATCCCGTTCGATTTTATCCCCCCAATAATGTTTCAAACGTTGAGCATTAACTCGGAAATTACCTCCCTTACCTTGGAGTTCAACAACTCCGTATGGATAGACTCAGTGAATCGTAAATGGACCAGACCAACGTGATTTTAGCTTACCTGGAAAGAACTTCAATCTAGAGTTGAACAGTAATACTTGTTGACCTGCTTCAAATTCTCGAACTCGGATGTGTTTGTCATGCCATTTCTTGAGTCTTTCTTTGAGTAGTTTGGCATTTTCATATGAGAACATTCAGAATTCTTCAACTCGTTGACTTGGAACATCTGTTTTTCTTTCGCGAGCTTAGGATCCAAATTAAGCTATTGAATAGCCCAGTAAGCTTTGTGCTCTAACTCTAGGGGTAGATGACATGCTTTCCCAAAGACCAACCTATGGGGTAACATCCCTAAAGGTGTCTTGTATGTTGTTCTGTAAGCCCATAAAGCATCATCCAGTCTTTTGGACTAGTCTCGTCCATTCAGGCATACTACCTTCTCAAGTATGCCTTTGATTTCCTTATTTGCCAGTTCAGCTTGCCCATTTGTCTATGAATGGTAAGCTGTTGCAACCTTGTGTTTCACCCCGTGCTTATCTAGCAACCATTTTAACCACTTGTTTACAAAGTGGGACCCTTCATCACTAATGATAGCTCTTGGGGTTCCAAACCTTGTGAACACGTGCTTCTGCAAGAACTTCGTTACAACCTTTGCATCATTTGTCAGATATGCCTCCACCTCGACCCACTTGGACACATAGTCTACTGCTACCAATATATACCTGTGACCAAAAGACGGAGGGAAAGGCCCAAGAAAATCAATACCCCAAACATCGAACAATTCGACCTCAATGATGTTTGTTCGAGGCATCTCATTTCTGTTGGTGACGTTTCTGACCCTTTGACATCGGTCACAGTTTTTTACGTACGCATATGCATCCTTGAATAGTGTTGGCTAAAAGAATCCGGCTTGCAATATTTTGGCCGCAGTACGAGTACCTCCGAAATGTCCCCCATTCGGAGCTGAGTGACATTGGTATAAGATCTTCGGTATTTCTTCTTCTACCACGCATCTCCTGATCATCTGATCTGCACACTTTTTAAATAGATATGGCTCTTCCTAAAAATAATACTTCACATTATGAAGAAACTTTTTCCTTTGTTGATACATCTTATCAATTGGCATCAAACCACAAGCTAAAAAGTTAGCAATATCAGCAAACCAAGGGGTATTATGGATATTATTTACCTTAAGTATATACTCATCTGGAAAGGTCTCATGAATCGATATAAGTGGAGTATTTCCTTCTTGCGGCTCTAATATAGACAAGTGATCTGCTACTTGGTTTTCTACTCCTTGACGATCTTGCATTTCCAAATCGAACTCTTGAAGTAAAAGTACCCATCAGATCAACCTGTGCTTAGTGTCTTTCTTGGCAAGTAAGTACTTGATTGCTGAGTGGTTTGTATAGACAATCACTTTGGTACCTACAAGGTAAGATCGAAACTTGTCAAAAGCAAACACGATAGCAAGTAACTCTTTTTCTGTTACTGTATAGTTTAATTGCGCTCCTGTTAGAGTTCGACTTACGTAGTAGATGGGATGAAAAACTTTGTTCCTTCGCTGGCCCATGACAGCTCCAATTGCGAAGTTACTTGCGTCACACATCAATTCGAATGGCAGATCCCAGTCTGGTGTGATAATTATGAGTGCCGTGTGATAATTATAGGTGCCGTAACTAATCGATTCTTCAAGTCTTTGTATGCTTTTAAGCATTCCTCATCAAACCTGAATGTTGTATCCTTCTCCAGTACTTTGCACAAAGGTTTTGCAACTTTGGAGAAGTCTTTGATAAATCGTCGATAAAAATCGACGTGGCCCAAAAAGCTCCTAACACCCTTTATAGATGTTGGAGGTGGGAGTTTCTTAATAACGTCTACCTTTGCTCTGTCTACCTCGATCCCATGTCTCGTTACTTGATGCCCTAGAATAATTCCTTCTTGTACCATAAAATGCCATTTTTCCCAGTTAAGTACTAGGTTTGTTTCTTCGTATCGTCTTAGCACCTTAGCTAGATTGGCTAAGCAATCATCGTATGTATCTCCAAATATTGAAAAGTCATCCATGAAAACTTCTAAAATCTCAACCATGTCGGTGAAAATAGACATCATACATCTTTGGAATGTAGCAGGTGCATTACATAAACCAAATGGCATACGTCTAAATGCAAATGTACCGTACGGGTAGGTGAATGTGGTCTTGTGTTGATCTTCCGGTGCTACCGTTGTACCCCGAGTATCCATCGAGAAAACAATAGTAATTTCGCCCCGCGAGTCTATCCAGCATCTGGTCTAAGAAAGGTAAAGGAAAGTGATTCTTCATCCCGTAACTGTTATAGTCGGTACTAACTCGTTGTTCTCGTTCTCTATGATTGTGATACCTCCTTTCTTTGGCACGCACTGGACCAAACTTACCCATGAACTGTCTAAGATGGGGTAAATGATACCTATATCTAGCCATTTAATAATCTCTTCTTTCACCACGTCCTTCATGATGGGGTTCAGCCTTCGTTGTCCATCGATCATCCCTTTTTCACCATCTTCCAGGATGATCTTGTGCATGCATATAGATAGACTAATACCGCGAATATCGGCTATGGTCCATCCGATAGCCTTCTTGAATTGTTTCAGAACTAAGATAAGTTTCTCTTCTTGCTCAGTAGTTAATTCTGTTGAAACAATCACGGGCAGAGTAGAAGCGTTACCTAAATAAACATATTTTAAATGAGAAGGTAATACCTTGAGTTTGAATTTAGGTGGCTCCTCGATTGACGCTTTTGGTTGAATATAATCCCTCTTCTCTAAATCTAAAGATTCAAAACAGGATTGTGGATTAAATCCTTTTTTATTAGCTTCTAGCAAAGCTAAATATTCATCCTCCTCTTCATCACTTAGAGGGTCTGATGTCAGAATTCTTTCCAGAGGATCCTCAACAGAGTTGAGTTCCTTTTGTACTATTAAATCCTCTAAGTGGGATACTGCAGAACAATTGTCAATTGTGTCAGGAAATCACATAGACTTAAAAACATTAAATGTTACCTGATCATCCTGAACACGCATAGTAAGTTCGCCCTTCTGCACATCAATAAGTGTCATTCCGGTTGCTAAGAGCGGTCTTCCCAAGATAATTGGTACTTCTTTGTCTGCTTAGAAATCTAAAATTACAAAATCAGCAGGAAAGATAAACTTATTTGCACATACCAATACGTCCTCGATTTTTCCTTCTGGATGTGCTAAAGATTGATCTGCTAGCTGAAGTGTAACCGTAGTAGGTCTAACTTCACCTATCCCCAACTTCTTAAATATCGACATAGGCATCAAGTTGATACTTGCGCCCAAGTCACATAGTGCCTTACCACAATATGTTGCTCCAATATTGAATGGTATGGTAAAACACCCAGGATCCTTTATCTTCGGGGGTAATTTGTCTTAACGATATGCACTGCATTCCTTCGTCAGAGCTACCGTCTCAAATTCTCCAAGTCATTGTTTCTTGGATAGGATATCTTTCATGAATTTGACGTAGTTTGGCATTTGTTCAAGTGCTTCAACCAACGGGATGTTGATATGAAGTTGCTTGAGTACGTCTAAGAACTTCTTGAATTGGACCTTCTATTTCTGCTTCTGAAGTCTTTTTAGGGTAAGGTGGTGGAGGTTTCCTTACTGGAACTAGTACTGATTGATTTGTCTTTAGCGGTAATTTTATACCTAACGGAGTTGTTAGTTGATCAGAATTAACTGGTTCTGAGGTTACCTTATCAGATCTTGCAGGTTCAGGTTCAAGTGGAACTGGAACTTCAACACTCGTTGAACTTCTTTTGAATCTTGAGCCTCAGTGGGCTTCTTCTCAACTTCAACAGTGTTAGGCTCCACTATCTTTCCACTTCTCAATGTTAATGCTCCTTCCTCAAATTCCTTAGATTCTCCGTATCACTAGGTAAAGCACCTTGTGGTCAGGTTCTGAGTTCAGTTGCAAGCTGGCCCATCTAGTTCTTCAAACTCTTCAATGTAGCAGCTCGGCTTTGAATTATGGTGTCATTCTTCACCATGTAAGCCTTCAGTAGGTTCTTTAAGCTATTGGATGATTCAGCTTAAACTGGTTTTTGAACTTGCTGTGAAAAACTAGGCGGCTGGGTCGGTCTAGGTTGGGCGTAGTTGTTATTGCCTCCATCCCCTTGGTTACTCCAGGAAAGATTGGGGTGATTTTTCCACGATGGGTTGTAAAAGTTGGATTGCAGCCCTTGCCTTCCTCGATTTTGGTTCGAGTTACCCATGTAGTATACAGATTCTGGGTTTGATGGACATTCTTCAAACAAATGTCCTTCTCCATAATAGACACAGGCTATGTTCTCATATTGGTTAGGTGGCTGAGCTACAAGACTATTAGACCCATTAGTGGTAAGATTCTTTAACATTGAAGATATCGAAGATACCTGAGGTGTGACTGAAGTGAGAGCGTCCACTTCATGGATTCTAGCGACTCGTCTTCCTGACGCTGCTCGATTAGTTGGCCACTGATAGTTGGTACTGGCGATCCTCTCGATGATTTCGTAAGCCTCATTGTAAGATTTAGAAAGGAGAGCACCATTAGCGGAGGCGTCTACTACCATCCTTGTGTAATCGTTGTAACCATTATAAAATTTCTCAAGTTGGATGCAATGTGGGATTCCATGATGAGGGTATTTTCGTAATAATTCTTTGTATCTTTCCCATGCCTCATACAAGGACTCGTTATCCATTTGTTGGAAAGCAGTGATCTCATTCCTCAATTTAGCGTTCTTGCTTGGTGGGAAATACTTCATGAGGAATCTCTCGACTAACTCTTGCCATGTGGAAATTGAGTTCGGTGGCAGTGAGTTCAACCAGGCTCGAGCTCTATCCCTTAGCGAATACGGGAACAACTTTAATCGTAGTGCATCTTCGGGTACTCCAGCTAGCTTGAAAGAGTCGCTTACCTCCATAAACAGTCTTAAGTGAAGATGAGGATCTTCAGTAGGCATTCCACTGAATTGGCCTACTATCTGAAGCATCTGGAACATGACTGGCTTCAGTTCAAATTGTTGTGCCTCGATCTCGGGCCTTCTAATACCCAAATTAAGATCATTGAACACTGGCACGACATATTGTTGTAAAGCTCTATCCTTATCATCAGCAATAAGGATAGGATTTTGAGCAAGGTTTGCTCTATTTCCTTGATTGATATTCTCAAGATTCATCTCTTCGGTCCTTCTTTGGTTTGCTTGTCTTCTTCACTATCGAAAGGTTCGTTCGATCTCAGGGTCCACAGGGAGTAAGTCGATAATTCGGTCAATACTCATAAACACCTGAAATAATCAAAGAAAAATTAAGTAAGTAAAATTGAACAGGAAAATAAATGAACCAAAATGTAAAAATAAATTCACAAATAATGTTTTTTAAAAACAGTCCCTGACAACGGCATCAAAAACTTGGAACGACGGAAATGTGCAAGTGTACATAATCGCAACAAGTAATACAGTGACATTTACACAAGTAATACAGTGACAAGTAAATGTTGAGTTATCGTACCCACAGGGACTGTAAAAGAATTATTTATGAATGTAATTAAAACACTTTGGTGAGGTAAAAATAATTTGGTTCTGGAAGACGAATTAAAACTAATTAAAAACTAAGTAAAATAAAAGAAGAAAATGAAATTCTAATGCACGATTTTAATTAAGATTTAATCAAGATGATATAATTGTATTGGATTAGTTACATCTTTTTAACTTAGAATTATTAAATTCATGCTTATGCTGTTATGAATAAATTCATGGCAACTCGAAAAAATTGCTAACTATTGCTCATACATACTTATTAAATTCAACTAATCTCTTGCATGTTCCCATGTCAATTCAAACAATTAACTCAATTTAATAAACATATAAAAGATTATGTGAAGTAACAAGGTAGCCATACCTTCAAACAATTTAATCACAGCAATCTTGCAAGTTATGCAAGACATATATATTGCCAAATACAATGCTAATTCAAGCTTCAGCTACCTTAGAAGAATGAACATGCACTGATCAAGTACTGAGTCCATTAATTATAATTCAATGCGTTTAATAATTAATTCATTAGTTATCTAACAATTATAATGCAAGAATAACTTAGGCATGATTTTACTTAATCAAGGATTTTTACCGAGGCCTATAACAGCATAAACACAACTTTAATAAGTCAAGCAGGAAAAAATATAATCAACCCAACACGAATTAAATTCAAGCTAAATTGATTAAAATAACCATTTCAACAACAATAATATTCATAGATATGTTCATCATAAAAACAACAGAAATTAAAAAGATAGGGAACAAGAAGGCAAATCTAGTGTTTCTCTGTGGCTTCACTGATTGCTCCGTTCTTCGTATTCGTTGTCTTCACCGAGCAAGGCTTCTATGAATCCCTGATTGTTGCCCAAGATGGCTGAAGAACACCTCTTTTTCAAGAGAGGAAGTTGGCACAAGAGGAAGGGGGAATGAAATGGAAAAGAAAAGAGAGAAAAGTTGAGAGAAAGGAAGAAAGAATGAGAGAATGTTATGGAAAATGAAGGATGAATAAAATGATCAGCAAGGGGTGACTTTTATAGCTGGTTGTGGCTGCTAAAAATAGAAAATTCCAGCAGCCAAAGAGCCCCCCTATGGCCGGCCACACACATGGCAAAGTTGAGAAATTCAACTTTGCTATTTTAGGCATGGGGCAAATCTACAATGCCACAATTTAAGGTGGGGTTTGAATGCAATTTTGGAGGTCTTTCAAGGGCCTTTTTGCAAGCATATTTAATCAGCTAAAATGCTGATTTGGGTCAGCCTAGGGTCGGTTCTGGTCAGCCCAATTAGTGGCTGGTTCGGTTCACTCCATACGGTTCGACCAGTGTGGTTCAACTGGACCCTTTCTCCATAATTAATTAAAAATAATTTATTTAGCCCAAATTAAATGGGGAATAAATTAAAATTAATTAAATTATGAATAAAAAACACATTTCTAGACCGTTTTAGGCTGGAAATTAATTGGCCTCGATACTTCAAATTACTTCTCGGTTTGTTGTTCTCGTAGTGTCCGCCGGGCCATTTTTCGTCCTTTATGCAATTCTGTCAAAAATAACCAAATTTAATTAAAATTAACTATAAAATTAATTAAAATTCATAATGTTCATATTTTTAACACAATTTAATTATTTTTTATTTTTTATTTTTTTCGACAAGAATTTAACCGGAATAGCATGATTTTAAGTCAAAAAGGGCATGAAAAAGTATATAAATTTTTGTGTTTCCAAGTAGCTTCTCACTCCCACTTGGAAGGGTGTGACCAAACAGCCATGCAATGCAATGTGCGGGAATAAATCTTAAAATAAAATAGAAACATGAATAAAACACAATGAATGGGATGCAGTGAAATGATCGTATATTAAAACCAAATTTTCTATTTTTCGATAAATAGACAAAAAATAATTAATTTACGGCTTGACTCTCTTGATGTCCCCAGCGGAGTTGCCAAGCTGTCGAAACCATTTTTATTTTGAAAAAAGGGGATTGACTTTTAAAACGAAAATGGAGTCGCCACCAATCTTTTTTTGAGGTGTGATCAGGTCACCTTGAGATTAATCATTTTAATAAAACATTTTGATTTATTAAAATAATGATTTTAGTCTACGAAATTCGAGAAAATGGGCTCGGGAGTCAGTTACGCACGAGGAAGGATTAGCACCCTCGTAACGCCCAAAAATTGATACCTAATTAATTAATTATGTCCTAATGTCAAAATTTTAAAAAGATTTTAAAACACGATGCTTTGATTTTTAAAACTCATGTCTTTTTATTTTAAATGGACATTCAATTATTTGGATTTCAAAAGAAAAATTGAAACCCAATAAGTTAGAGCACGATCTTTCGAATTTCCCAAACATCGAATATCCTTTGCTTTTTAGAAATCCTTGCCTCGAGATGACAAAACATCGCATCCAGTGAGTTAGGACACAACATCTTCAATTCCTGAGAATAGGTTTTTATTTAAAATTCATATGTTTTAATTTCAAAAAGGGTACTCAATCATTTGGACTTAATGAGAAAAATCAAAACCCAGTAAGTTAGGACACAATTTTCTCAAAACTCCCAAATATCGAATATTGCCTTATTTTTAAGTTTAAAAAAAAATCGTGAATTTTGAAATATGAAGGTATATTTGGCCACATTAATAAATAAAGATTAATGAAAATTTTTTTTAAAAAATAACAAATCTAAAAAAACAAAATGTACCAAGCTTTCATATAATAATGGACAATGTTAAAACAAATAATGTAAAAGAAAAGGATTTTGAAATCGACAATAAAAAGCAATTTAAAAATAAATTATATGTATACAAATTTTAAAGTAGGTAATATATGTAAAAGTTTGAAATAAATCCAAAAAAAGATAAAAATAAATAATATATGAAATAGTAACATATAAATAAATTTTAAAATAAATATTATATAAGAAGTAAGTTTAAATAAGTAATATATAAAACAATATATATATCAATCTAAATAAATAAAGTACAGAATGACTTAAAAAAAATGATATGTGACAAATTCTAAAAATATACGTATAAGTTTAAAATAAATAATATACAAAAACTTAAAATAGATAATATAAAATAGTTTAAAATGATATAAAATAAAACCACTTTAAAATAATCTTTATATAAAACAATAAGAAAAATGAATGATATATAAGATAATTTAAAGTAATAATATAAAAAAAAACTTAATCAAAATAAAACTATTTAAAATAAGTAATATAAAAAATAATAAAATAAAACAACTTGAAATAAATGCCACATAAAAATTTGGAATAAATAAATAAAATACAAATTTGCAAAAAGGGAGAAAATAAAATAAATCTCTATACAGAAATAATAAATAAACGAATAAAAATAAAAATAATAATTAATAATTAAACAATTAAATGGATAAATAAAAAAGGTTGAAAAAAACGAAGATGAACGAAGTATAAAATAAGAAAAAACCACAGAAAATAAGAATGTAAGGGGGAGAGAAATTTGAGTGAATGCTCTCAAGAATTCTTACTGCTTCCCCAAAACTCAAGTGATTTACAATGAAGGGAGAGGCCTCTATTTATAGTTGAGCCCCCCTAAATCCAACGGTACAGATCAATTACATCAACAGCTAAGATTAAAGGGTATCTACAAATTAAATCTCTAAGATTACAAAATCATATCTTCTAATATTGCACATCATATCTTCTAAGATTGCACATCATATCTTCTAAGATTGCATATCATATCTAAGATTGCATGTCCTTGAAGATTATGCTTCCAAGCTTGTAGATGGACCTTCAATCTTTTCAAGCAATGAGTCATTCTGATCGGGCCAAATGATATATTTGTAATTTTGGACTGGACTTGGACTTTATTTTATTATTTTGGGTTTATTATTTTTTTGTATGGACCCAGGCTAAATTGGCCTATTACAGAGGACATCAACAAACTTTTGGAGAAGTTAAATTTCTGAGAGGAAGAAGCTATAAGGGTTGTCAGCTCTAAGTTGGGTTCTAACCCCAGGGCTTTGAAGCATGGGCTATTGGGAAAATAATGTCAGGGAAGAAAGTTAATAAAGAAGCGATGTATCAGGTGTTTAAGTCACTTTGGTTTACTAAAGAGGATGTTAATTTTATGGCCCTAGAAGAAGGTGCAATTCTAGTAAAGTTTGGCAACATGGAAGATAGGACGAGGATATTGAATCTTTCTCATTGGTTGTTCGACCAATGTCTATTCACTATGGTACCCTATGTTAAAGACATGGATGTGGAGTCTTATGCCTTCAACCTTACTCCGTTTTGAGTAAGAATCTTTAATATACCTTTGGAGCATATAAACAGACAAATAGAGGTGATCATGGGCTGGGTCGGGCTGGATTCGGGCCGAGTTCAACTAAAAATTTAGACCCATTCATCGGGCCTAGGTCGGGCCGGGCCCAAAAAATGGGCCTAAAATTTTGCCTAGGCCCGACCCATATAAAAATGCTAAAACCCAAGCCCGGCCCACCCGTATTAATTTTTTATATTATTTTATATAATTTTTAAATATATATAATACATAAAAAATACTTAAAAAATCAAAATAAATTTTTTCCAACAAATTAAAAATAAATTTTAAAAAAATATGTAAACTTAAATAACACTAAGATAGATGCAACTTAACAAGCCAATACCTCTAAAATAATAACAAAATTAACAAATGCCTTTAAAATAATAACAAAATTAACAATAAAATAAGTTTGATACAATTTCCAAACAATAACAACAAAATAGTAGCAACATAATAGCAATATGGTAGCAAAATAAGGAGAAAACAATAAGAAAATAACATTCAAAAACAAAAAAAAATTAGTAGATTTTTTTTGTCCTTTAGTGAATTCGGGCCAAGCTGGGCTGAGCCCGGGCCAAAAATACCTTACCAGAGGCCCGTCCCATTTTTTAAACGGGCCTTATTTTTTGTCCAATCCCATTTTTTGGGCCTATATTTTTGCCCAAATCCTCCCACATTTTGGGCGGGCCGGGCCGCCCGGCCCATGCACACCTCTCCAGACAAGTTGCTATGGATGTGGGCAAAGCGAATGGGGAAGTTGTTGACATTGACTGGCGCAACAGAGATGGTGGATAGACAGAATACATTCAGCTAAGGGTTATAATAGACGTTCTCAAACCTCTGTGAAGGGTTATTCAGTTTATGAATAGTGAAGGTTCTGAGTTTGTTTACGCTATTAAATATGAACGTCTGCCTAGTTTCTGTTATATTTGCACTCTTATAAGTCACTCCACCCAAAAGTGTGATAAGAAAGAGGAGCTAAGCAAGTCAAACAACATAAGTTTCCAATATGGAAACTAGCTTAGAGCTCTTATAGGAGTGCCAAACCAGAATTGTGGGTTCTGGAGAAATGGGGTAGAAGTTATTATAGATAAAAAAGACATGGGGAGTGAATCGAAAGGTGAGAATCAAGGAAACAGGGAGGTGAACGAATCAACAAAATCGTTGGGAAGAGAAAAAATCAAACATATAGAGGAAGATTCAGAATAGAGTTCTCCTATGGAAAAACGCCCTACTAAGGTGACACGTGAAGGACTTGGGAAAATGAAAAGTAAGAGAAAGAGGACGAGGAAGCAGTAGGGCGTTAACTGAAGAGAGCCTGAAAAAAACTATTCTTAGAAAGTTAATGGATTGTTTATCACCCTCAAAGGCGGCAGCTGGTGACCAGCCCCGTCAACAACAATGAAGTTCCTTTGTTGGAACTGTCGTTGGTTGGGGAACCCCATGACAGTTCGAGAGCTTAAGCAACTCCTAGTTGCTAACAACCCCGATATTATTTTCCTTAGTGAAACAAAGATGAGTGCTAATGATTTCCATCGTGTTCAAAATAGATGCATGATGCAAAATTGTTTAGCCGTGAGCTTTGAGGGTCGTAGTGGTGGTCTCGCATTGATGTGGAGGGAAGGGGTGGATGTTGTCATTCAAAGCTATTTCAAGCACCACATTGACTCCTTAGTTCAGTTGAAGAATCATAGCAATATTAGAGTGACTAGCTTTTACGGGCATTCGAATCCAAACCTTAGAAGCAGCTCGTGGGACATGTTGAGAAGGGTTGGTGGCTCGGTGAGGGAGGATTTAGTGGTTGGGGGAGTTTTTAATGCTATTCTGAATGAAGCGGAAAAAGATGGTGGTCGTAGGAATGTGCAAGTGCAAATGAAAGAGTTTAAAGACATCATGGATGGATGGCTATCGTGGACATTAAACCAGTTCAAGGGTGGTTTACCTGGGTTAACAATAAGAGTGGTGGTAGCATGATTAATGAAAGGGTAGATAAGTTCTTAACTTCGGTGTCCGTGATTGAGAAATTCCCTTTCATGGCAACTAGTGTGGTGCGTCAAACTATGCTGACTATGATGCTATAATAATGGACATGTGGGGCTATAAGCCTAAAGAACATCTTAAATGCCCTAGGTTGTGCTTCAAGTTCGATGAATGTTGGGCTATTGACAGGGAGGCTAAAAGCACTATTAACAGTGCTTGGAACAGAGGTGGTTCGAATTTTGTTGATAAGCTTGATAGAGTACGCTCTGCTCTTAGTCCGTGGCAACGTGACAAATATAGTAAAATGAAAAGAGAGATTCGTAAGCTTGAGCAGAAGATTGATAAGGTTATTGACTCTTCACAAAAGGATGATAGTGCGAATGCGTTGGAGTCTCGCTGTAGGCTTAGTCATCTATATGCTAAAAAAGAGAAATATTGGGCTTAAACGTCTATGTCTCAATTAAGGCTGAACGTTTGATCGAATCGAATGAAAAAATTTTAGTTAATTGAGTTGATGAATCATATTTTATCATCCTAATTTGATTTGAAATTTTCTCGAATCGAGTCAATATGATTTATTAATCTTTTATATACGGGTTAGCTTTTTTGCTTGCTTATTTATTTCAATTATCTTCAGATTCTTGTCACTATGTATTTTGGAATTAAAAACTATACTAAATGTAAAAATGTGATTTTTTTAATAAAAGTTATTTTAAAGATAAAATGTGAAATTGATACCAATATAAAATTTTAACATGAATATTTTATGGCATCATTAATAATTCAATTTTAATATAAATATTCAATATGACTAAACAATTCAATAATATAAATAATATAAATAATATAAAATGTGAAATTTAATTTAATAATATAAATAGTAGATATAAATAAATTTATTATTATTTATGTTTAGAGGTTTTTTTTTTGGATAATTTTGATTTTTTATTTGGGAGTAAATGATGAGAAGTAAAAGTTTAGGGGGAAAATAAAAAGTTTTGAAAAATAAAAGTTTAAGGGAAAGTAAATAGGGGGAAGTAAAATTTTGGAGGGAAATATCTAAAACAATTGGGGAGGGGGGATGGATTTGGGGTAGATAGGGGGTGGGATGGGAAGGGAGTAAAAGTTTTAAGGGGAAAGTGGGAGGGAGTAAAAATTTTGAGAGAAAACAAAAAGTTTTGAGAGTTTTTGGAAGTAAAAGTTTGAGGAAAAGTACATAGGAGAGTAAAATTTTGCTGGGAAATGAATTTTGGGTAGATGGGTGGTTGGGATGGGAGGAGAGTAAAAGTTATGAGGGGAAAGTGGGAAGGAGTAAAAGTTTTGAGGGAAAAATAAAGAGGTTTGGGTGTTTGGGGGGAAAATGTAAAATATTATAGTTTGATATTCAATTTATTCGAGTTATTCGAATTTGAAAACTTAACTCGATTCGAACTCAAAATTCGAAAAAAAATTCAAGTTGACTCGAATAACTCAAATAACTCAATTCGTTTAACTCAAAATTCGAAATGTTTCTATTTTTCTAGTTGAATCGAGTTTTGCTCAACCCTAGTCTCAATGGCTTAGGGAGGAGGATAGGAATACGCGCTATTGTCATGCGAGAGCCACTGGCCGTCTTAGGAAGAACAACATTGACAAGCTTAAAGACTTGAATGGAATTGGGTGACTGACAATAAAGAAATTTGCAACGTGGCTAAAGATTACTTTTATAGGCTATTTCTGTCTAATTTTCAATGTGTTGACAACCATGATTTGGACTATATCCAAGAGTGTGTCACTAAGGAAACTAACGACTTGTAACGGACTACATGGAGAGTGAAGTTGTAACACCCCTATAACCCATATCCGTGGCCGGAGTGGGTTATGAAGTATTACGAAACCAAAGCCCCACATTTGTACAATCACATAGACTTAAGATCATCAACATTTATATACATACTAAACACAACCAAAGATCAAATTTAAAACATATAAAAGTAAACATCCAAAAGATGCCATGTTCGCATGGCTTATATACAATAGTCAAAATATCATTCTACTTATAGCCTATCCTATACATGCCATAAGCTAAGTTTGAATCATATGGTTACCACAACAGTAGATAGTGTGACGAAATGCTAACGATCCCCGAGCTGGTAGTAAGAGTCAACGATCTATAAAATAGAGAAACAATACATTCAAAGTAAGCTTTCATAATTTTAAACAATTGAACTTAAAAACAAACCAAATGATCGAAATCACATAACATTTTCTAAGTATAATACCATTTGGATGATTATGCACATTCACGTATATCATTTTACTCTAATGATATTCAAACTCATATAGACATAAGCATTTACATATTTCAAGATTTACTTTAATTCTATCGAATTCAACTAGTGTGCCATTTCTTATCCACACTTACTTTAAACATTCATAGTTAAATGGTATATCGAATACTTTCATGTAAATTTGCATAATGATTGAATGCACACATACACACATATACATATGAATTTACAACATCTTTACATATGCTTCTCAATACACATTCTTAATTCCCTTAAGATCAATCTCACATATATAATATATATATATATATATATATATATCATACCTGGCCAACTTATTGTCTTGAACTCATTTTATTACCAATTTAGCACAAGGTCGCATAATCTCTGACTTTAATTAGTTCACCAGCATTTAGTCTGCTAGATAAAAACTCTGAATCACGTCACTGGCATATTGCCTGCTAGGTTTACAACGTGAATCACATCATTGGCATATAGCCTGCTAGGTTTACAACCTGAATCACACATATAAGGTAAGTAATTACCCGTTTAACGGACTTTCTCTTCAAGTCGTTCAGAAATGTGTAGATTTCAAATAGGCCTTATACAATGCCGACGCCCGGACGCTATCGTACATGTTATTCAAGGTCGATGCCACTGTCCCGGACAGGGTCTTACACGAAACACAAGTGATGCCAGTGTCCCAGACACAGTCTTACACACTATCTCAAATCAATGCCTTCATCCCGGATGAGGTCTTACATGATATCGTTTTACCATTTCTCAATCAAATATGATTCTAAATTTCTCAATCATTTCGTACACTTAGTGCCCCAACAACCGATCTCGTACACATAGTACTTGGTTAAAGGAATTCGCACACATAGTACCTCTACAACCGATCTCGTACACATAAAATCATGAATCAAAATATAACCTCCCATGTATACACATCACAAATATCCAAATATACTTCACCATATTGTATTAAATAACACAATCGGCAAATCACATTACATATCAATACTCCAAATGTATTTCATACTTCTATTCGGCTATATAAACACATATATATATATATATATATATATGTAACATTTACTCACATACATAATTACAATTTGACCGAATATATATAAATATACAACCATTTCTCATATGCTTTCCACTTCACATCCACAATTCGATCCACCTTTATCTTCATAAGCATAAATAATTAACACGTACCTGGATCACTTAATGCCTTATACGAATTCACATGTTATCTCAGACTTTCATGACTTATACTACAACCACATATAATTGAGACCCATATCTTTGTTCAAAGGTTATCATCGTTACATAACACATAGGGCATAAATTTCACATCAAAACACATATCTTGGCACATCAATTTCATCATATCAAATTCGACTAAATATGCTAGTCATACACGGCTTCTAACCTCGTTTCAATATTAATTCGGTACTTTGAATACAAATATTTAATCTAACATTTTCTTAATTACAAATTATTCAACTGATAAGCATACAATTTAATAAAGTTCAAACACTTAAGAACTTACCTCGATATTTTCGTACAGTCTTGAATCGGCTAATCGACTATTTTCGTCTTTCCCCGGTCCAAATCTGATTTTCTTTGTTCTTGAGCTAAATTAAACAAATCAACTTGTTTAATCATTTAACCAATTTATTTTCTTACAAATATGTCACACATACGAAATTTAATGTCGTTCTATATATTATACACATAGCTAATTAAATCTCAAGTTTATAAAAAAAAATATTTAACAACGACATTTTTTTTTCATTCACAACGAAAATACATTTTCTATTTGAGGACACACACACATACGGCACATCTCACCTTCGGCCATCACAAATTGCATCAACTAATCATTCTTTTTTTTTTAATCACATTCGGCAATTATAAAAAAAAAAAAAAAACAAATTTAACAATTAAACATTGACTTCTAACAATTAATATAAATTTTTACAAATTGACATACATAGCCGAATACCACATGGAGCTACAAAAGTCTATTCTTTGCTATCTTCCCATATTCATCTCTTAAACTTTCCTCTATTACTCAATTCCATTAACTTTTAGCTCATTTTAATTTATAAACAACAAATAAAATTTTTATCTAATTTCTACTCAAAGCCGAAAGTATCACTCATCAAAATTGAAAATTTTAAACCATGGGCTAGTTAAAACTCTTAGCAGGGATCCTAAAGATGCAAAATTTAACAAAAATTAGCAAGACAACTTACCTAATCTTGACTTGAAGATGGCTGAATATGAGAGGATGGTTTTCTTTCTTTTTCTTTTAATGAATCGGCAATAACAAGAAAATAATGAAGCCAGATTTCATGTTTATGATATAATATAATATAACTTTTAATTATTTTACAAATGTAACCTTAACTCATTTCATAAAAAACTATATAACATGCATGGTCATTACCGTCCATGCCAAATGTTAATGGTTTATTAACCAAGCAAGTACTCCATATTAATGAATCACCTACTATTCGGCCACATTGAATTTGCCCAACACATTTTCAATGTTTATCAATCAAGTCCTTATTAATTAATTAAGCACACAATTAATCGAAGACACTCAAACAACCCATGGCCGAATGCATCACTTCAAACCAATAACAAAAAAAAAAAAAATTGAGTCATGGGCTATGAAAGGAGCTTAGCAATTAACTCAATTTTACATATATTATTAAGAAATAAAATCAAACATACCTCCAATTAGATTCACCAAGGCCGAATATCAAAGAGCCTTTTGTTTTACTTTGTTCTTTAGAATTCGGCAAAACGAAAGAAAGAATGATGAAAACTTTGTTTTCATCACCTATTTACTTTTATTAATATAAAATCATTATATTTTATAATGCTTATTTATTTTAACATATAATCTCACCAACTAAAGTAAAATATGAAAACAAAAATGATTTCATGCATGTGTTGGCCGGCCATTAACTTCAAAATGGTCAATTTGATATGCAAGTCCCCCATATTAATAAACCATATAATATTTGGCCACCACTCATTTACCTATCACATTTTAAGGTTTCTCAAACAAGTCCTTTTTAACTAATTCCACATCCAAATAACAAAATCAAAACACGAATATTTTCACACATGAAATATCACAAACAATAAACATAGAATGTAGCATTTAATTATTTTTGTGACTCGATTTTGTGGTCCCGAAACCACTTTCCAACTAGGGTAAAATTAGGGTTGTCACAGAAGTTATTCAAGCTATCAAACAAATGGATCCAAGAAAAGCCCTTAGTGTTGATGGCCTTTCGAGGAGCTTTTTCAAGCATAATTGGGCAACTGTGGGCAATGAAACTATTCTATTCTGCTTGGACGTTCTCAATGGAAAAAAAGGATATCTCTTGCTTAAATGATGCTATGATCATTCTTATTCCTAAAATTCCTAAAATTTGGGACCCAAGTAATATTACTAATTTTCATCCTATTAGTTTATGTAGGTTCATCTACAAGATCATCTCAAAGGTTCTTGCAAATCGGCTCAAAGTCACCCTCCTTGGTTGCATCAGTCAAAATCAAAGCGCTTTTGTCCTGAGGAGAATGATACACAACAATATTTTGATCGCACACGAACCTTTACACCACCTTTAAAGTTCTGAAAATGATCCTAATAAAGGATTAGTTATCAAGCTTGATATGAGTAAAGCATATGAAGAAAATGGGCTTCGTTGACAAGTGGGTTGATAAAATATTGTTTTGAGTTTGTTCTGTAAGATATATGGTTAAATGCAATAATATTTTGTTGGATGTTATTATTCCCAAAAGGGGACTTCGTCAAGGGGATCCCCTCTCCCCTTATTTGTTTTTATTTTGCATAGAAGCATTTTTGAGGATGCTTATTTGTGTGTAAGGCAATAATATTTTAAGAGGGGTCTGGGCCAATATAAATGGCCCTCGGATAAATCACATTTTTTCGCCAACGATGCATTCCTTTTTGTGAGAAATAAAAAATGATGTTGAGGGTCTTATTAATATTCTAAAGGATTTTGTTAATGCTTCAGGTTAAGAGATTAATTTTGGTAAGTCGATGGTGCTTTTTAGTCCTAACACTCCTAGGGCGCAAAGACAAATTTTTAGCGATTTACTTGGTATGAAGGTGGTGGAAAAATTGGACAACAACCTTGGCCTTACTCTTTCGATTGGTAAGAAGAAAACTTTGGCTTTCCAAGAGATCAATAATCGGTTGTCTTGTAGGATAAACAGTTGGACTAAGAGGCTACTATCCTTTGGTGGTAAAGAAATCCTCATCAAATTTGTTCTCCAATCTACTCCAACACACGCATTATCGATTTTTCTGGCTCCCAAAGGTGTAGTTGATGACATACAAGCAAAGATTAGTAGAATATGGTGAATGGCCCAAGGAGAGGGGCAGGTTCTGGACGATGCTTCATTGGAAGAACTTGTGTCATCCTAAGGGCATGGAATGTAACCCCAACCCATATTCGTCACCGAAATAGGGTTATGGAGCATTACTGGACTTATAACATAATTCATCATACATTTCACATACACCTCTCATTCCAAACATAAATCATTCACACATATTCATATAGTCCCTAATACAAGCTCTCGAGGCTCAAAATAGACATTAGAATCAATTCGGGACTAAACCAAGCACTTAGGAAAATTGGGAAAAACATTGAAATTTTACAAATATAGGGGACAACGCCCGTGTGGCTAGGCCGTGTCTCTCACACGGCCAAAAGCATGATCGTGTCACAGGCCGTGTAGAGATACAAAATGGGATCACATGACCGTGTCCCAACTCGTGTCCTACCCCATGTAACTCTCTGATTTGTGTCACACGGCTTACTACACACCCGTGTGACTAGCCTGTGTAACTCACAGACTTGATTCCTTTAAAAATCTTAGGGGACACACGACCGTGTCACCTGAACGTGTGTCACACATGGCTGAGACACACGCCTGTGTGGACAAAAATAGGCTATTTTCCAAGCCACATTTCTCACACAAATTTAGTTCCAACCTATACATTTCAAAAGCATGTATCCACAACCAAAATAGACATTCAAATCAACCAAATCAAGCCTGAAACAAACAATTTCATAACCTACAAGCATACCTATTAAACATCACTTTTAACCATTCAAGCTTATACAAATTTCATGTCCAAAATCACATAAATGGTCAAGTGCCTATATTCGCTTTCATGCCTATTTCATAATCAATAAGACATATCTAAACCTTACCAATTTGGTATTAAATTCATCAACTCACAATAAAGGCATTTCTATGTCAATCCATCAAACATATCAATACAATTATAATCACACAAGATATACCAACCTCTCATACATATATACATACAAACACAATTACCAAATTAAGCCAAATCACATGGCTAAATACATATCAAACCCATATAGGCTTCATTAGCCAAAATGACCTATACATAACATATAACCACACTGCCTATACATGCCATATAACCAAATTCACTAAGTTTAAAAGTACCAAAACAATAGCTGGATAGTGTGATGAAATCTCCGATGAATTCTAATCCGAGCGAGCTTCCGAATCACTATAAAAATATAGAAAAGTAAA
The DNA here is from genome assembly GCA_020496765.1 of Gossypium stocksii. Classification (NCBI taxonomy): domain Eukaryota; kingdom Viridiplantae; phylum Streptophyta; class Magnoliopsida; order Malvales; family Malvaceae; genus Gossypium; species Gossypium stocksii. The sequence goes on from CM035622.1 coordinate 12,639,321, forward strand.
CAGAGTAAGCTATAAAGCTTAGGAAGCTCGTATAACATAGAATTAAACTTACCATTTAATCACAATTTAGGTAAGTAAACATAGTATGTTCCAATCAATTTGTCAAATGCCTAAACACATGTATTCACCAATAGGTTAGTCATGTAAAGCACATATAATAATCGATAAGCATAGATGAGCACAACAATTAAACAAGTCGTGTGTCAGATAATTCTTTTCATACGGTTTTAACTTTCTGGAAGCATAAGCTATCACTTTGCCTTCTTGCATTAAACCACATCTTAAACATTTAATGACGCATCACTAACAATTACAAACTCTTTACTCGGCTCAGGTTGAACTAATACTAGTGCTTTAGTTAACAGTGCTTTCAACTAATCGAAACTCTATTGACACTTCTCAGACCACTCAAATTTCACATCTTTTTGTAACAACCGAGTCATTGGTGTAGCTATTATCGAGAACCCTTTTACAAATCTCTGGTAATAGCCAGCTAATCTGAGAAAACTTCTGACTTCAGATATGTTTCTTGGTATTTTCCAGTCAATAATTGCTGAAATTTTGCTCATATCAACTCTGATGCCTTTCGCTGATACAATGTGTCCCAAAAACCCAACTTCTCGGAGCCAAAATTCACATTTATTGAATTTAAAAAATAGTTATTTATCTCGTAGAGTCTATAATACAATTCTTAAATGCTCGACATGTTCAAATTCATCTTGAGAATAGATCAGAATGTCATTAATAAACACAACAACAAATCTATCTAAATATGTTCTAAAAATTCTGTTCATCAAGTTCATAAATACTGCAAGAGTGTTAGTTAACCCAAATGGCATAACAAGAAATTCATAATGTTCGTACCTGGTTCTAAACGAAATTTTCGGCACATCCAAATCTTTAACTCTCAACTGATAATAACTAGATCATAAATCAATCTTAGAAAATACTGTTGCTCCTTTCAACTGATCAAACAAATCATCGATTCGCGGTAATGGATCTTGTTCTTGATCGTAACTTTGTTGAGTTGTCGATAGTCGATACACAATCTCATTGATCCATCTTTCTTATTTACAAAAAACTGGTACACCCAGACAAAAAACTAGGCCGTGCAAAACCTCTATCTATTAACTCTTGCAACTAAGCTTTCAGCTCTTTCAACTCTGTAGGAGCCATTCTGTACAGAGCTATCGATATCGGTGATGTCCCTGGTACTAATTCAATAGCAAACTCAACTTCTCTAACTGGTGGCAACCCAGGTAACTCTTCTTGAAACACATCTAAATATTCACAAACAACTGGTACTAATTCAATCTTTGATTTAGACACTTTTGTATCCAGTACATAAGCAATATATGCATCACAACCCTTTCTCACATATTTTTGAGCTAACATAGACGATATCACCATAGGCAATACACTCGAATTATTGGATTCAATACTAAGAATTTCATCATTCTGACATTTAAATTTAATAGTCTTTTGTCTACAATTCACAATCGTATCATACAAAGTCAACCAGTCCATACCCAATATCACATCAAAATCATTAAACGGTAACAGCATCAAATCAGCCAGAAAATAATAACCCCGTGTCATCAAAGAACAGTTCTTGCAAACTTTATCAACTAGGATATACTAACCTAAGGGGTTCGATACTTTAACCACCAATTTTGTAGACTCAACAGGTAAACTCTTACTAGAGACTAGATTCATACAAACATATGAATGAGTTGATCCATGATCAATCAAAGCAATTACATTAGTGTCATAAAGAGAAAAAGTACCGGTGATAACATCTGGTGCTGATGCATCCTCGTGAGCTCGAATAGTATAAGCTCTGGCTGGTACTTAAGCCTTGGATCTCACAGTAGAATCCTTAGTTACACTTCGGCTACCACTCATATTTCCAGTATTTCGGGGAGGTTTCTCTCTAACAGCTAAATTGCTCGGCCTAACAGATTGAGCTTTTTGTTTCTCAGACTTCTCAAGGCAATCTCTAAGATAATGGTTGAAGGAACTGGATCTGAAACATGCTCCACTTTTCACTCGACACTCGCCATAATGTGGCCTGTTGCAGTGTTTGCACTCGGGTCTTGCATTTCTAACATTACCCATGCTAGCTACAGATGTAGCCTAGGATTTAAGAGTGAAATGTCTCACATCTCTGTCTTGACTAGAATGCCCTAAAGAAACAGTAAGATGGTAATGATGTTTTCTAGATTTCTTTGATGATGATTGATGAGACTTTCCCGAAAATCTCTTTTTCGAATCTCTAGTTTTAAATTCGGCTTTTCTTTTTTCTTTACTAAGCTTCTCGGCTTTGCAAGCTCTGTCAACTAATACAACAAATTCTTTCAATTCAATAATCCCGACTAAAAGCTTAATGTCTTCATTTAACCCGTCTTCGAATCATTTACACATAATTTCTTTAGTGGAGACACACTCTCAGGCACACTTGCTCAGTCTCACAAATTCTCTTTTATACTCTGTTACGATCATATGACCCTGTTTCAACTCTAGAAATTCTTTACACTTTTGATCCAAGAACCGTTGAGCTATATACTTCTTTTTGAACTCGGTCTGAAAGAATTCTCAAGTGACCCATTCTCTCAGCACTGCCGATATCAAGGTATTCAACCACCGGTAAGCTAAATCTTTCCGAAGTGATACATCACATTTAACATATTCAGTCGGTGTCCACTATAATTCATCAAAAACCCGAATTGTATTCTTAAGCCAAAAGTCGGCTCTCTCAGGATCATCATCAATAGTAGCTCTAAACTCTTCAACCCCATACTTTCGGATTTTGTTAACAGGTGGCTTACTCACACTTATAGGTTTCAAACCTTAAGAAGCTACGGGGATCAGTTGGGGAATAGGTGGGGGTGGAGGTTGCTGAGCAGTTAGATTTATTCAGACAAACTCAGTGAACCATTCGTTCATCATCTAGAAGAAGGCTTCTTTGGCTTATTTGTTCTTTCTACTCCGTGAATGAGGGATAGCGCATTACTTTCTACATCATCAGAGTTAGCTCGATTGGAATCCATTTACTATATGAAAACACGGTTTAAAAACTGTTAGGACATATCACACTATCACAAGTTAAATATGGCATGTGTAGCTAGACTCACATACGCTACGTTAGTATTAGAATCGACTAAACCGTAACACTGATACCAATAAATGTAACACCCCTAACCTATATCCGTCGCTGGAATAGGGTTACGGAGCATTACCGAACTTATAACATAATTCATCATACATTTCACATACATCTCTCATTCCAAACATAAATCATTCACACATATTCATATAGTCCCCAATACGAGCTCTCGAGGCTTAAAACAGACATTAGAATCAATTCGAGAGTAAACTAAGAACTTAGGAAAATTTTGGGAAAACATTAAAATTTTACAAATACGGCGGACATACGCCCGTGTGGCCAGGCCATGTGTCTTACATGGCCAAAAGACACCCCAGTGTCATAGGTCGTGTGGACATTCGAAATGGGATCACATGGCTGTGTCCCAGTTCATGTCCTACTCCATGTAACTCTCTGACTTGTGTCACATGGCCAACCACATGCCCGTGTGACTAGCCTGTGTAACTTGCTAACTTGATTCCTTTAAAAATCTCAAGGGATGCACGGCCGTGTCACCTGACCATGTGTCACACACGGCTGAGACACACGCCCGTGTGGACAAAAATAGGCTATTTTCCAAGCCATATTTCTCACCCAAATTTGATGCCAACCTATACATTTCAAAAGCATGTATCCACAACTACAATAGGCATTCAAATCAACCAAATCAAGCCTAAAACAAGCAATTTCATAACCTACAAGGATACCTATTAAACATCACTTTTAACCATTCAAGCTTATACAAATTTCATGTCCAAAATCACCTAAATAGTCAGGTACCTATATTCACTTTCATGCCTATTTCATTATCAATATGACACATCTAAACCTTACCAATTTGGTATTCAATTCATCAACTCACAATAGAGGCATTTCCATGTCAATCCATCAAATATATCAATACAATTATAATCACACAAGATATACCAACCTCTCATACATATATACATACAAACACAATTACCAAATTAAGCCAAATTGTAACAGCCCGATTTAGACCCTAATCGGAATGATAGTTTCGAGGCCATGAATTCGATTTATAAAAATATTTTAAAATTATTTTCTATGTTTATTTTGTGTGAATTTATATCTGTGAAATTTTCGTAATTTAATTTTGTCGTTTAGGTGTCCGATTAAATAAAAGGACTTAATTGCGTAAATTGAAAAGTGGGTAGTTTATTTTGTAAAGGGCTTAGTTGTTGATGGTTTTCTAAATGGGAGTAGTTATGATGAAATTAGCCCATTATATGTGGTGTTGGATGGTAAAGGACTTAGGTTATATGATATTATTATTATTTCAATAAGGGTAAAAATGGAAATGAAATAAAAATGCATATTATAACATAATATAACATATAATAAAACAATTCTCATCATTTTTATTTCATCTCCTGATTGCTGAAACTTAAGAGAAAAATAACCACCTAGGGTTCGGCCATTTATTTAGCTCAATCAAGGTTCGTTTTCTTGTCAGTTTTTGATAATTTCTATGTTTTTGAGATCGTTGCTTCGAGTACTATAAAACCCATGCTTGAATTTTTTATTTTGATGAATATTTTGAGTTATGCCATTGATGAGAGCTTGTGATTTTTTTTTGTTTGATGATGAATTATGAACGATATGGATTGGGTTAATATATATTGTAAAGGAATTTTTGATGATTTTGAGTAATTAGGACTTAATTGCAAAAATAAAAATGTGGGGGGACTAAAATGTGAAATTGATGGAAAATATGGGCTTATTTGGACATTAGGAGTATTCGGCCTACCTTGGGTGTGATTAATTTTGTATATTTTGTATTTTATGCATTAGGGACTAAATTGTAACAATTGTAAATACTAGGGTAAAATGGTAATTTGCCCATTTATGTGTTTTTAAACTAAATTGAATGAAAATATGTTTGAATGAGTTAATTTGAATATGCTTAGATCAAGAACCAAAGAAATCAGATTTGGATCAGGGAAAAACGAAAGTTGTCAACTAGCTGCCCGATTCCGTTTTGTATCGTCCGAGGTAAGTTTATAGGCAAATAGACGTGTTTATTGATAATTTAATGTTATATCTACATGCTGATATGAAATTTTAAAAATTAAATTATGCTATGGTCGAATGTGTTTGAATATGGTTACCACATTTCCGAGTTTGATTCGACTGTGATATGAGTCTAAAAGCCCCGTATGAACCTTAGGAATAGCTAGGATACATATTTCATGACATAGGATCCCGATATATGTGTGCGAGTAAGTCCATGGCATCGATTTTGATTCCGATATGTGTTTACGAGTAAGACTCTGTCTGGGATAGTGGCATTGATATGTGGCTACATGTAAGACCACGTCTGGGACGTTGGCATTGTACGATTTACATGATTACCCGAGTGTCCTATCCAATTCTGAATGGTTCATCGGGCAAAGGTAACTATGATTGGAGGTGTAAAATGGGCTAAAAGGGCCAGGTATGATTTAGCTTGTTAGCTATCGATAATAAGGTATGTATGTGAATTGAAAGTTGACAAGTTATATATATGATATAAGGTTAAATATACACGAATTAAACAAGTGTATTCGGCTCTGAACAAATGGTATATATATATTATGGAATTAATTTTTTGATATGCATACATAAGTGATCATGTATATTCGGACATAAAAGAAGTATATGTACATGATATTAAATTATGTTCTTGAACTTATAGTTTTGAGTAAGTGTATGTTGATTATATTAAGACATTTTGGCTTTTGAAAATTGAGCAATTGTTTTATGCTTTAAATTCATGAATATTCGGCCAAGGTAATAGATATATGTGTTTGGTATATTATTATTGAAGATGTAAGTTGAGAATAAGCTTGATAATGATATTGAAATTTGGTTAAATTAAGTTGAGTATATTATCGGTTTGTTTATTTGCTTATGACTTACTAAGTTTAAATAGCTTACTGTGTGTATATCTATCTTTGTTTTATAGATTTGGAGTCAAGCTACAAGCTCGAGGACTCTGTCGGCTAAGTTTATCACACTATCTACTGTTTTGGTATCGTATATGCTAATCTTAAATTATGGCATGTGTAGGCTGACTTTGAAATTAGTTATTTTGGAAATGAATGTATATATAAAAGCCATGCAAAGATGGCTAAATTTTATTATATAAATTCGGTCATGTTAGGCATGGGTTATGTTTATCTTGGCTTTATGGCTATGAATCATGAATATATAATGTTTGTGGTAAGTGTTATATGCTTGAGAATGGCTTGCTTATATTGCTTAGATTTAGCTTCATATGTTATTAATTATAATTTTTGATGAGTATGGCTTTGGTAATGTTGGTAATGGAAATTCTAGGTGTGCATGTGGTTTTAAATAATATGTTTCGGTTATGGTAGATAATAAGTATGATTTGTTTTGATATAATAGTCAGTTATGAAGGAATTTTTGAATATGACATTCAAAGTGATGATATATATTTATATATTAGCTTGTTATGTTCGGCTGTTAAAAGGGTAAGTGATGTTTATGGTTAAAGACTTTTGCAGGTGAGGTATAGTTTGCTACATGGTTAGTCAAGAAGACTATTTCAATGATGTTTTGAAATATGCGGTTATAGGATGAGTTTGGAATGAAATGGTTTAACTAAATTTAGATTCGGCACATGCTTGTATAGCTATTTAGGCTTTTGATGAAATGACTTGCCTTGTGACTTGATAGTCGCTAGGATAATGTTTTGATTTATAATGTGACATTGTAAAATGCATTTATGCACTTTTAATGAAATGTGTATATATATATATATATATATATATATATATATATATATATATATTCATGTGTTAGGTTATTTTTACTTGTGTTTCGGCAAAGGCAATCTCTGTTAATTAATTAGATGAAAGGTAAACACGGTGTTGTACTGATCTCTCATGATGTACATTATTATAATATTTATGGATTACTTGAGTAGTCTAATTGTTTGAGCTATTGTTATGAATATTTGTTCGTGACATGTAAACATCACACACAGATTAACAAAGATTATTATAGACTATTTATTTATTTAAAAAAAGTTGCATGTTTCCTTGTTGGTATTATTTGATTATTTTAATTCTATATTCTTATGTAATATTAAATTGAAGCATGATAGTTGTTTCAATATTATATTAATTAATCTACGACAGGAGTTGATCTGAGATATTTTGTTAGTTGGTAATGCCTCATAATCCTAATCCAGCGACGGGCACGGGATAAGAGTGTTACACAAATCACATGGCTAAATACATATCAAACTCATATAGGCTTCATTAGCCAAAATGACCTATACATAACATATAACCACACTGCCTGTACATGCCATATAACCAAATTCACTAAGTTCAAAAGTACCAAAATGATAGTTGGATAGTGTGATAAGATCTTTGATGAATTCCAATCCGAGCGAGCTTTCGAATCACTATAAAAACAAGGAAAAGTAAATAGAGTAAGCTATAAAGCTTAGTAAGCTCGTATAACATAGAATTAAACTTACCATTTAATCACAATTTAGGTAAGTAAACATAGTATATTCCAATCAATTTGTCAAATGCCTAAACACATGTATTCACCAATAGGTTCGTCATGTAAAGCACATATAATAACAGATAACCATAAATGAGCACAACAATTAAACAAGTCCCATATACATATAAAATCCATTTCATGCTTCAATATAGCATGTTATACCATTTCCATATAATTCATGCAACTCTTATGCTAATTCTTATCAATTCACTTAACTTGTAATAGAACTGTGCCCGTTGAACCACTGAGAACATCGTTAGATACACTGGTAGTACACTCGAAGTGTACTAAATGGTAATCCGTCAATTCTTGTACATGTATGCTCTTTTTAGCTATAAACGGTAAGCTCCTCTTGAGCTGAAATAACGGTAAGCTCTAATGAGCTGAGAAACGGTAAGCTCTTACGAGCTACAAATTGGTAAGCTCATATGAGCTATGGTGAGTTTGCAACACATGCAGGATCTCAACCAAATCGGTAACCCTAATGACATGACACTTGTATCCTATGAATTCCTAAGGTTCAAACAGGGCTCGGTATTCTTTGAACTTCATTAATTAGGCATTCGATAATCATATATTTTAGTTTCTCAATTCACATACATACATTTCAATTAAATATATATATAAATGCTCAATTCTAATTATACGAACTTACCTCGTATAGTACGGATGAAAATCAAGCTATCAATCTACTACTTTGTTGTCCCCTTCATCTAATTCTGATCTTTGCTTTTCTTGATCTATATATAATCAAATTTAACTTATTCAATTATCATTCTATTCAATTTAGCCCAAAATACATATTTTTGCAAGTTTACACTTTTACCCCTCAACTTTTAACTACTTTACAATTTAGTCCTTATCTCATGAAAATGCATATTCTTACAATTCAGCCCAAACCCATACTAGCCGAATTTCATATAGGTCCCTAGCAAGCCATATATTTCATTTATTTCACAATTTCACCATAAATTCCATACATTTTTCAATTTAATCCCTAATTGACATTTTTATCAAAAATCCTTTCACAAAAGTTGTTTAATTCACAACAACCATTCATAATCTATCATGAAACTTCAAAACTCACACATATTCATCAATGTAAAAACCCTATACTTTTAACATTTTCACAAATTAGTCCCTGGTCTAGCTAGATTAAGCTGTAATGATTCTGAAAACATAAAAATCATTAAAAACGGGACAAAAATACATACTAATCAAGCCAAACAAGCATGGTCGAACCCTAGCTTCAACAATGGCTTCTTTATCTTCTAATTTAGGTTGTAAATGATGAAATAAAATACGATGGTTTATTTTATTTCATGTGTTTTTATCATTATTTTATAATTTACTTAAATAACCTTTAAAAACATCACTAATTACACTTATGCCAAACCATGTACATCCAATATCAACATAAATGGTCTAATTATCACATAAGGATCTCCGCTTTAAAGTTCAATAGCTATTAGACATCTTTAGCTTATAGAACAGAACTTTTACATTTTATGCGATTTAGTCCTTTTTCACAAATTAAGCATTCAAACGGTAAAATTTCTTAATGAAAATTTCACATAATTATACTATCATGCTGTAGACCTCTAAATAATAATAAAATAAATATTTTCACATCATACTTGTGGTCCTAAAATCACTATTCTGATTTCACTAAAAATGGGTTGTTACATGGAACGTCTCGGTATTAGGGATATCCGATTTTTCAATTTGGCAATTCTTGGGCGTCAAGTTTTGAGGCTTATAAACAACAAAGACACCTTATGTTACAAAGTGCTGAGTTTAAAATACTTCCCGAATATGATCTTTTTCATCCCAAAAGAGGTGACAAAGCTTCATTCACTTGGTCTAGCATTGTGGCTACAACGGAAGCTCTCAAGGAAGGATTTGGGTGACAGGTTGGAAATGGTGATTGTATCAACATTTGGACCGATAACTAGAGGTTGGAAGATGTAAACAGTTGGGCCCTTAATTCAAATTTGTTGAACCCTAATCAGTGTAGTGTTAAAGACCTTTGGCTCGAGGATTATAGAAAATGGAATATCAACAGAGTTCGTAAGCTGTGTGGGCAAGATTTAGGAGATAAAATTTCTAACTTACCGATGGGGGGTAAGAGCCAATACAATAGAGCGGTGTGGTTTCACAACCCTCTTGGCTCCTTCACGTCGAAGTTAGCTTATTCTTGGCTATTGTTGAAGCATATTGGGTTGGTCCTCATAGGTTCTTTTGGAAAGCTATATGCAGCTCGGTATTATCCCTAAGATTTAGGTGTTCAAGTGGCATGTGGGACATAAGATCCTCCCTACTAACGTTAAAATTGCATCCATTCGATGTGGTTTTGGGCAGGAATGTCCTAGGTGCGGGGCTAAGTACGAAACCTTTATTCATGCCCTTAAAGATTGCCCTACATCTTGGGTGATCCTCTCTTTTTGGGGTCTAGACAATAACACCATTTCGAAAGATTACAAGTATTGTATCAACTGGTTAAAAGATATGATGAGAGTTCTTGATTATAAAAAGCTATGGCTAACCCAATGATTACATTGTGGAATAGTTGGAATAATAGAAACAATTTCAATTTTAAAGGAAAGGAAGATGATGCATAGGTTAGTTGGGACAGGGCTAGAACCCTTAGTCATGAGTTTTTGCATTTGCAATTTTATTAACGAGCCGCTACTTTCTACTAACCCCATTGTTAAGAAATGGGAAAAGCCTCCTAAGGGTTTTGTAAAAATTAATTTTGATGCTTCGGTCTGTAATAATAAAGTTGGTTATGGTGTTATTGTTAGGGAAGGAGATGGGCTTATATTGCAAGGTGGTGGGGGCCTTAATGAAAGACCGATGCCAGTGGAAGAAGCCGAGTGTTACGTATTTGAAGAAATCATCAAGCTAGCTTGTAGGCTAAACATTAAAAGTGATGTGATCTTTGAGATAGACAATGCATGCCTTATCAACAAATTGAAGAACCATCGTACTGACATCACGATCAATGGCGTGTGGATAAAGGAGTGCAAAAAAGCTTTTTTTAACTTTAAGTCAGCTGATTTAGTTTGGACTAACCGTTCTTGTAATATGGTCACTGATTTAATTTGTAAGAAAATGTATGCAGAGGCTGAAACTTAATTTTTTGACATGGACTATCCTTCAGATATCCGTGATGCTGTAATTTTTTATGTGGTCTAATAAATGTGTGGCCCTTGTGGTCATTTTATGTTAAAAAAATGACCTATTTTGACTGAAGAATGCCTCTGCAAGTTTTAGCCCGCCCAACCTCGATGTCGCGGCACCCTGACATTGGTGTTGTGAACTTGCCAACAACATCCTTCTAATTTTCCCTAGCAGCATCAATGTTGAGACTTTGGTCCTGATGTCACAACTTTAGCTCTTTGAATAGCTGGGATCCTTCAGCAATAGTGACTACCTTTGATCTTACAAATTCAGTAACACAATGTCATGACCTTAGCTCCTGATGTCATGACTTCATGTTTTCAGTGTCACGACTTTGCCACCATTTCTCTTGTAGTGTGTAAGTTCTTAAAATCAAAACTTCCAGGGTGACAAACAACTTTAGTGTTGTGATACCAATGGTCTGGTGTCGCGACCTAGAGGAAAACATTAATGCTTCCTCATGTTATTGTCGTAATGATCTCCTACATAAGCTAAAATTAATTGTTAAACTCCAAAAGGCACGATTTTTCCATTTTGGTCACAAAATACACTAAAAACACACGAAACAAAATACAAAGGTAAAAATTTAATAACTATTGAAAATCATAAAATAAAACCATAAAATGCTTAAATACAAGCTCATTGAGTGTACAAAAGGACTTAATTTGTAACACTCTATGCCTGACCTGATCGTCAGATTTGGGTATAGAGTGCTACAGGTTGACCCGTTAGAATGCGCCACTCTTTCTTTTAAAGCAATTATTCAATTTTAGCGAGTACTCTCCCCTTTTTTTTATTTTTCGAACATGGTATTCCGCTAGCTTATAATTGCTTTTATTTGGAAGCATGTTTAAAATGGTACCACACCATAATTAAAGATAAAAAAGTTAGCCTTTAGCTGCTTTTTAAACAATATTTATAAATCATAAATAATGTTAAGCCATTAAGACTACTGATCAAAATTCAAAGTAATCAAAATAATGTTTCAAGTACAAATTGATAGTTTCAAAATGGCGGTATCTAACAGCTACCCTAGTACCCTTAGCAATAACATGTTACCCATGAAAATAAGAAGACTCACAATTGGTCGTAGATCTGGCTGTATCCCTTCAATCATCAGGCTCGACCTAAGAACCTAAAAGTAAGGAGAAATTGGGTAAGTTTGTGAGAACTTACAGAGTTCCTAGAAAAAACAATCCCATTATAATCATTATAAGAAATTAAGAAATATGACTCAAGTTGACAAACTGGTTTGCCATATTCAGCGGATACATTACTCAGAATCGTAGGCCAACTGGGAGATACTACCACGATCAACTCAACCTATTGGCAGATAACATTGATTTCTAAACTTGTATATGACAGTTACAGACATATTTGCTCTGCAACTACGCCACTTGTGTGGACTACCATTTTATCACTGACAGACTTACTGTTTACTCTTTCATGCAATGTACACTACCACATGCAACCCTTTTTCTCACGTACTCCCTTCCTTGTGCTAGCTCCTGATCCCGATTCCTAAATTGTAACGTCCTGGAAGTTAAGGGTGTCGAAAATGTACTTCCGGGACCCATCTCCATGAATAAGGTTTATAAATGTCATCAATAAATAAATATATGTAAAGTTACCTTAAAAAGGGAATTGTATAATAGTTAAATTTTTTTAGGGTATTATGTGTTTAATTAAAGTAAAAAGGGGCTAAATCAAATAAAGGATAAAAGTAGGAATTACTACTAAATTATAAGATGGAACTATTAAGGAACTTATTAAATAAACAAACCTATATTTATAAGGAAATGATGATAGTGGACGAGTTTTAATTAATATTATAGTATTATATATTTAGTATAATAATAACAAAAGGAATTACAAAAGTAATTAAATAATGAAAACAAATTAAAGAAAACACAAAAAGAGAGCACTAAAAGAAATTGGGATTAATTTTCTTTCTTCTTGTCGAAAATAAAGAAAAGTAAAAGGGAAACGAAAGCCATTGATAAAGCTTATGTTTTGGTTTAAAGGTCTTGCATGTAAGTATTACTTAATTTTAGTTTTCATGCTAATTCTATTTTTGTGTTGGAAATGGTTTAATTTAGCTAATTCATGAGCTAAAGTGTAAATTGTTTAGATGTAGTGGACAATGCCATTGTTGATGTTTTAAGGTTTTGAGACCTAGTGGTAATAGAATGATTTGTTAAGAAAGTATGATAAGTTATAAATCTATTTCATTAGTCATTTTAATTAAATTATATGAAGGTTTAGGTTAAATTAATTGTTAGAGATGTAGCTTATTTCAAAATTAAAATGGCATGGTATTAAGTGATGAGATTCAAGAGTAGGAGGATTGTTTTGAAATTTTATAAATATAATTGTACAAATATACATTTGCGAGGTTGAAGAAACTAGTATAAACATAGGATTGATTTGTTGTATTTATGACAGAGATCGAATTGAATAAATATCAAATGTTAATGGTTGATTGGTTGAGCTTAATTATTGAGTAATTGATTAAATTGAATTATTAATTCTAGATCGAGATATGAGAGATTCTGCTGCTAATTGTGGAAAAGAGAAGGCGAGGGAATAATTGTCTGCAAGCGTAGTTTCAGTAAGTTCATAGTCCCTGAACTCGAACTTTATAAATTGTATTAATTAAATTAGTTATTACTTGATGTCTTGTATTTTATCCTTAATATATTATTAATCTAATTGAATAATAATTTCTTTTTGAAATGTGGTATAAAGGAATAAATTTTTTATTAGTAACATTTCAAATGGAAGTGTTATTAAATTATAAAATGTGATATCCAACTGTGTGAAATAATATTATGATTTTGCAAATGACTAATTGACATAGTAAATTTGTTCAATTAGCGTTAGGTGCAAACATCGTTAGTTTATCCAACTAGAATTGGGCTCACTATTAATTTTATCAATTTATCCAACTAGTGCTAGGCACAACCTTTGTTAGCTTGTCTGACTAGTGCTGGGCACACACGTATCGATTCATCTGATTAGCGTTGGGTGAAACTTTTGTTAGCTTGTTTGACTAGTGCTGGGTACACAATCGTCGGTCTAACCGACTAGCGCTGGGCGCAAACATCATTGGTTTAACCAACTAGAGCTGGACTCACATTTAATATTGTCAATTAATCCGGCTACCACTGGGCGTAAACTCTTTTGTGGTTTATCCGCTAGGCATCGAGTGCTAAATAGCTAATGGTCCACATGGCAAGGTTTTACGACTTATTGAAAAGAGTTGTATATCGATATTATTAAGGATTAATGGTAACTTTTATTTGGTTAAAATATAACTCATATGACTTGAACATTATTGCGGTTTGTTATATAAATAAAGTCTATTAAAAGTGAATAGTTTTCATGTTTGCGGGTTAGATAAATGGTAGACTCGAACTCAGCATCTGTCAAGAATCCCGAATTCAACGTTAGTGACATCTCTTTTTTTGGAAATCTGGCATGTACCTAGGGTGTGTATATGTCCTTGAAGTTGTCTATTTTGGATATGTGTTTATAAGCTTGTATATATATATATATATATATGGATATATATTCTATGTTGCATGTTTTGGGTGAAGGTTGGTTTTTGCCGATATGCTTATTTCATAGGACAATGTTCAATGAAAGTAGTTATTTTGAGAAAAATGAGTATAGGTTATGTTTATATTATATTCAATTATTTGATTGTTTGAGTTTATTTGAGATACCTATGAAGGGTATATTGGTTGTGGATGGATGATTTAAATGTGGTGTTATTGAGGGCACATTGGTTAGGTATTAAGATAGTTGTTTAAATATGATTTGAGCATGTTTTATTGAGTTTTGTTATTGTTAACGGTCCCTTGTTAAAGAGCATTTAGGTAGTTGATTGGTTATGCTTGTATTGTTTTAAAAAAGGCTTGTTTTTAGGTGATTTTTAGACCACACGGCCTGAGACACAAGCATGCGTCTCAGCCTTGTATGACACACATCCTGGCAACACGGCTGTGTGTCCCATGTAGGTTCCTTTGCATGCAAGTTAGGCAGTTACATGACCTAGCACACGGCCTGGCACACAGCCGTATGGCTTGGCTGTGTGACCCAAGTCAAAGAGTTACACGGGCATGGACATGAGTTGGGATATCATCGTATATCCCTACTTTGAATGTCCACACGACTTGAGACATGGGCATGTGTCTCAGCCGTATGAGTCACACGGCCGTGTGACCCCTGTAGTCAAAATTTTGCAACTTTTTCTTAAACTTTTCAAATGTTCTTAATTTGATCCTGAATTGTTTCTAAGGTATTTTTAGGGCCATGAAGGCTTGATTTAGGGACCATATATATGTAAACATATGGATTATAATGTGTGTATGTTCATATATGAAATGTATGTTAAATGTACCAATTGTACAGTAACTCTCTGTAACCCTAATCTGGCAAAGGATATAGGTTAGAGGTGCTTCATGACTAACCCATTTTTCCTATATCTTCATATCTGTTCATCAAAGCTATTTAAGAAACATCCCTTCCGTATCCTTCTTAGGTCCCTATTTGTTTGAATATGTAGGTGTTCCCCTACAAGGCCAGGTTTTCACCAATCACGGTTTGCATCAAAGTTCCATACTGGAGGGAAAACATCATATCATGTGTCTTCTTTACCATTATACATGACATCCCTCTGTTGCCTCCTTACACCAATTTGGATACAGAGTTTGTGCACCAAAGGAGTACTCATACCACGTATATACCAAGTTTTGTTGGGTCTATTTAGTCATAATGACCATGCATGCACTAATTTTGTAAGTATGATTCCTTAGACATGAATACCAGAACCAAAGGACTAAGCCACATACTTGGATGTACAGTAAAAAAGGATTAAATGGATTAACGCAGATACCAGACTCAAGGTACAAAGGAACTCATCGGAATACTTTACTTGGAGCTTTATCTACTATACTGGCTCCATTCTGATAAACCATAATATATACATATTTTTACCCTATGCTTTGGCACATTTATGGATGATTTATCATAAGATTTATGGAATTTGATGCTCCTAATCCTTTAATTTCATGTTTTATACTTAAGTGAGCATAAGAGAATGAAAAGAACGAGAAACGAGCCAAAAATAGACCAAATGGGTCAAAATTAGAATTCAACACGGCCTAAACTTTCTAACAAGGGTAGACCACATGCCCGTGCGTGATAGACAGAATCAAACATGGCCCAAGCAACTTCACACGAGCGTGTCCCTGACGAAACCTGTTTTAATTCTAGTAAAAAAGGGCTACTTGTGGGATAAGAAAGGTATTCCAAAGCCTATATAAACACCCTAGGAGAGGATTTAAGGACACACAGAGTAGAAAGCAAGGAATTACTCGAAGGACACTGATTAATTCATCTCGGAAGCAAGAATTTACATCAAGACTAAAGATCTCCATTCAATTTCTCTTGAAGTTTTTGGGTTCTTTATGTTTTTTTTGTTTTTCCTATTTTGAGATGTTTTCTTTCATAATTATGAACTAAATCCCCTAAATACATGAGGGGGATGAAACCTAAGACGAATCTTGTTATTATTATCTGAATGATATGATAAATACTTGATTTGTTCTTAATTGTGTTATTAATTCTTGTGTTAATATTTCAGGATATTAATTCAGGTTGAATGGGCTTATTCAGTGGAGCAAAAGTCCCTGTCTAAGAGTAGATCCAACACAATTAAGCAAAGTTGATTGCAATCCTAGACATAGGATGACGAAAATCTGCCAGATTAGAGTCAAATCTAATAAGGGAATCCATAGATCAAGTTAATGCAACACTAGGGGTTTTAATTAGAAAAGAAATTTCAATTAATCAACCTTATTCTTAGTCTTGAAAGAGATATTAATATAATTTAAGGATTTCTACGGATCAAGTCAAGTGAATAAATTGTCTAGTTCAGATTCGTATAATAAGTGAAGTCTAGGTGGATTCTTCCTTGGGTATTGTCTTAATCAATCAGTTTTCCCAAGAGCAATTTCCCTAATTTACTCTCTGTCGTGTTCTTAGTTAATTAGTTTAATTTAATTAGTTTAAAAATAGATCCCCTTTATTTTTAGGCCAGATAATAAAAAGAAAGCTAGTACTAGTACTTTTAAGTCCCTGTGTGTTCAACATCCCGATCTTGCCATCAGCTATACTACTGTTTGATAGGTGATTGTGATGTGATGAAGTAATAAATTGATCATACCTAAAAGACTAACTATTATCACGATAAAAGGCAAGTGCACCTATCGAGTAGTAGTATAGTTAGTGGCAAGACCAGAATATCGAATCCAAGGAACTAAAAGTACTAGTAATGACTTCCTTCCTATTATCTAGCCTAAGAATAAAAGGGGTTTGGTTGTAAACTATCTAAATTAACTAAAGAAACGACAAAGAGTAAATTGGGAAAATTACTTTGGGAAAACTGATTGATAAGAACAATACCTAAGGAAGAATCCACCTAGACTTCACTTGTTATCTAACTCTGAACCATACGATTTCTTCATTCGACTTGATCCGTAGAGATCCCTAAATTATGTTAATACCTTCGTTAAGGACAAGAACAACTAATCCTATGTTGATTAATTGAAATCTCTTTCTAATTAAAACCCTTAGTCTTGCATTAACTCGATTTATGGATCCCCATATTAGATTTGACTCTAATCCGGTAGATTTTCGTCGTCCTATGTCTAGGATTGCGATCAACTCTGCTTAATTATGTTGGATCTACTCTTAAACAGGGACTTTTGCTTCTCTGCCTAAGCATATTCGACTTAAATTAATATCCCGAAAATATCAATTCAAGAATTAAAAACACAATTAAGTACAAGTCAAATATTTATCATATAGTTCAGATAATGATAACAAGATCTGTCTTACGTTTCATCCCCCTTAGATATTTGGGGTTTTAGTTCATAATTATAAAAAGAAACATATCAAAATAAATAAAATAACAAAACATAAGAAAACCTAAAATTCCTGAAAGGATTGAAGGGAGATCCTCTGTCTTGATGTAGATCTTGGCTTCTGAGATGGATCAATCGGCTTTCCTTTGAGTAATTCCCTGCCTTTAGCTCTCCGTCTTGGCGGAAAGACTATACTCTTGGTGGGAATAATGCACACCCTTGTAGTTGCCTACTAGGGTCTTTATATAGAGTTTTGGAGAGTCTTTCTTAACCCCTAAGTAGCCTTTTCCAAGTGAAATTGAACTTCTTCACAACAGGGACACGCCTGTGTGCCACGCCCGTGTAAGTCGATGCTAGGCTTGTTCAAGACTGTTAAAGTGGCACAGCTGTGTGGGTTGCCCATGTGA
This sequence comes from Gossypium stocksii, assembly GCA_020496765.1. NCBI lineage: Eukaryota > Viridiplantae > Streptophyta > Magnoliopsida > Malvales > Malvaceae > Gossypium > Gossypium stocksii. The sequence goes on from CM035622.1 coordinate 12,657,533, forward strand.
ATCGGGTCTAGGCCGTGCTCGAGCCTATTTATATGGCACGGCCGTGTGACTCGCCGGTGTGGTGAACTTCCAAGCCGTGTTGATTCCTTGCTTTGGCCCATTTTCTCTATTTTTGGCCCGTTCCTTGCTCTTTTCTCTTCCCTATGCTCACCTGAGTATAAAACATGAAATTGAAGGTTTAGGAGCATCAAATTCCATAAATCAAGGAATAATTCATCCATAAATGTGCTAAGTATGAGGTAAAAATATGTATAATTTATGGTTTATCAAATACCCCCACACTTAAGCCTTTGCTTGTCCTAAAGCAAAATCTCAATTCACAATTAAAAATCATTCCTCTTAACTTATAATCCTTATCAATAAATTTTCAAACTAATCCACAAGTAATCATACATTGAGAATTCAACCAAAAGAAAATTAAAGTCTTAAACAATCTAAGTTGAGAATCTTATCACAGAAACATAGGTGTTTTCCCTTCTTTTAGGTAATTACCTCAAACTCAAAATCAACAAGAGTTGACATCCTCACTAAAGATTCATTCTATCCATTCGAAGTGTTTAGGGTTCAGAAATCAAGCACTCATCAGTCAACATGAAAAGTTATTACCATAAGCTTGCAGGAAAATCAAATCTCCACCACTATGTATTGACATAATACATCGATCAAAAGGTCTTTCAAGGGTTGTAACGTGGCCTTGGTTAGGGGTATGGTCACAAGATGAAAAAGATGGTTAGAATCAAGATTGAATTGAAAAATCATCTAACTAGAAAAATCTCTATCACTGGAACATATTCCTAGAATAAAGCCTTTTGGATGACATTGTTTAAGAATAAGAGCTCAAAAATTACATGGAAATATGCAAAATATTGAATTACAACTGAAATATACATATGTTATTATTTTTTAAGAACAAATTGAATATTTACAAACTTTACAAACTGAAAAGGAGAACAAAGCTAGATAATTATTTAACTCAAATCTTGACAAAAATAGGGATCAAAATAATTGAAGAGAATAAAAAAAAAAAGGGTTATAGGTTAATATTGAAAGTAAGTCAATGAAATGGTTTGTTAGGCTCAATGGGGTTCACTAGGGGTTAATTTATGAAGGTAGGCTTTTATGGAGTAAGTGGGTTAAATCCTAAGTACCTTTATCATTTCGATATATCAAATCAATGATGTGGTCTCAACATGTATAATTGAAGCAAGTTCTAGAATAACAAGTCAATATTGACTCACTCAAAGCAACAATAAAAGTGAGCACGAAAGGATGTATGCTCAAAAGGCTCAAAAGTCTCACCAGAATTATGGCTTTTGATATCAATCCAGTGAATTTCAAATTTCAAGATAACACTTAAAATTGGGGAAAATAACCTAGAAAAGTTTAAATTCTCAAAAATTTCAACTTATCATGCTTGATTCTCTAATGTCTTAAAGTTTGAATAATAAAAGCATAACCACCTATGCTTTAATTCTCAACATATCAATAAAAATCATAAATCAATTAGAATTCATTTTAATAGGGGATTAAGAATAATGCAGAGAGTGAAAGTGAGAATTTGAAATTTGAGAACAATGCAACAAGTTAGTGGCAAAAATTTTCAGGGGTTCAAGGATAATACAAAGAATGAAAGTGAACTCCCCCCCACACTTAAGATGTACATTGCCCTCAATGTACAAAGATACATTAGTAGCAATAGAAGTATAAAATCATAAGATAGGGAGAGAAGTGAAACTCCCTGAATATTGGATAAATTCCTTGAGCTGGGTGTGAAGATTTGTAGGGAAGGGTGTTTATCCACAATTTTTGTGCCAAAAGGATATCTTGATCAGGGTCGTGGTGGCTATGGTCGTGGTGGCTATGGTTGAGGTCATGTAGGAACCAGCAGTTGTGGCAGGGTTTTCCCATTAGATATGGATTTGACTTGTAAAGCTCTTTTGAAACTACGATAGCATTTATCAATATTAGGGAATTTGATTAGCACAATGTACTCGTTAGGAAATAGCCAATATTAAACAATTGAAATAAAATAAACTAAGTTCTTAAAATACTAAAATTTAAATAATAAAAAAGATAAGATAAAAGAAAAAGGAAAAATAAAAATGAAAATAAAGGAGAAAATAAGAGGACCCGTGAGTCCTAATCTTCAAATGGTTCGTGAGGTGGGGATGGCGGTGCGAGACGAAGGTGCTGACAAATCTGAGATAGAGTAGCATCAATATGATCAAAATGCTGAAAACATTGTTGCTGGAATTCTGTGAACTGCTCAGAAGTGACATAGTCTGAAGCTGCAGCATAAACTGGGCGGCGAGTAGGTGGTGGCTCCTCGTGGGATGGGGGGACATCATCAGTAATGTCCTCGGGGTCCTCCTACTCGGTGGATTGAGCTAACTGGTACTGAGGGTCGCTCCCACGTCGGTGCTAAATCATCCTCATGTGCAGCATACTTTGATGCCCTGCGGGGACATCTGGCCGATGAGGGTGTAGGAGGATGTCTGGGCCTCTGTGTTGAGGTGGCCGAAGTAACGGGCCAAGCGGGTCACGTACAGGCCCATCGAGATTACACCTCTTTGATGCTACTCTGTTTGGTGCTGAATGGCATGGGCGATGAAATAGGCGAGGTCAAGCACGTGTGCGTACGCCATGCTCCACAAAAAGTAGACGTCGTGGGTGTTGACGATGCCAGTGCTCTCGCGTCTACCTGTCAATGTATGCGCGAGTAAGGCATGAATGTACCTCAATGAAGGGGCGAGAGCTGTCGCTTTAGAGCAACTGGGATCGTAAGTGGCTGAAATAGGGACTAGAGCCTGCCAACACTTAGACGGTGAAAAGTGGATGTGGCGGTGAAGCTTTGAGAGGTCTTCCTCCTCCATAAACTACTCGGTGTATAGACCCAGTGCGGCACTGAATTTTGGTACACTAAGTTACCGAACGATGCCTCCGAGGCGGAATTGAATCGTCCTTGGATCATCGTGTCGGGCCATGACTGTTTGGAGGTGGAACGTGGAGTAGAGCTCTAGGGTGAGCTCGAGATAGGTGGGCTCAATAATTTGGAAGAACTGGTCCCATGGGTCCGTTGTCAACAAGGCTCGTACGGCGTCTGCTAATTGGACCCGTTCTAGTGCGACCCAATCGATGCATCTTCCCACTCCGAGCGGTCTCGTACTTAGAATTTGGAACAGTTCTTCTTGGGAATTTTGCAGAAATTGGAGAAAAGGATGTCGTATCTTAGCTGTGGCTCTGGAGGAGGAACCACCAGGTCCTTTTCGCTTTTTGGAAGCGGGGACGGCAACTTTCTTCCCTCAGGATGATGACATGATTTTTGTAAAAATACAAAAAAGAAAATCAATAAAAATGGACACGTATGATCACTATTCATAAATCAAGAACTAAGTGATGGTTAATGTTAACCAACACTAACTTATTCGATCGAAGGCTAATACCTATTTCAATGCAAAAGTTAATATTAAGAAGGCAATTTGTTATTCAATTTATATAAGCATGGAATTAAACAGAATATGAGTGTTAAGTAGCAAAATGCACTAAAAGGTAATTGCCTAAGATAACTAAAGATGGCAGCAAGAGAATGATTCAAAATGTCATGATATTATCAAAGTCAAAGATCATTAGAAATGCATGGTAGCAACTAATCATTTGAGAAGAAAGAAAACATGAATGTATGAATAGAGCAATAAAAATAATTAGAAACTAACTAAAATAAAAAAAAATGAGAGTTAATAATAAAGAAAAGAGAAAAGGGAACTGAATGGGCAGTTGTAGGGGACGGAGCACAGTCGTGGTGGTGCTTGCACGGGCGTGGAGGCTTGGCTTTGATCGGCGGCGGCGCTAGGGAAGGCTGGTATTGGCTGTGGGTGAAGGAGGAGATTAGGGTTTAAGTGGAGAAGAAGATGAATAGTGAGGGGTTTATATAGAACTTGGGGTACACGGGCGTGTCACACGCCTGTGTGAATCGTTTTTAGCCCGTGTGGTTCGAATTTCAAGGGTTTTGGCACACCTGAGTCGTGACACACGCCCGTGTTCCTAGGGTGTGTTGGGGCACACGGCTATGTCGTACAGCTGTGTCCTTTGATGTTCGCTTCTCCCACACCCGTGTAGGGGGTCACACGCCTATGTATGGATTGGCAGGTTCGACAACGGGGTTGAGGTACGGGCATGTTGCATGCCCGTGTTGAATTAACAGGATCTACCGAGGCCTTGGGACACGGGCGTGTTACACGCCCATGTTCATTTGTCAAGATTGGCTACGGCAACTTCACACGTTTGTGGCTAGTTGTCGTAGCCCTTGTGTTGGGCAAATTTTTACCCTGCTCATACACAGCCATATCGCACAGTCATGTCTTTGCCCATGGTGTCCACACGGCCTTGGGCACGCCCGTGGGCATGGCCGTATGGCTTGAAAAACCTGCATTTAGAAGGTTAGTTGATGGATTAGAGAGCTTAAATAAAAGAACTTTACTATGTCAATGCTCGGGTTACCTCCCGAGAAGCGCTTGTTTATAGTCTAAGCTCGACTTTTCTCAAGCTTGTTCAGTCACGATGGTTTGAAGAGTTGGAACTCTTCTATCCTGCTTTCAGTTTTATTATCAACATAAAGTTTGAGTCGAGTATGATTTACCTTGAAAGTACCGAGTGTCTTGTGTGTTATCTCGACTATACCATAGGGGAAAATTTTTATTACCGTGAAGGAAGGAGTGTCACCTGCCTAATCTTTTGAATTCAAAATTCGAGGATCTTTCTCTTCTAAATATACCTTATCCCTTAACTTAAATTGATTTGTTTTTACCTTAGGATCATCATGGTGATGCTCTGGTGTGATGTGGCATACTTTGGGTTTCTCTTGTCGATAGTTCAGCCACTCGTCCAATTCTTCAAGCTGTAGCATTCGTTTTTCATGGGTGTTCTCCTTAGAAGGACTCGTCTGTTGTTTGAGCTTACCTATGTGAAGAGTATCCTGCAAGGAAGGTTGGGTGGTGAGATTGCTTTTATTATTAGGACTCGTAATAATGTCTTTATCATCAACAGTCTTATTAGAGTTACGAGCCTGCAAAGTAATTTCGTCATCACCTACACGAAGTGTGAGCTCGCCTGTGCCTACATCAATTATGGTTCTAGCAATTGCTAAGAAAGGTCGCTTTAAGATTAGGGGTACATTGCTATCCTCATCTATGTCTAGAACAACAAAATCGATTGGGAATATAAATTTATCAATTTTTACAAGCACATATTTGATTATGCCCTTGGGAAATCTAATGGTTTTATCAGCCAATTAGATGCTCATCTTTGTTTGCTTAGGTTTCCCAAGACCTAATTGTTTAAACAATTTATATGGCATTACATTAATACTGGCTCCTAAATCAGCTAAAGCATTTTTAACAAATAAACTACCAAGTAAACAAGGAATTATAAAACTCCCTGGATCTTTTAGTTTGTTGGGTAGCTTATTCTGCAAAATTACTGAGCACACTGCATTCAATTCCACATGAGATGACTTATCTAACTTCCGTTTGTTCGTCAGGAGTTCTCTTAAAAATTTAACAGCATTTGGCATCTGCGAAGCGCTTCAATAAATGGTAAGTTAATATGTAATTTCTTTAAGAGTTTAAGAAACTTACCGAATTGCTCGTCTGTACGGCCTTTTCTTAACGTATTAGGATATGAGATACAAGGCTTATATTCTTTAACAACCGGTTCTTTGTGACTTACCTCATCCTTACCTCTACTTACCACAGTCTCCTTATTTGGCTCTGGGTTCGACATCCCGGTCTTCCCATAAGCTATACTACTGTTCGATAGGTGCGCTTACCTTTATCATAATAATAGTTTAGCTTACAGGTACGACCATAAATATCACAATCAAGTTTTTGGCGCCGTTGTCGGGGACTGAAATATAGGAACACTCGATTTTTATTACTTTAGCCATTTTTTCTTTTATTGCAATTTACTTTTTGTTTTATTTTAAGTTTTATTTACTAAATTTTTCTTTTTATTTTTCTTATAGGTGTCTCTAGTTTATGACTAGAAGAAATCCGTTAGGACATTTTTTATTTGATAGTGAGATAGAGGCATCAGTTCGCAGAAACCGTAGAGAAATAAGGCGGAGCCTACAGTACATAGAGTAGAGCAAGAGGACGTGACCAATACTACTGAAGAGATGGAGGCAAATCAGAATATTTCATTACCTCCTGTTGTAGCTGCAAATCCTGTGAATCAGAATCTTGCTCCTCGTACTATGTATGATTATGCTAAGCCTAATTTAGCTGATACTGAATCTAGTTTTGTTAGGCCTGCTATTGCTACAAATAATTTTGAACTGAAACCTAACACTATACAAATGATTCAGTAGTTTGTTCAGTTTGATGGTTTGCTGGACGAGGATCCTAACACACATTTAGCAAACTTTTTGGAACTCTATGACACCTTTAAAATTAATGGCATTTCTGATGATGCCATTCACCTTTGGTTATTTTCCTTTTCTTTGAGGAATAAGGCTAAACAGTGGTTGAACTCCTACCACGAGGGTCTATCACTACTTGGGAACAAATGACCGAGAAATTTTTACTTAAATATTTCTCGCCTGCTAAAACAGCAAAGTTGAGGAATGACATCTCTTCTTTTGTGTAGATGGATTTGGAAACACTTTACGATACATAGGAGAGATACAAGGATTTATTGAGAAGGTGCCTTCACCATGGGTTACCTCTATGGTTACAGGTTCAAACTTTCTACAACGGTGTGAACCTCTCAACGAGACAACTGATTGATGCAGCCGCCGGTGGCACCTTGAACAACAAAACACCTGAGGAGGCTTATGAGTTCATAGAGGAGATGTCACTGAATAATTATTAGTGGCAAGTTATAAGGACAAAGCCGATAAAAACTGCTGGTATTTTTAATGTTGATGCGGTAATGATGCTATCAAATTAAGTAGAACTATTGAATAAAAAGATTGACGATTTAGTCGGTTCTACGTAGGTATATCCAGTGATGAGGTACGATTCAATTGGAGGAGGGACAGCACAGATTATCAATCCTACAATCTTAGCATCGAGGATGAACAAGTCAACTATACGGGTAACAATTCTAGACGTCAGAATAATCCCTATAGTAACACTTACAATACAGGTTGGAGGCACCACCCTGATTTCTCATGGGGTGGTCAAGGAAATCAAAGACAACAACCCCCTCCAGGCTTCCAACAACCATTTTAGCAGTAAGAGAAAAAGTCAAACCTTGAGGAGATGCTCACAAAATTTATCTCAGTGTTAGAAACCCATTTTTAGAATACCGAGACGGCACTTAAAAATCAGCAAGCATCAATTCAAGGCCTCAAAACCCAAATAGGTCAGATTGCTAAGCTGATCTTTGAAGGACCACAAGGTGGCTTGCCAAGTAACACAGAAGCTAACCCAAGAGAGCAACTCCATGCTATCACTGTGCTCGATGAAGGAGGGTTAGTTAAAGAACCAAGGCAAGAAGATGTAGTAAGTAAAGGTAAGGTTGGGGTAAGCCACAAAGAACCAGTAAGTAAAGAGTATAAGCTTCGTGTGCCATACCCAAATACGAAAGGAAAGACCACACAGGGTAACAATTTGGTAAATTCCTTAAACTCTTAAAGAAAAAACATATTAACTTACAGTTTATTGAAGCTCTTTTGCCGATGCCAAACGCCGTTAAATTTTTAAAGAAGCTTTTAGCAAAAAAACAAAGGTTAGATGAGTCGTCGTATGTGAAATTAAATGGAATGTGCTCAGCTATTTTGCAAAACAAGCTACCCAACAAACTGAAAGATCTAGGGAGTTTTACGATTCCTTGTGTAATTGGTAGTTTAACTGTTGATAACGAATTAGCTAATTTAGGGGCTTGTATTAATGTAATACCTTACAAAATGTTTAAACAACTAGGTCTTGGGAGACCCAAACAAACTAGGATGAGCATTCAATTGGCTGATAAAACCATTAGATTTCTTAGGGGTATAATTGAAGATGTTCTTGTTAAAATCGAAAAATTTATATTCCCAATAGATTTTGTTGTTCTAGACATGGATGAGGATAGCGATGTACCCTTAATTTTAGGGCGACCCTTTTTAGCAACTGCTAGGACTATTATTGATGTGGGCATAAGTGAACTCACATTTCATGTAGGCGATGACACGATTACCCTCTAAGCTCGTGATTCTATTAAGATATCTAATGATAGACATGATAATACGAGTTCTTTTAATGAGAGTAAACTTACTATTTAACCTTCTTTGCAGGACATTCATCGCAAAAGTACAAATGAGCCACGTTCAAGTTCATGCGACAACAAGGGAGCAATCCATGAAGAGCGAATGCTACAGATCGAGAAACTAGATGAGTGGCTAACACAAGTTAAGGTGAAACCAAGAGGACAAGAGGAACTAAAATGAATCCATGACACGCCTACAGATAAAACAAAGCAATTTAAGATCAGGGACAAAGTATTGCTAGACGAAAAGGACCCTCGAATTGCTACCTCAAAGCTTAATACAAACAATACACCTCTCTTCACGGTGTTAAATATTTTCCCTTACGGTACAGTCGAGGTAACACATTCCAAATTTGGCACTTTTAAGGTAAATAGTACTCGACTCAAACCTTATTCTGATGGCATTAATAGCAGAAAAGAGGAGTTTCAACTCCTCGAACCACCATGACCATGCCAAATTAAGGTAAGTCAAGCTTAGACTATAAATAAGCACTTCTCGGGAGGTAACCCGAGCACTAACACTACTAACAAACTTATTTTTATCTATTTTTGATGTTTTAAGTGTAGGTTTTTGACCTACACGGCCTAAACACACGGGCATGTCCTTGGCCATGTGGAAACAGGGCAAAAATCCCCAAAAATCGACATGACCACGACTTGCGATAAATCCACACGGCCGTGCAACATGGCCGTGTGGGCGTGCCCTAGGCCGTGTGAAACTTAGAGCTGAATTTTTCAAATTTTAACCAATTCAGAGATGAACACGGGCAAGACGCACGGCCGTGTGAGAGACACGGTTGAGCCACACGGGCTTGCGGACAGAAACACAGGAGTGGTGAGCATTACACGGGCGTGGGAGAAGCGAACAAAGCACCACACAGCCGTGTGATATAGCCGTGTGAAAGACACAGCCTGGACACACGGGCGTGTCCACAGGTCGTATGTGAATTCTGACCCCCTCTGCTCGATAAACATGGGCTAACATAAGCCACACGGGAGTGTGGCACGGCTGTGTGGCCTAACATGGGTCTGTTACATAGCCGTGCCAATTTAAAACCCCCCCAAAACCTAATTTCTACACTCTCATCTTCTTCCCAACTCAACCAGCCCTAACCACGGCATCCCTTGCTCCGACCACCATCAACAGCCCTCGCCGTCATTCCCCCAAACTCCCTCCCACACTCCCCCTTACGTGCACCTCCCTCGTTGGCCCACCCCTTCCCCTATTCTGATTGTCATTCATCTCAAAACACCTAACCCCCTTTTTTTTCCTTCCCTCACAAAGGCCGACCACCCTCTCCCTTCCAAGACCCGCGCCACCGTCGTCTCACTCCCATAATCGCACCTCCAGTCACTGCCGCCCCACCATCGGTTTGCCCTCTCCAAACCCTCTTGTCCATTTTATTATTATGATCCACATGAGAATGATCGAGCACCGCCATGGATTCGACCCTCTTCAGTACAGGCTCGATTAGTCTGCCGATCAGGATGATCCAGAGGATATTATTGATGATGTCTCTCTAGCTTACAAAGACCCACCTCCACCACCATCGAGTCACCCACCTACTCATTCTGCTGCTACATTGACCGACATATCCAATCAACTTACTTGATTCGAGTAGCAGTGCTTTGAGTAGTTCGACAGCATCGATGCCACTCTTCGACAGATTTGTCACCTCCTTCACATCTCACCTTCAGCACCGTCGACCCACAAGGCATCCAATGACGAGGACCTTTGAGCCCATTTATATTTATTTTTTTAATTTTATCTTTATTTTTATTATTTTTTTATTATTAAGTTTCTCCTTTTTCTTTTACAAACTTATTATTTATATTTTGAACATTATTTACCTTTATGATTCTTATCGAGTAATGCTTTAATTCTCTACATAGTTGTTCTTAAGTAGCTCCGAATCATGCACTTCAAGTAACTCTTTCCCCAATTTCGCTTTCACTATTCCAAGGATTTCATCCAAAATTCAGGAAGTTTCACTTTTCTCCCTATCTTATGATATTATACCTATATTCTTATTTATCTTTATACATTGAGGACAATGTACATATTAAGTGTGGGGGTTTATTCATAGCATGATCAGAAAATCCTTGAATTTTGTCTTATTCTCAAGTAAATTCCTTATCCCTATTAGAATGAATTTTTATTGATTTATAATTTTTATTGATATGTTTTGAATTAAATCATAGGTAATTGTGCACTGATAGTTTAAACTTTAAGTCATTAGAGAATCAAGCATGATAAGTTGATTTTTGAGAATTAAAATTTTTTCTAGGTTGTTTCCCCAAATTTAGCTGATACCTTAAAGTTTGAAATTCGCAGGATTGACATCAAAAGCCATAATTTTTGTGAGATCTTGAGCTTATAGAGTATATTTTCTTTCTTGCTCAATTTTATTGTTGCTTATGAGTGTGTCAACATTGATTTGTTATTCTAGAACTTGCTTCGATTATACATGTCGAGACCACACCATTGATTTGATATACCGAGATGATAAAGGTACCTAGGTTTGAACCCACTCACTCCATAAAAGCCTACCCTCATAATTAACTCTTAGTGAACCCCTTTAAGCCTAATAAACCATTTATTGGTTTATCCCTAATATTAACCTATAACCCATTCTTTGTGATTCCTTGAGAATCTCCCTCATTTAATTTGATCCCCATTTTTGTCGAGATTTGATTTGAATTAATTGCCTAGCTAGTTTCTTATATTCAGTCTAATATTTGATTTGTTCTTAAAAAAACCATAGACAAAGTTATCTCAGTTGTTAATTTGCCGTTGAATATATTATTATGAAATTCTAGTGCTCTTGATCCTAAATGATGTTATTCATGAGGAAAAGCTCAATTCTAGAATTATATTACTTAGTAATGTAAATTCTCAGTATTAGTTATTTTTCTAGTAGGTAATTTTCCAAGTTCAATCTCAATTCTAACCCTCTTTTTCAGCTTGTATCCATACCCCTAACCAGAGCCCCATTACAACCATTCAAAGACCTTTTGATTGGTATATCATCTCAATTTATAATGGTGGAGATTTGATTTTCATGCAAACTTATGGTAATAAATCTTCATATTTGACTAATGAGTGCTTAATTTTGAACCTTAAACACCTTGAGTGATTTGAGTGAATCTTTTGTGAGGATGTCTGTAACAGCCCACTTTATACCCTAGTCAAAACGGGTGGTTTCGGGACCACTTAACCGAGTCGAAATATTATTTTTACTGATTTAATATGTTTTACAACATGATAGAATTACATTGTGAAAGTTTCGTTTAGAAATTTTATCGTTTGTCTGGTTAATTTGAGAAAAATGACTAAATCGCATAAAGCGATAAATTAGAGTTCTATTTTATAAATGACTTATTTGATGACGACTTTATAAGTGGAAGGCCTTAAATGGTTATTTTACCTTTTCTAAAGCTAGTGGACATTTATGTCCTTAATGACATGTTTTTAAATGGTTTAATTTAAAGGTTAAAATGGTCTTTTATCAATATTATATGTTTTAATTAATAAAACATGAAAATTCTTTCATATTTGCTTCTTCTCCACCGATTTCTTAAGCAAAATAAGGGTTTTAAACTTTGTTTCATTCGGCAAGCTTGATTCTTCAATTGAGGTATGTTTTGACTTCAGTTTTTAGTGATTTTTACGTTTTTGAGATCGTTGCTTCGTATACTAGTCGACCCGTACCTCAATTTTTTATTTTGAACATGTCCTTGAAAAATGTTATTGATGAATTCATGTTATTTTGATAGATTTTGATGAATTATTGTATAATTATGTGAGAAAATACAGGAATTTTAAAGTAAATTTTGATGAAAATGAGTTTAAGGATCTATTTGCAAAAAGATAGACTTTTTGGGGTTAAATTTGTGATTAATTGAAAGATATATGCTTGTATAAGTCCCTTGAATATTCGGCTAAGGGAAATTATGGATTAATTGTGTAAATTGTCATTTTTGTGATAAAAGACTAAATTGCAAAGTATTAAAAATATAGGGGCTAAATTGCAAATATGTCATAATATATGTTTTTGGAATTGAATTGAATATGTGAGTTAGTAAATAGCTGAAAATTTTATTAATTTAGATAAAGACGATCGAATCCCAGAACTTGATCGTGGAAAACGAAAAATAGACGAGTAGATATCGGGATTACGAGGTAAGTTCGTAGAATTTGGAATTTACCTTATAAATGCTTATAAATGTTGTTTAATGATCATGTGAGTGTATAAAGTTGCTGAATGGGATTGCCTATTGAGTATATACATGTGATTTGGAATGGAAATGTTAAATGTTACAAGTGATACATGGATACCGAGCCCCCGTTAGAACCGTAGAAGTCGTAAGGATACAAGTGACATGTCACTAGGGCTACAGGGTGGTTCGAGCTCCTACATTTGTTGCGGACTCACCACGTGCTCATGAGCTACACGTTTATCCTTCGGGATCACATGCTTAGTCTTCGGACTTACTGCTCAGCCTACGGGCTCACCGTTCATCCTTCGGGATTACATGTTCAGCCTTTGAGGCTTACCGTACAGGCTCGTAAGAGCATATATGACGTATTGACGGATTTCAAGTTATATGTATATACACTGTGTGTGTATCACCCGGGTATCCTCGATATTCTTATAGGTTCAACGGGCAATACCGATATAAGTTACATGAATTATAAGATGGAATGGATATATGCATATATGAACTACCTGAAAGGTATGATCCAATACATAGGATTTGTATGTTACATGAGATACATGATAGTGAATGCATTATATGTCATATGAATTATATGTTAAACTCTTGTATAAGATTGTATATGGAATCATATGGACTAACATGTGTGAGCTTGTAAAATAGGCTATAAGAGCATATGAATAGAATCGACCTTACTTGTATATGTAAGGATTACCTTAATGAATTGTTAAGTTTAATTCTAAGTTTTACGAGCTTACTAAGCTTTAGAAGCTTACTCCGTTTATTTCTTTCACTGTCTTATAGATTCGGAAGCTAGCTTGATAATCGGACGAGTCGGAGATTATCATCACACTATCTATCAAGCTTTGGTACTTTTGAACCTTTTGTAAATGAAATGGTCATGGCATGTATAGACTAGTTATTTAGTGAATATGGTATGTTTGGGTAGATGATCAAGCTATGAGATGTGGCTTGGCTTATACATATGTAATTATGTATTTTGAGATTGTTTCTTTTTTATTATATGTGCATTTGGTAAACTATATAATCAAGATGGATATATGAGCTGATATGGTAAGAAATGAAATGTTGATAACTGAGCTCATTAATAAGGTTGTTAGCTGTTGAATTATAATGCTTAGTTGATGCAAGATATCATGATGATTATAGGTTCATGTTATGCTTGAACTTGTATGTTTTGGTTGCCAATATTGGTATGAAATGTGGTGGTTATTGACTTGTAGGGAATGACCCATTTTGGGTGACAAATTGGCTTAAATCAAGCCTATATTTGTGCCACACGGCCAGGGGACACGGGCTTGTATTTCGACCGTGTGTCCCCTGCACCTTAAACGTTTTTGGATAGTCTTGCACACGGCCTAGACACACGGGCGTGTCTGGTAGCCGTGTGGCTAGGACAGTTTCGACCACGGCCTAGACACATGGGCGTGTTTAGTAGCCGTGTGAGGTAAGTCAGATTCGACCACGGGTTATGTGATTTGGGCGTGTTAGATAGCCACGACCGTGTGAGAGAACACAGGCAAAGGGGCACGGCCGTGTGTCCCTAACTTGAAAATTTATGATTATTTTCTTATATTTTACTATGTTTTCAATTTGATCCTCAATAGTTATATGCATCATTTTACGATCATTTGAAGCATGCTTTGATGTTTGAAAATACATAATGATTAATGATTAAAAAGTTCAAAATTTTTCTGATTCAGTCTGATTACATGTTTGGTAACGCTCCTTTCCTGTTCCGGCGATGGTTACGGGATTGGGGTGTTACAATGTCAACTCTGTGTAATTTTGGATTAAAGGTAACTATCTAAATAAAGGGAAATACTTATGTTTTCGTGATAAAATGCTCAACTTGGATTGTTTGAAACTTTGATGTTCTTTTAGTTGAATTCTCAATGTATGATTACTTGTGGATTAGTTCGAAATATTGTTAATAGGAATTATAAGTTAAGAAGAATTAATTTTAAATGTGAGTTGAGAATTTTGCTTGAGGACAAGCAAATGCTTAAGTGTAGGGGTATTTGATAAACCGTAATTATAACATATTTTTATCCCATACTTGGCATATTTTTGGAAGATTTTCCTTACAATTCAATGAATTTGATACTCCTAATCCTTTAGTTTCATGTTTTATACTTAGGTGAGCATAGGAAAGTGAAAAGAGAGAGAAACGGGCCAAAAAGGGACAAAATGGGCCAAAATCAGAATTCAACATGGCTTGAGCACTTCCACACGGGTACACCACACACCCATGTGTAACACACGGGCAAGCCACACGCCTGTGTGTCATGGCCATGTAGACAAGTAATCAAGTCAGTATTGCATACTGTAACACCCCTTAACCCCAAACCGTCGTCGGAATAGGGTTACGAGGCATTACCGGACATATCAGACAACTTACGAATAATTTACAAATAAAATAACATTCATAGTATAATCTAATAATTAAGTCCCAAATAGACGCTCGAAACCAAAATGTAAATTAAAAGTGAAACGGAACTTGTTCGAATACTTCGAAAATTTTTCGTATTTTATTTTTTCATTTTTATTTTTTTATAAAAAATTCGACAGTATTTCTGCTTATTTTTACATAAAACCACCTGCAAATTTCAACCCGAAACAATCCAATATCAATATTTCAACCAATGACTAGGCATATTCAAATACATCTAATTTATGTCAAAATAATAATTTAATACCTTAGTTTAAACAATATAACATGCTAACATATATGTATAATTAATAACTTTTATCTCATTTCATTTATTTAATACCAACTTTACCATTTCATGACTTTATATCATATTCATCATCCCAAACATTATAATCATATATATACAACCAAAATCATTTAGCTTAAATATATTTATACATAATTCATATACAACTACCTAGTACATGCCACTTAACAAAAGGAAGAAATACATCACCAAATTCTTTTTGTTGGAGTCGGGTTTACTTTGGATGCTGGACCGGATCTGAAACTCTAATGACCTGCGCACTGAAACAACCGTACGCTGAGTATTTCATACTCAGTGGTATTACTATAAATCAGAACTATTTAACATTAATAAATTACAACATCAACCATAAACTTTATAATCTTTTAAACTAACTATATATATAATTATACTACTTCATAAATCTTAAATTCCTATTTCATTTTTCACATACTAACTCAATTCATAATTTAACTCATACATTCTTTCTCATATTTTTCAATAGTGCCAAACAATTAATCTCATTTTCAAAATTTCATTTCAATTGTTTACCCTATTAACAAGGCTTGGACTCTGACAGATACGCGGATTCCACCCAAACACACCCAGAATAATATAAATCCTCCATAACACACCAGTATAATATAGCCTCCCAAACACACCAGTATATTATATACTCCCAAACACACCAATAAGGCATTAAATGCCTTTTCGGATAAATCAAAGTATATAATAACAGAAACACCTCCTCAGCCGAGCTACAAATCTCCTCATCACATCACAAATCCAATGGCATGCCATTTGTATCAAATCTAGTCCAACAAGTTAATAGGGTATTATTTTACTTTTCCAATTTCAATTTCATTTCCACAAAAATTTCCAAAACTCAATCAATTCAACATCTATTATCTTAATTCATATACAAATTAATTTTCACACATACTCATATTTAATTTCAAATATAATACTTACCTTATCTTAATTATTCCATAACTATAAATTCAATATACATTTAATAAATAGTTTGAGTTATAGTAATACAAACCCGAAATACGCGTTTACTCCTCAACGATCTTTTCTTTTCCTCTAGATGCCGATGCATCGTTTTCCTTGTTAGTTACGAAAATAATAATAACAATTTACATTGTTAATTACAGCACTAATTTTAATAATTAATTGAATTTTTACTTAATTTATACTCCAATTCCAATTTAATCCTAATTGACTCTTTTACTTGTTTAATTTCAATTAGTACTTCATTTCTATTCAATTTCCTATCAAATTTAGCCTAACAATCTAATGTTCATTATAGAACCCTAATTTAAATTTTCTTTCAATTTAATTCCTAAAACAGAAAACTAATTACTTCTTTTACAATTTAATCCCTTTTTTTATTCTAACTTAGAATCCATTCAATTTAACTCATAATTCAACAATTTATCCAACATGAGCTAAGTTTGGAAACCTAAAAACTTCCATGGCTTTTACTTAATTTCAACAGAACTTTGTTTAAAAGCTTCTAAATCATCAAAATTAAGAGAAAAATGACTAAATTTAGCTTACCAATTAAACTTGAAGCTTTAAAATCCCAATTTTCCCTTTTCTTTTCTTTCCCTTTTTCTTCCCCTGTTTTCGTCTTGTTCTCTGCTTCTTTTCTGCTCTTCTTTTTTTATTTCGT
Organism: Gossypium stocksii; assembly: GCA_020496765.1. Taxonomy (NCBI): domain Eukaryota; kingdom Viridiplantae; phylum Streptophyta; class Magnoliopsida; order Malvales; family Malvaceae; genus Gossypium; species Gossypium stocksii. The sequence continues at coordinate 12,674,417 of CM035622.1, forward strand.
TTTCTTTTACTATCTTTTTATTTCTATTTACTTATTTCTTTTATATTAACTCAACAATAATAATATAAATATTTTATTTAACAACAAATGAATATTTTACAAATGTAATATTATATATACTTACACATGTAATATATCATCATACTACATTTGTTATATTTTTAATTTATTTATCATATAAATCCCAAAATTTTAATTAATAATATAATTTAATTCTAATTATCTATTACTTTTAATATTAAGTAAACAAATTATTTTATAACAAATGTACCAATATTTTTATTACAATTGTCATTATTCAATTTGTTTACCATACAAAAATCATATATTTTAATTATTTAATTTAATAAATATCTTTAACTTAAATAATAAGTAATTTAATTATTTATCTTACAATTGTACTAATAAAATTTTTACACATGTATTAATTATATACCATACATTTGTCTTTATCTTACTTATTATATAATTTAATAATAATAATAATAATAATAATAATAATAATAATAATTTTAATTATTAAATAGAAATCTAAGAAAAATCTTAGATTTTTCTATCCATTTTGCCGCCTCAATGATTACAAATGGCTTAATTGCCATTTTAATCCCTTTTTCTTTCTATTATTCTATAATTCAACTTTTATCCTTAATTCAATTGAATCTTTTTTCCTATTTTCTCCTAATTAGGCTAATTTCATCTAATTTAAAACCTAATTAGACATATAACTAGACTCATAATTATTCCTAATAATTATTTAAGGATTTAATTTACTAAGACGGAGGCCCGATAATATACTTTTCCGGTGCCCACTGATTTTGGGTCGTTACACATACAGACTGAGCACCATTACACGAGTTGATTACACGCCCATGTCCCTATCGAGCGCTATTTCAATTCTACTCGGAAAAGGGCTAATTTTTAGATATTTTAGGCATTCTAAAGTCTATTTAAACACCCGAGGAGAGGATTAAAGGAGAGAGTAGAAAATAAGGAATTACTAGAGGAACGCCAATCGATTCATCTCGAAGCAAGGATTTACATCAAGACTGAGGATCTCCCTTTAATTTCTCTCAAAGTTTTTGGGTTCTTTATGTTTCATTGTTTTCACTATTTTGAGATGTTTTCTTTTTCAATTATGAACTAAATCCCCTAAATACCTGAGGGAGATGAAACCTAAGACGGATATTGTTATTAATTTCTAAATTATATGATAAATATTTGATTTATTTTTAATTGTGTTATTAATTCTTGTGTCAATATTTCAGGATATTAATTCGAGTTGAATGTGCTTATTTAGTGGAGCAAAAGTCCCTATTTAAGAGTAGACCCAACACAATTAAGCGAAGTTGATCGCAATCCTAGACATAGGATGACGAAAATATACCGGATTAGAGTCAAATCTAATAGGGGAATCCATAGATCGGGTTAATGCAACATTAGGGGTGTTAATTAGAAAGAAATTTCAATTAATCAACCTAGGGTTAGTTGTTCTTAATCTTGAAAGAGATATTAACATAAATTAGGGATTTCTACGGATCAAGTCAAGTGAATAAATCATCTAGTTCAGATTCGTATAATAAGTGAAGTCTAGGTGGATTCTTCCTTGGGTATTGTCTTAATCAATCGGTTCTCCAAAAGTATTTTCCCCTATTCATTCTTTGTCGCGTTCTTAGTTAATTAATTAGTTTAGTTTAATTAGTTTAAAACAAATCCTCTTTATTTTTAGACTAGATAATAAGAAGTTAATTCTAGTACTTTTAGTCCCTGTGGGTTCAACATCCCGGTCTTGCCATAAGCTATACTACTGTTTGATAGGTGCGCTTGCCTTTATCGTGATAATAGTTTAGTTTACAGGTACGATCATAAATATCACAATCATTTTCCTACAAAACATGCAAATTATCACTAAATAATTCAATTATCAAACTCAAAATCTCCCCAGCAATGGTGTTAAAAACTTGACCACACCTTGATGTATGTGCACGGAGCAGAGAAAATTGCAAACAATGACTAAAACATGCGGTGTACTGCAAGTGTAACAAGTCAAGTTGTAATACTTATAAAGTGTACAATGGAACCCTTATGGAGTATTCCGATAATCAAACCCACAAGAGATAAGTTGATAAGATTGAATTAAAAGTAACAAACATGCAAAAAAAGAAACTCTAAATAGTTAAAATCTAACAAACTATAATTCGACAAATAAAAAATTGAAGGTTTTAATCTATAATGATAACTATGGGACTTAATTGTAAAAATTCCAAAATTTATAATAAAAATAATCAAAGAAAAAAGGCAATAGTTGATTAATTTCCATGTTGAAAATTAATTCTCGGATTAGGGGATTGGAAGGAATAATTTTCTAATTGGATTAATTAATACCTCTTGGTTATAATTTACCAAAGTTACAATTTAGTCCAGTTAATCTCTCGATCTAGCTTAGACTAAATGGGTCTAATTGATTTCTTACTCGATAAGGTCTCTTTTCGATCTCATTTATCTATGTTTCACCTAGATTTGTCAATTCCATGTTTCTTCGTCTATTTAATTTAGTCTAAATTATTAAATTTGGTCCTGAATCCTTATAATAATTGTTCAACGGTTTAATTAACCAACTACTTAAGGAAATTAGTTCACTCTCATATTAATCAAACAAATGCCAATAATTTTCATGTTCATTTAAATAATCAATAGTATTAAGATAAAAGAGTTCAGAAATTGCTCAGATATTTTTTATGAAGTCCTTGATTTTGATTGTTGAGATGGAGCGTAACACAAGATCCTTTGGTTTTGATTATTCACTTGCAAATTTGGAAGCAAAACTAACGAAAAAATTGATTAAAGTTGACAATAAAAACTAAAGAAAAAAGAAGGTCTAAGTACCTTTGAGTTGGGAAAGACAGTGTGGAAAAATGAAAGGAAAAGTTGTGGTAGCCATTAAATAAAATTAACCTAAATCCCAAGCTCCTTAAAACATTTTTTTTTAACATTAATCTCATTATAGGTTCTTATGATATCTATTGTTTTTTATACAATGCCTAGAACTACCTATAGCCCTTCGCCAACCTTTAAATAGGAGGATAATGCGCTTCAACGCACTCGAACCCACGCGCTCCCTAAAACATGTTTTATAATTTTATTTATAGTGTTAATGCATTTGACCTAGAATGAACAAATTTCCCCCTTCTTAATAATTAAAATAACCTATTTTGATTGAAGAATGCCGTTGTAGATTTTAGCCTATCGAGCCTCGATGTCGTGACACCCAAATATTGGTGTTGCAACCTTGCCAACAACATCCTCCCAAATTTTCCTGGTTGCATCAGTGTCGCGACTTTGGCTCCTTGAACAACTGGGATGCTTCAGCATTGGTGATTGCCCTTGATGTCACGACTTCAGCAACACATTCTTGTGACTTTAATGCTTGATGTCACGACTTTGTGCTCTCAGTGTCGTGACTTTGTCACCAGTTCACATGCAATTTGTTAGTTCTTGAAATTCAAACTCCTAAGGTGACAAATAGCTCCAATGTCACGACACTGATGGTCTGGTATCACAACCTTGAGGACAACATCAAGACTTTTTCATGTTATTGTCGTAATGACCTCCTTCACAAGCTAAAATTAATCATTAAATTCCGAAAGGTAAGAATTTTCCATTTTGGTCACAAAGCACATTAAAAACACAAAACTGAATACAAAGGTGAAAATCTAATAACTATTGAAAATCATAAAGTAAAACCATAAAAGGCTTAAATACAAGCTCATAAGTGTAAAAAAGGACTTAATCTACCATATCAATTTATGACAGATCATTCGTTCGATTGAAAGCCATGATCGACTTGAGTCCACCTCGTATAAAACACAAATATATTTCTGGTTTAAGCTTATTGTTATAAATATCACAATGGCTCGATTTCAATAAAAAATTTAAACTTTTGCTATAACTAAATAACTATTTTCTTAACCGAATTTATCCAACAACTTATGGTTTCCTAGTTCATGTATTAGTTAGGTCCAAAAAAAAGTTTAAGTACTAAGTAGATTTAAGTTGCCAAGTTCAAGTACCTTCGTATATATTAACCTTAGTTATCATTAATAATTATTTTTTAGAAATTTGTTTTTAAATGTGTTGATTTTAATTAGAAATTGCTTATTTAAAAAAAAGGTAAAATGAGTTATTTAGAAATAAGGTTTTCTAAAAATATATATTATTTCTAAAAATATGAGAAAATAATTTTAAAAATTTTAAAAACGTATTAAAAACTATTTTTAAATTCAAATTATGGAATAATTTTTTTAAAAATATTTTAAAATAATTTTCTTTATAAATTTAAATATAAATTATTACAAAAAAATTAGTTTATGTATTAATTCAAGTTTATTTTAAATATTAATTTCTTTTTTTTTTCTTAATTTATATTGATTATACATTTATATTATTTTAGAAACTATAAAAATTCTACAAATTATATATTTATATTATTGTGTTTTAATTTTTTAATCACAACATTTTTAAAAGATTATTGTTGCAAATTATTGACAAATATATTAAAAATGTTTTAACTAATATATACAACCAAACCATGGATCGTAGGGGATAAAAAAAACCAATATATATATATATATATATATATATATATTTATGTAGTTTTTTATGTTGTAATTGCTTTTGATGTGCTATATTGTTATAAATTTTGATATGAGAATAATTTATATTATATGAATTTTGATTTATTATATATATATTTTATATTTTTATATTTTATATTTTATAATATTTGTATTATATTATATTTTAATTATTTTTATATGTGTACTTTATAATTTATACTATTTATTAAGTGTTTTATTGACTTAGTGTCGCTCTCAACCAAGTTACCATCTCGATTAGAAAATTACAAAAATGTCCTTCCATAATTAAAATAAGTAATATTATTCGAGAGTAATTTAGTCTTTTTAATTTAAAAACCAATAAAAATATGCCTATGATGGGATCTAAACTCAAACTAATTGTATTAGTAAAACCTTTAATTTACCACTCAACTAATTTTAATATTTTTGTACATTTCTATTTTTATAATGTACACTTTATTACCTACATCAATTGTATATATACATTAACATATTTAATTGAGTTGGTTTGACAAATTAACTCAACACCGACTTAAGATTAATGTCAACATCATGATAAATAAGTTTAATCTATTTTTTTTCATTTTAACATCGTACATATTTCATGTGTTATTATTAATAAGTTTCAAAATATATATTTCATTATTTATTGTATATTATTTTTAAAAATATATTTTATTCTAAATTTGTGATTTCCATGTACATAAACATTTAATAGAATTTCTAATATTATTTAAATCCTTATTGAATTGATGAAATTTGACTAAATGATACTCTTTTAGACAAATACATATATATATTTAGAAGAATATGCTAGTAATTTGATTCCCTTCACTTCTGTTAAAAAACATATAACATATTTCAATTTTAATAAGTTTTTTTTATTTAGCAAATATAGTGAGAATTTTTGGTAAAATTATAAAAATTAGGAGCGAAACCAATTTTCTTTTTAGATACTACATTTTAATATTAAAATAAAAAATTTTAAAATTCAAATAGCCTTAAAAGAAATTTGACAGGTTTTAGGCCCGCCCCTAAATTCGCCTTATAAAAACCAAAATGTTCTGATTATATATTAGGTTTAGAAAGTAAATATTTTTTGTTTAAAGATTATAGTTTATAAAAATATATCTTCATATTAAACTAAAATATTCACAATAAATAAAGATATTATTTTTTAATATTATTAAATTTAAAGATTATTATTAAAATAAAAAAATATATATTATCAATGTACTAAATATTCACTTTTAAAAATAAATAAGAAAATTTTAAATTATAATTTTATTTATATTCATAATTCAGAATTCTCACATCAAACAACATTATCTTTTTAACACTTCAACTTACGTTGTTATTGCATGCAACCAACAGGTTGATTTCGAATCATCTAGGCGGAGTACAATTACGAAGCATAGCACTTAAAGCGTGGTTGCTCAAATTGTAACCGTGTTGTCGTGTCAAATGCTAGTTGTAATTTAGCTGTACTCCTTTCAATAGTCCTCAATCCTCTTAAGATATTAAATGCAAGCCTTTTTCAAGCCTCTCATAAACTGCCAGGCGTCAATTCATTCTTTGTTTTGATAACTTTTGGGTTCCTAAAATGTCCGTACGTAATAACTTGGTGTTGAATGTTTTATTTACGGAGCAGCCATTGGATTATATGTTTATTTACATAAGTACCATTGCGAAAAGAGCGGAATGATTATCTAGCACCTGCCTGTTTCCTTTTTGAAACGGATATTCCTTCGTAGAATGTTAGATTTACATCCCTTATGGCGCGTGTCAGTCACTCTCATCCAGATATGCCTTTCGCAACGATATGAGTAGATTTACATCCTTTTGAAACGGATATTAAACAGTTTTAATAAAAGCTAAAGATCAACGTCTAGATTTAAGTTTCAACATTCGTAAAATGATATGAGTAGATTTTCTCTTAATTTATTTATATAAATTCAGAGTATTTTGCAAGCTTTTCTTCTTCTTCTTTTAAAGTAAGCTGACTATATTATTTCATTGGAGGAAAGAGAAATTAAACAAATAAACAATCTGATATGTTCATCGAAAAACGGTAGAATAAACTGACAGAAACCATTAAAACAAAATTGAAAAGCAAAAAGCAATTCCCAAAACTTAAACAAAATTAATATCATCTTTTTCCTCTATCAATCCGCACCTAAATTTCATCACCAGCAAACAAACGAAATTTATTCTTCAAATAGAAAAAAAAATAACTACTTTAATTGATCAGGAAAAGAGAACTGTCACTGCCTTGAGAAGAGCATCGGAGTTCAAGAGTCGATAATATCTCCGATACCAGGGCCAAGTATCACTACTCCAGTAGATCCACCCAGCCACAGCATTTTCGACATCCACCGGGGCATCCTCCATCTGGTACATGGAACAAGAAAATACTGGCCTAAACCAGTGAGCACATGTGCGGTGTTGTTAAGGCGACGTGGTACAAATCGAAAAAGTTAATTTCTCAAACTAATTGCTTTTTACCTTAATCTCCTTTACAATAACACTAACTATTGAGTTGTCATCCATAGAAGATTGAAGGTTCTTAATGATGGGTAAAGAATCCCCCTCAACAATTACATTCTTGAAACCCAGATCCACCGCAAAAGATACCGCTCGTTCACAATCACGAGCTTCCGCCATGAAAGAATTTGCTACATGATTGTTCAGGCAAGTAAAAGCTGCCATGATTAACCCTTCTTTGTTTCTAATTAATATCCAATAAACATATTTATATGTGTCCTTCAGAAACGCAGTATCGGAATTAACCTTCACAGATTCCCCCGTACCCATCGGTCTTCTCTCATCACTGTCATTGGTTTGCTAGGTGCATCTAAGGCATCGATCTCACCAATATATGCCTTGACAAAAGTAACAACCCCCTGTACACTCTGTTGCACGCCTTCATGGTATGGATTGTTTCTATAAAACCACAATGACCACCAAGCGACAGTTAAAGACTTGCACTCTGTTAAACTGTTTTGCAGGAACAACGAGGCTACCCAAAGCTTCCAGTTGTGTTCATCAGAACGCAACAAATAAACCATTCCTAATGCGTTAAGGACCTGCTTAATGAATGAGTGATCCCTTGCCAAATGTTCCACAGATTTCGTGTCTGCACGACAAACGGGACAAAGAGGTTATTAGATTTCTATAACAAAAATACTGTGAATAATTCTTGTATTATATCAAGGAAGATACATCAGAAAAACTATTTCAAGAGAGTAGCCTGAGCATGCTTATATAGAACACATGCAGACTGTAACTACTAGTAACAACCCACCTCAACTGCTGATCGTTATGAGTAACACTAACTGCTAACAGAATATTATAGCTACTATTCTAATATTCTTCCGGTTCCTTGTTGACTGACATTTTGAAAACATCATTTGGAGTAATGACACGAAGAGCTTGACGAAACGAATCAAAATAGATTGGTGTAATGGGCTTGGTGAGAATATCAGCTATTTGCTTGGAGGATGGAACATAATTCACCTGTAGAGTCTCATCGAGAACTTTCTCTCGAACAAAGTGATGATCTATCTCTACATGCTTTATTCTAGCATGATGTGTGGGATTTTCAACAATCGAAATGGCAGAAGTATTATCGCACCAGATCACAGGAGTTGAACAAGTTGTCAATCCAATCTCAGCTATCAGCTGTTTAATCCATAAGAGTTCTGAAACGCAATTGGCAAGACTTCGATATTCCGCCTCAGAGGAGGACCGAGACACCACATTCTGTTTCTTTGAACACCATGCAACAGGGTTTGATCCTAGGTACACAACATACCCCGTGGTGGAGCGTCTATCTTCAAGAGAAGAGGCCCAATCAGCATCGGAATAACCAACAACCTCAACACACCCTTTGGAGAAAAATAACCCATGGTCTACTGTTCCAACCAGATACCGTAACACGCGTTTAACTGCTTTCCAATGGATCTCACTTGGACGGTTCATGTACTGGCTCAGCTTGTTAACACAAAATGACAGCTCTGGACGAGTGAGACACAAATATTGCAGCATTCCCACAGTACTGCGATACAACTGAACATCAACAAAGAGTGGGCTACCATCTGATGTGGTCAATTTTGAAGTATTAACCATAGGTGTAGGAGTTGCAGCAGCTCCTAACATAGCAGTCTTAGTTAATATTTCTAAGATGTATTTTTTCTGACTGAGAAACAATCCTTGCAACGTGTGTTGCACTTCAATGCCAAGAAAGAAATTTAGTTGTCCCATATCTTTGAGTGCAAATTTGCTGTGAAGCTGTCGAACTATACTGTCTATCTCATCATTGGAACTACCGGTTATCACAATATCATCCACATACACTATAATAAGTATCACCTTATCTGAGCACATTCGAATAAACAACGAGTTATCAGCCTTTGAAATAATAAACCCAAGCTGAGTAACCAAATATTGCTTAAGTGTATGAAACCATGCCCTCGGTGCCTGACGTAGACCATAAAGCGCCTTATTCAGTTTGCAAACAAGTTGCTGGCCATTGTCACCTAACACCTCAAAGCCAGGAGGTTGGACCATGTAAATTTCTTCTGACAACTCGCCATTGAGAAATGCATTGTTGACATCGACTTGGCGCAAAGCCCATCCTTTCATGACAGCAGTAGCTAGCACCACACGGATGGTTGTAGCACGAACTACGGGACTAAATGTATCACGAAAGTCAACACCAGCTTTCTGAGAAAAACCTTTGGCCACTAGTCGGGCCTTATACCTCTCGACTGTCCCATCAGCCTTTTTCTTTACCTTAAATAACCATTTGCACCCCACAGCTCTACGATTAACAGGAAGGGGGCTGAGGTTCCATGTATTGTTTTGAAGAAGTGCCTGAAGTTCACTGTGAACAGTTGCTTGCCAACACTCATGCTTCATTGCTTCATGAATGTCACGCGGCGTATCATCTGACAAACAGGCTGCCTTGGTGAGATAGGCTTTGGGTTTAAATATGCCAAGTTTACTACGGGTTATCATGGGATGGGTATTGTGTTGAGCAGGAGGTTGAGTAGTAACCGGAATATGAGGTTGAGATGCAATAGGTGAAGAGGATGAGGTAGGGAAAATATTATGAGGCACTTGGGAAGGAGTGGAGTTTGGTAAGGATTGAACTGAACTAGACTCAATAGGTGGATTAGCATTTATTGAAGGCTGAGGTGATGTGATATGCACAGATGTAGCAGAAGGTAGCCTGCTAGGATACATGACAAGTAGCTTTGAGCTGGCCTTGGAAGAATCATTATTGGTAGGGTCAGAAGGTTTTGGTTTGACATTATGAAAAGGAAAGGATGACTCATGAAATGTGACATGACGGGAAATGTAGATTTGTCCATTAGCAGCCTGACATCGATAGCCTTTATGAAGAGGTGAGTAGCCTAGAAATGTGCAGGGGGTGGAACGGAATTGAAGTTTATGAGTATTATGTGACCTAAGATTTGGAAAACACAAACATCCAAAAACACGAAGAAACAAATAATTGGGCTGAACCTGAAATAATTTCTCATATGGGGACATATTGCCTAAAGGGATGGAAGGCAACCTGTTTATGAGATATACAGCACTGCTAAAAGCATCATTCCAGTAGGACAGAGGCATAGCTGCATGAGCTAACATAGACAAGCCCGATTCCACAATTTGTCTGTGTTTTCTTTCGACTAACCCATTTTGCTCAGAACTATACGGACACGTAAGCCTCCGTTGAATGCCCTGTTGAGACAGATAAGTTCGCAAAACCTGGAACTCGCCACCCCCATCGGTCTGTAGAGCAACTAACTTGTGCCCAAGAACCCGTTCTGCATGTTTATGAAAAATTGAAAATACTTGCATAACTTCAGACTTCTTCTTTAGAAAATAAATCCATGTGTACCGTGTATAAGCATCAGTAAAAGCAATGTAGTAGTGAAATCCATTAGATGAAATTGGTGCAGGACCCCAAACATCAGCAACTACTAGTTGTAATGGTTTAGAGTATGTAGAGACAGACTTGGAAAATGGCAACTTGTGCTCTTTGTCTAAATGACATGCAACACACTGAAAAGAATCAGTAGAGGAACCAAAATTTATATTACAATGATTTAACGCCTTTTTAAGTGTAGTAATACAAGGGTGTCCCAATCTAGAATGCCATAGACTGATAGGGAGAACAGAAACAGCAGAGAAGCACAGAGCTGAAGCAGGTGAGACAGACGGTTGTGATGCAGCAGGTAAGTCAAGCTTGTACAATCCATTGTGCAGTGAACCCCGGAGCAGAATCTCATTAGTTTGTAGATCGCGAACCCGACACTGTGTAGGCAAGAACTCAAACATTACGCGATTATCCCTTGTGAATTTGGATACTGATAATAAATTTTTGGTAATGCCAGGTACAAACAGAAGAGATTTCATGAATAAAGTCCGGGAGCGTGTAAGAAGAGAAGACTGACCAGTTGAGCTGATAGAAAGAGCATTACCATTGCCCATATAGACCTTACCTGAGCCATGATATGGAGCACTTTCACTCATTGAAGTAGGAGAATTAGTGAGATGGTGCGAAGCGCCTGAGTCGGGATACCAAGCATTATCCCCCACCGTCTCAGGTGTAGCAACAAGGGCCTGAGGTTGAGAAGATGATGGTCCTGGAACAGGCATACGAACATTCGGCAGAGGATTGACAGCAAAAGAATTATTCCAATGTGCAGGTGGCGCTAGAGGAGGAAACCAACTTTGGTGTGGGTAGGAAGGCATAGCAGGTAAAGAAGATGGAACCCAGGAACTGACAGAGGGACTATTACCAACCATGCACACATTGGCCTGTGAAAATGGAGGAGGCCTGTAGCTTTGACTTTTGTAAGTGGTATCAAAACGATAATAACACCTATCTACCAGATGGCCTGCCTTACCACATAGCTGACATTGAAACCGAGAACTGGATGAACGACCACGCCCTCTACCACGACTACCGGGAGAAGAGGAACGATAAACAGGTGTAGCCGGACTAGCACCGTCAGATACAGCAGGCTGATGAGAGACCAAATTTGCTGAACTGGGAACATCAAACCCAGTGAGTTGTTGACGAGCTTCAGCATCGAGTAACATAGTAGTAACACCTTGAACACTGTATGGCACAGGACTTGCAGTGATGATTGTAAGCACTGACTCATACTCAGATGATAAGCCATTAAGAATAGCTGTAACATGCTCCCGTTCACTGATAACCTCCCCACAACTGGCAAGGCTATCACAATAACCCTTGATTTTCATCAGAAACTCTTTCATAGAAAGATCAGCTTTGCGCTGAGAGTGTAGTGCTCTCCGATAAAACATTAGCTGAGACATTGTTTTGCTACCAAACAAACTCACAAGTGCATTCCAGATTTGGAGACTTGTGTCCATGCCAATAAGATGAGGGAGTACAGAGGGACTAACCGAAGACAGTAACCAAGACGCAAGAGCACTATCTTGCTGCTCAAAACGCACAAACTCAGGGTTTTCTTGCGAGACACCCGCATCATCAAGAACAAACTTTGAAGGTGGAACAAACCTTGAGTCAATAAACCTCTGAAGCTTAAAAGTCTTAACTGCAAGAAGAACCTGCTGGCGCCAAAGAAGGTAATTATTATCATCAAGAAGAACGCTGATCTTTTTGGTAGAGAAAAACCGACTATCGACAACATCCTCTGGCAGATTAGACGACATTGCTGGTGCAGCAGACTGAACAGCGGACGGACTAGAAGGAGGAGTCATGAATGCTCACCCCAGAAAAGAAAGAACATCTGATACCATATTAGATTTCTATAACAAAAATACTGTGAATAATTCTTGTATTATATCAAGGAAGATACATCAGAAAAACTATTTCAAGAGAGTAGCCTGAGCATGCTTATATAGAACACATGCAGACTGTAACTACTAGTAACAACCCACCTCAACTGCTGATCGTTATGAGTAACTAACACTAACTGCTAACAGAATATTATAGCTACTATTCTAATAGAGGTTGTGTAGTTAGCTTCCGAACCCCCTGTAGTAAAGAGTTTATAACCATTCTTTACTGTATAAGAACATGTATTATCCCTTAGCCAAACAAGCCATCTTCTTGCACCGACTTAGAAGTGGAATTCTCATAATGCGGTTTGCTTGATCTTCACCAAATAACGACAAAATCATATTCGATTTCTATGTATTAGAAATGGGAGGCGAACGTGAAACCTAGGGTTTCAAGCTTGGGGCCATTTTTTGTTTTAATTAGTTTGGGCCTCTATTTATGTTTATTTTAGGCTTGGGTTTTTAAGCTAGTTTAATAATCGGGTCTTGAGTCTTATTGTAAAATGATTTATATGGTTTGGGCTACAATTTCTATTTGGGTTAGTGAAGACTATTCATGGACTTTTATCATTAATTTTTTTTGTTTATTTTACTTTATTTATTTTTTTGGATAATTTTATGGGCCCGGGCGAAATGGGCCTCTTACATATAACACCAAATTTAACTTGTTTAACACATACACTCTTAATTTGGCATAAAATCATCCTATGGTAAATTTTATCATTTTACCTTTAACTTTGTCAATTTTTACATTTTAGTCCCTAGGCTCGTAAAATGAAATGTATCTATTTTTCTACATTTCCAAGCCTAAACGACTCTTTTTTCTCTCCTATAGCAGTTCACATTTCTCAATATTTCACAATTTATGCACATGTTTTATAACTTTTGCATTTTAGTCCCTAAATGTATTTTCATGAAAAATCACCTAGCAAAAGTTGTTTACTACACAACAAACTTTTATTTTCTACCATTAAACATCGAAACGCTTTCATGTCACACATGGGTAAATTTTTAAATATGAACCCTAACTGGTAAATTTTTAAACATGAACCCTAACTTAAAATAGTGGTAGAAATAGCTAGGTCAAGTTACAAGGATTTCAAAAATACGAAAAATATGAAAAATGAGGCTAAGAGACACTTACAATCAAGCTTGAAAGTATGAAAAACCCTAGCTATGGAGTCCTTGCAAGTTTCGGCCGGTACAAGAGAAAGATGGACACATTTTTTGCCTTATTTTCCCTTTTTATTTCTTTTAATACCCAAATGACCAAAATGCCCTCAATGACTTTCTTTGAAAATTTCTCCTTCTATGGGTATTTTTGTCCATCATGCCATAAAATGGTCTAATTACTAAATAAGGACCTTTAATGTATGAATTCAATTCAATTACACACTAATTGCTTCTAGAACTCACATTCTAAAATTTTTGCAATTTAGTCCTATTACTCAATCGCGTACTTTATTGATAAATTTTATTTACTAAATTTTCACTTATGCAATCAATCACTCAATAGACCTTAAAACTTTATCAGAATAAAATTTCTATGTCGGATTCGTGGTCCCGAAACCACCATTCCGTTTAGGCCCTAAATCGGGCTGTTACAACTCTCCCCCTTAAAGGATTTTCGTCCCCGAAAATCTTACCAGAAAAGAGATTTGGGTACTATTTCCTCATGGTTTCCTCTGATTCCCACGTAGCCTCCTCTACTCCATGCTTTCGCCATAATACTTTTACTAAGGCCACACTTTTGTTTCTTAACTGTTTCACTTCTTGAGCTAAGATATTGATTGGCTCTTTATTATATGTCATATCTAGCTGAATTTCCTGTGACAACCCGATTTTGGGCCTAGTGGGAACAATGGTTTCGGGACCACAAATCCTACGAGAAAAAAATTATTTTTATTATATTCTTATGGTCTACATTTTCAAGGTATGATTTCGTGAAAATTTTGTTCGAAAATTTCGACGTTTGGGCACTTAATTTAGTAAAAAAGGACTAAATTATAAAAAAGTACAAAAGTTGAGTTCTACATGTTAGAGGTGTCCAATTATTATGAAATTTTACATTGCAGGTCCTTAAATGGTAATTAAACCATTGGTTAAGTTGGTAGACAAAAATGGACATGAAATAGGTGAAATAGGATATTTTTAAGTTAGGGGCATTTTGGTCATTTAATGATTAAATGAATTAAAAATCAAATTAAAAGCCAATTTTTGCTTATCTTCTACCCTAAGGCTGAAACTTGCATGAAGAAGACATAGCTAGGGTTTTTCAAGCTTTCAAGCTCGATTATAAGTCCGTTCGAGCCCTATTTTTAATGATTTTTAGGTTTTTGAGATCCTCGTAACCTAATCTACTTATTTCTACCATTATTTTGAGCTAAGGTTCATATTTTAAAATTTACCCATGTGTGACATTTGTGTATTTTGATGTTTTATGGTAGAATATGAATGTTTGGAGCGTAATAAACAACTTTTACTAGGCGATTTTTGATGAAATTGCATTAAAGGACTAGTTTGTGAAAAGTTGTCAAATTGTATGCAAGTGTGTGATTTAGTGCAAACTGTCAACTACTATAGTTATGAAAATGGTTCGGTTAGGCATAAAAACATTTTTACGAGCCTAGGGGCAAAATCGTAATTTTGTGAAATTTAAGGGGAAAAAATGTAATTTTTTCATAATGTGATTTTTGGACTAAATTGAATAATATGAGTATTAAATGAACTAAATGTGTTATTATAGATCGAAAAGAGCGTGGAATCAACCTTGACCGAGGTAAAGACAAGGTTTCGGGCTAAATTTCGAACTTGACATATTTTGTATCGAGGTAAGATATATGTAAATAATACATTGTTTTTAATTATTTTTATAATGTTTTGCTATATTGTATTAGTGAATCTATTATTGAAAGGTTGCTTGATGTAATTAGTAAATTGTGGTTGACGAAATAGGATTAAGCAAGAAAGTCCCAAATGAACCTTCGAAATAAAAGAGTGGAGCTATGTGCTGAAACTACTCGGGTATGAGATTGATTTAATATCTTGGAGCTATGTGCTATTACCACGATTAAAATGCATTGCTTTGATAGCGTGGAGTTTAACCACGTCTATAATGCATGGATTTGATTCAGTGTCGTGGAGCTATGTGCTATTACCACGACTATACTACTTTAATTTAATGTTGTGCAGCTATGTGCTATTACCACGATGACGATGCATTGATTAAATATCGTGGAGTTAATTGATGTTACCACGACTATAAGGCATCGATTTAACAAAGTGGAGCTATGTGCTAAAACCACCGGTTATTGGCTACCATTCCAAAGTGTTCATCAGGAGAAACAAATTTACTAAATGAAAATTGATGTGAAAATGTGGTAATAAGCACAGAGGTATGAATATATATGTTATGAGTCATGTGTTCGATAAATGATCGAACTTCAATAACTTTGATGTGGGTAAGTGTTATCTTGAAAATTGATATAAGGAAACTTATGAAAAGCTGAAATTTGAAATAAAACAGTTTGGACAACAGCAGTGGGGTGACTTTGAAAAATCACCAAAAAATAATGGAAATGGAATTAGAAGTTGAGTGAGATGTATAATT
The DNA here is from genome assembly GCA_020496765.1 of Gossypium stocksii. Taxonomy (NCBI): domain Eukaryota; kingdom Viridiplantae; phylum Streptophyta; class Magnoliopsida; order Malvales; family Malvaceae; genus Gossypium; species Gossypium stocksii. The sequence goes on from CM035622.1 coordinate 12,690,506, forward strand.
AACGCTTATTAAGTCTATGTTCATATAAAACAAACAGAGTAAGTAAAGATATTTTATATTCGGAGATATTTGAATTTTTGTGAGACAGTTGGGATGATTTCGTGATCCCCTATTATGAGTTGGAAAAATCATCAAAAAATGTAAAAAAAATAATTATGAGACATAATTTATATGGTTAGATTCCTTAATGAGTCTAATTTCAAAAGAAACAAACGAGAACATCATTTGAATTCTGTATAGAGAGATAATTAAATTTTAGTAAATAGTGGTCAGAACTGTCAAACAACGAAAAAGGGGAGTTTTTAATGAATAAAGTGTACTAATTGGCCAAACCAAAAATTTTGAAAATTTTATGATAAAAATACATATAAGTCTAGTTTCTGGGAAAATTAGCAGATCTTAATTTGGAGTTCTGTAGCTCTGTATAAAAATAATTAGTAACTGGCACTCGAATGGACAACTTATTCTGAACTTGAGTAAATGGTGGATCTATGGGTGGTTATAGTTGTATAATTGTGAAAGCATATTTTGAATATCTATAAAAGCCATTAATAGTTTGTTTATTATCTACATATTTACTTACTAAGCTATATGCTTACTTTGTTTTCTTTTCCTTATCTTATTTTATAGTGTAATCAAGTTAGCTTGTGACTCGGGGATTGTCAGAGATTCATCAACACTATCAACTCTTTCTTTTGGTATTTTGAAACAATATTTTGGAACTATGGCATGTATAGAAGACTTGAATATTTTGTTGTATGTTATATTATTAGTGCCTGAAATATTGATCTTTAATATTTGACATATCACTTTGTATAAAGTTATCGATGTTGTTTATTATTATTTAAGTTACATGTTTATGATGATGCAATTTATGAAATGCATGATTTGCGTTGATTGAGTGAATAGTGAATAATTGAAAGGTTCTAATTTGGATGTTCATTTTATGTCTTGGTTTAGTATGATTATATGTGTTTTATTCTGGTAATGCCTCGTATCTTGTTCCAGCGTTGAACACGGGTAAGGGGTGTTACATTTCTATTTCGGTCGGTGAAAGCACATGCGACGGATCAGAATGATAGCGTCATAACATTGATACATGAAATACATCGTGGATCTTTTCTAACCTGGTCAGTAAAGCTAACCGATATGCCACTGGTCCAATTCTTTCTACAATTTCATACAGTCCGATGAAGCGCGGACTCAATTTGCCTTTCCGACCAAATCTCAAAATCTTTTTCCATGAAGACACTTTCAAAAATGTTTTATCACCCACTTGAAACTCAATCTCCTTTCTTTTCAAATCCATATATGACTTTTGCCGGTTTGAAGCAGCTTTCAAACAATCACGAATTATCTTTACCTTCTCTTCAGTCTCTTTAATCAAATCAACCCCATGGATTTACTTTTCACTAAGCTTAGTCCAATACAATGAAGTCCGACATTTGCGGCCATATAATGCCTCATATGGTGCCATCTTGATACTCGATTGGAAGCCATTGTTGTAAGCAAATTCAACCAATGGTAGGTATTTTTCCCAACTACCTACGAATTCAAGAACACAGCATCGAAACATATTTTCAAGGATCTAAATCACTCGTTCGAATTGACCGTTTGTTTGTGGGTGGAAGGCAACTAAAGTTCAACTTGGTACCCAAGGCTTTTTGAAGCTTTTTCCAAAACCTCAAAGTAAATATCGGATCTTTGTCCGAAATGATAGAAATCAGTACTCCATGCAATCTCACAATTTCAGCAATGTACAATTTGGCTAACTTATCAAGTGAGAAATCTGTATGTATCGGAATTAAATGAGCTAATTTCGTCAACCAGTCAACAATGACCCAAACAACATCTTTCTTTTTTAGGGTTAAAGGTAAACATGTAACAAAATCCATAGTGGTTCGGTCCCATTTCCATTCGGGTGTAACACCCCAAACCCGGCCTAGACGTTATGGCCGAATCTAGCGATGTCACATTGCAATGCTTTTTCGAAAACTTGCTCTTGTTTTCTTGATGATAAAAACCTGGTTGAAGGTTTAAAGCCTCTTTGTTAACTTAAATCAACCCGTTTGATACGCTTTTCAAAAACATTATTTTGTTTGAAAACTTGCTTTACATTAAAAACCTTATTACGACTTAGTCAAAAATTTGTTAATCAAATTTATGTTGGTCGTGAAACTTTGAAAATTTATGTTGCGGAAACGTAATATTTTGAAAATAGTTATTTTTTTTAAAACCGCGTTCTACTTCTAGCAGATATAAATTATGATAAATAAAATCCCAAATTAAAAACTAGTAAATCAGAGAGGCCTTATTACATAAAAATACCCAAACTTAAGTTATTAAAAATAAAAATTTGAATGTAACTCAGATGCAGTTGTGTGGCCACCCTCGAGTCCCTCACAACTCCTATCCTCCTAACGCTGAGGGTTACCTACACAGTTAAAAGTGGGGCGAGTTTACGAAAACTCAATGTGTAATCCCCTACTATATAAAAAGAATAGTCAGTCAGATAAACAGAATACAGAAATAGTTTGGGCCTGAGCCCATTACAGTATCAGTATCAAGATCAGGTGGGCCTAAGCCCAATGCAGTATCAGTAAATAGAACAGAAATGCAACAGAGCAACCCACCCCAATCCAGCCAGCACACCACTCCGTACCACCAACACATCATGTGGGGATTAAATCGACCCACCCAGCTAGCACACCAATATCGCAGCCGAGCTGCTAGTACAGTATATGTGGCAAAGCCACTAGTAACAGTATATGTGGCAAAGCCACTAGTAATAGTATGTGTTCGACACAAAGCAATCAGTAGCGTTAATATAATTGGCACAAAGCCATCAGTAGCGGTACAAAGTCATCAATAGCGTCACACAACCATTAATAACGGCACAAAGCCCTCAATAGTGGCATAAAGCCCACCGTAGCGGCACAAAGCTCTCAATAGCAGCATAAAGCCCTCCGTAGTGGCATAAAGCCTTTAAAAACAGTAGAAAGCCTTAAACAGCACAAAGCCTCAGAACGGCACAAAGCCTTAGGTAGGTCTATAGTCATCTCGTGCGACCTTAATAGATCAGTACAGTACTTCTTCCATAACAATATCCCAACCCCATGCAGTATGTTGTGCATGTATGCAAAACACATAAATATCATATGACACACTCAATCAATCAAACATCATATAAGGGTAAAACAGTCATTTTACCCGACAGGGGTATTACGATCATTTTACCCTACAAGGGTATTACGATCATTTTACCATATAGCGGCATTACGGTCATTTTACCCTACAGGGGTACTACGGTCATTTTACCCTACAGGGGTATTAATATCATTTTACCCTACAGGGGTATTACGGTCATTTTACCCTACAGGGGTATTACGGTCATTTTACCCTACAGGGGTATTAAGGTCATTTTACCCTATAGGGGTATTACAATCATTTTACCCTATAGGGGTATTACAATCATTTTACCCTATAGGGGTACTACGGTCATTTTACCCTATAGGGGTATTACGGTCATTTTACCCTACAAGGGTATTACGATCATTTTATGCTATAGGGGTATTACGGTCATTTTACCTATTTTGGGGTCTAGGTACACTTATCGACCCATCAGGAGGTTCACAGTCACCTCGAGCAACTAGTGCAACTTTAATAGTCATAACGGTGTATATGGGCCCAAAGCCCACTATCTGGCCCAAGTGGGCCTACACGCTCGTGTAGCCCATTTAGCCCAAATTAAGCCACGGCTATGCGCACTATATAAGCCAGTCCAACCTTGACCACATAACGTGGACATTATCCGTGTAGGGCCCACGAGCCCATTGGGCCCACACGGCCCGTTCGGCCAATAATGGCCTAAGCCCATGAGAACACTCATGGCGGCCTCTACAGTCTGACGTCCACGTTCGTGGGCTCGGTTTCACCACACGAGCGTTCGCATGCCCATATAACCTCAAAGCCCAACCTTCCGGCTTTTCAGCTTTTTGGCTTTTTGACTTTTCGTCGATCTACAGTTTAGACGGTGTTAGTACACATCTGTTTTGTGAAATTTGCGAAGAATCTCGCGTGCACAGAACCTACATTCAAACAAGGTATTCTGTTACTTAACCGACCATTCGGGTTATTAACTTTCTCAACATTTAGTCGCAAAACTACACACCCTCTTACCTTGATTGAATGAGGGTGACTAGTTCTCTAAGATCGCCAACCAAGAGTAATCACACGCTTCAATCGATTATCTGCATCACAACATGGATCTTAATAACCAAAGTTGATCATACATGCGACACCAATCCCTAAATATTACCTTACCGAAACATTAGGAATAATCAACCTATACCCAAAAAGCAAAGTAGTATTTTTACCTTGATTGAATAACGAGGGAAAAGGTTTGATTGCTACCCAATTACTTGCACTTCACCACTCCTCGTGGAATATCTAGAATCCACCCAATATCACAACGCGAAGAAAGGCCAGAAACTGAAATCAAAGAATCATTAGCAGAAGAAGAGTTCGACTTAAGTAAAATGAATAAGAGAAACACATATGAACGAAAAGAGAAAAATATGAATCCCTACCATTCACCTAGAACACTTATAGAGACTAAAAGCAATGTAACAGAATATTCGGCCAACCCAAAAACAAGGTAAATGGGATTGGTACGCACACTGTAATATCCCAAATTTCAATGATGTCAAAAATAGTGGTTTGAGACCACCAAATTTGACAAATGAACTCGTAGATTATATTATTTAATATTTATGAGTCAAATGTAGCTTTTAAAAGATTTTTAAAATAGTAAATTGTGTTTTATAAAGATTTATTTGGTCAAAAAATTGAGAAAAAGAGGAATCGAGATCTCAGCACTATAAATCGAGCCATAAATATTTTTATGCATATCTACAGAGTGTCAATTAGGTAGTATTAAAATTTCGTTAGAAAATTTTGACGTTTGGGTGGTTAATTAAATAAAAAGGACTAAATTGCAAAAGTGAGAAAAGTTTTATTGCCCAATAGTAAATATTTAAAATTTGAGGGGTTAAAGTGTAAATATGAAAAATTTAAAGGACCAGTAGTGCAAATATTTTATGGGTGGAATGATCTAGAAACTAAGGAAAATTGATGAATTAGGACCAAATTGAATAGGTGAAGAATTATTAGGGACTAAATTGTAATTTTACCAAATTAAGTGATGACTCAAGAATGAAATTTTAAAAGATCACGAAGGGCAAAATGGTCAATTGGAAGAGAGAGAAATCTAAAAAGTAATGATGATGTTGGTGATATTTTATAATTATTTAATTAGATAATTATTATTTATTTAATATTTTAATAAGATATTTTATTATTTTATTTAGTCTATATATATGTGAGTGTGTGTGGAAGAAGAAAAGGAAGACACCATCCATCATTTTCCATGCATTTCATGTTAAAAGAGAGGAGAAGAAAGAAAATTTTGCTTTCTTTACAATTTGGTCCCTCCACCAAAAATTCACCATTTTCACCTTAGAAATCAAAACAATTTCTATAACTACCAAGAGAGAAAATGTTAAGGAGACTATGGAGAGTTAGAATATCAAGCTGGATTCAAGAAATAGAAGATGGAGGAGAGAGAAAATCAAGTTAAGGATTGAAATCAATGGGACAAGGTGAGTACATCAAGATTTCAATATATTTTTAAGTTTGATATTATTGAAAAAGTATGGAAATGATGTTAATGTAGAGTTTTCATATATATAGCTCTATATTCTTGATGTTTTAGTGAAGAGAAAATAAGAGAAAGTGATGGGAAATAGTGTAGAGAAAGGAAATAAGGGTGTTATAAACTTAGTAATTAATATCTTGCTAAAACAGTTTTGGATAACAGCAGTAGCCTAACTTTGAAAAATCACAAAAATGGTATAAATTGAATTAGAAGTTGAATGAGATAATGAATTAAATCTTATTGATTCTATTTTCATATAAAAGAAACAGAGCAAGTAAAGGAATTCTGTATTCTTAGATAATTATATTTTTGTGAGACTGGTTCAGAATGATTTTGAGATCCCCTGTTCCGACTTGGAAAAATCATTAAAAATTTTAAAAAAATAATTTTGGGACATAATTTATATGGTTGGATTCATTAATGAGCCTACTTTTATAAGAAATAAATAAGAACATCATTTGAATTCTGTAAAAATAGATAATTAAATTTTAGCAAAGAGTGGTCAAAACTATCGAATAGCAAAATAGGGGAGACTTTAATAAATAAACTGTACTAATTGGCTAAACGAAAAATTCTAAAAATTTTATGGTAAGAAGATATGTGAGTTTATTTTCATGGAAAATTAACGGATCATAATTTGGAGTTCTGTAGCTCAAGATAAAAATAATTTAGTAATTATGACACAAATGGACAGCTTGAATATGCATATAAGTAAATAGTGAAAATTATAGATAATGTTATTTACAAGTGTGTTATTTATATTAAGGATGTGGGATGGAGTGGAGGAGGAGGAAAAAAAATATGAATGACTTGTGTATAAATTGATCACATGCTCACTTATAATCGATAAATATTGAACTAGAAATGAGATAATATTTTATTTGGAATATTTATTATGAAATTATGATTATCGTTATAATACAAAAATCAAACTTGTGAGTTTATATCGTTATACATCTTCGCACTGCCCGAATAGATAGATAAACAACCATTATGAGCTTCATGTAGAATATTCTAAATCAACTCAACATTTTTCGGCACACATACCCTATCTCGAAACATCAAGCAGTCGCTCGAACTAATCCAAAAACCTATCTCACTATCCTTTTGACATTGAGCCCTTTTTGCTTGTAACTTATTATCATCTTTCTAAGCTTCACAAATTTGTTGAATAAACGATGGCCTAGCTTTCAACTCAGCCAAATTTGAACCATAATCAAATAGGGTCAATCTCGTATTCAAAGCTCTCAAAGTAAACAAGGATTTTCAACTCATAGCATTAGCGACCACATTCGACTTTCCTGGATGATAGTCTATTACCAACTCATAGTCTTTCAACAATTCAAGCCATCTTCGTTGTCACAAGTTCAAATCTTTTTGTGACATGAAGTACTTCAAGCTTTTGTGGTCGGTAAAGCTACGACATTTCTCACCAAATAAATAATGTCGCCAAATCTTCAAGGTAAAGAAAATGGCGGCTAACTCCAAATCATGTGTTGGGTAGTTCCTCTCGTGTGGCTTCAATTGTCTTGAGGCATATGCTACCACCTTATCTTCTTGCATCAATACACATCCAAGACCATTTTGAGATGCGTCACTATAAATCACAAATTCCTTTCCGGACTCATGTTGCACTAACACTGATGCCTCGGTCAACAGTGTCTTTAATTTCTCAAAACTTTGCTGACACTTTTCATTCCATTCAAACTTAACATATTTTTGCAATAACTTGGTCATTAGAGAAGCAATCATTGAAGATCCCTTTACGAAGCATCGGTAGTATCCAACCAAACCCAAAAAGCTTCTAACCTCCGATACATTTTTCGGTGACTTCCAATCCACTATTGCCGAGATCTTACTCGGATCAACTCGAATACCATCTCTCAAAATAATGTGGCCCAAAAATCCAACTTTACTAAGCCAGAACTCACTTTTACTAAATTTGGCATACAACTATTTATCTTGTAGAATTTGTAAAACCGTCCTCAAATGTTCACTATGCTTATTTTCATCATGAAAATATATCAAAATGTCATCTATGAATACCACTACAAAATTATCCAAGTACGGCCTAAAAATTTTGTTCATTAAGTCCATAAATATAGCTGGGGCATTAGTTAGATCGAAAGGCATTACGAGAAACTCATAGTGTCCATACCTTGTTTTGAAGGTAGTTTTCGGCACATCGGACTCTTTCACCCTTAACTGGTAGTATCTGGATCTCAAATCTATCTTTGAAATGCAGTTGCCTCTTTTAATTGGTCAAATAGATCGTCACTTCTTGGTAAGGGGTACTTGTTCTTTATTGTCACCTTGTTGAGTTTCCTATAATCGATACAAAGTCTCATCGATCCATCCTTTTTCTTCACAAACAATACGAGAGCACCCCAGGGGAAAAACTAGGCCTCGCAAATCCTTTTTCTGTCAACTCTTGTAGCTACACTTTCAATTCTTTTAGCTCGGTTGGAGCCATTCTATATAGAGCTATTGATACCAGTGCAATTCCAGGCAACAACTCGATGGCAAACTCAATTTCTCTGATAGGAGGTAAATCCAACAATTCCTCAGGAAATACATCCGAGAACTCACAAACCAGTAGCACTGATTCCACTTTCAATCCAAACTCTTTCTCATTCAATACATAAGCCAAATATGCCTCATAACCCTTTCTCAAATACTTCTGAGCAGTCATTGACAAAATCAAAGCAGGCAATTCGCTAGACTCATCTGTTTCAACCCGAAGGATTTCACCATTTTCATACTTTAACTCAATGAACTTCTGTCCACAATTCACTTTAGCATCATGCATCGATGGCCAATCCATGCCCAAAATGGCATCAAACTCATCAAATGGCAATAGCATTAGATCGGCTAGAAAATAGTGACCCTGAATCACTAAGGGACAATTCTTGCAAATCGTGTCAATTAACACACACTTGCTTAAAGGGTTTGACTCCTTAATCACGAATTCAGTTGACTCTATAGGCAATTTCATACCATTTTCCAATTTCATGCAAATACAAGAATGTGTAGACCAGGGATCAATTAGTGCAACAATATTAACATCATAAAGAGAAAATGTACTAGTGATTACATCAGGGGATGACGCTTCTTCCTGGGCACCAGTGGCATAGATTCTTGTAGGCGCTCTAGCCTCCGGTCTTGCAGTTGAATATTTGACTATGCCTTTGCTACTAGCTCCATCTTTCATATTTTTGACAGGCCTCCCTCTAGTAGCCGTATTGCTCAGTCTAGCACTCTGATTAGTTTCCTTCACCACCATTTCAGGACAATCCTTGATAAAGTGATCTTGGGAGCCACATTTGAAGCAAGCCCCAGTGACCATCCAACACTCATTAGGTTGTCTCCTACCACAGTGTTGACACTCAGGGTTACTTGGCTTAATATTGCCAACACTAGCCACTGAAGTGGCTGAGCCTTAGAACCCGTATTTTGTCTCTCATGAATTTTACTTGGATTTACGGCAGAAATAGTCAAATGATTTTGCACATTTCTCACTTTCTTTGACGATGGTTGGAAGGACTTGCTCATTGATCTCTTTTTCATATCTCTAACATTCGATTCAACCTTTCTCTTTTCCTTACACAATTCCTCCGCTTTGCATGCCCGATCAACTAATACAAAAAATTCTTTTAATTCCAAAATCTCTACATATAACTTGATTTTTCATTAAGGCCGTCCTTAAATCTTTTACACATAATTTCTTCTGTAGAAACACATTCCCGAGCGTATTTTCTGAGTCAGAAAAATTCTCGATCATACTCAGACACTATTATTCGGCCTTGCTTTAGTTCTAAAAATTCCTTTCACTTTTGGTCAATGAAGCGTTGACTTATATACTTCTTTCGAAACTCCACTTGAAAGAAGTCCCAAGTAACTCTTTTCTTAGGTACTACCGAGACTAGCATTTTCCACCATTGATATGCCGAGTCTCTCAAAATTGATACTACACACTTTAAACACTCCTCGGGTGTGTAAGAGAGCTCATCAAATACCCGGATAGTATTTTTGAGCCAAAATTTTGCCCTCTCGGGGTCATTATCAACACTAGCTCTAAATACCTCGGCCCCATACTTACTAATCTTGTCAACAGAAGGCTTACTCATTGTCACAATTTCTACACCTTGTGGAGCTATCGGGATCGGTTAAAGGACGGGAAGAGGTAAGGGAGGTTGAGCACTCGGATTTTCCCGAATGAACTCTGTGTACCATTCACTCATTCTATGGAGAAAGGCTTCCAGAGCCTCTTCTCCCCTACTGGATTCTACGTTTCTACTTTCAAGTGGCGCGGTCCCTCGAGTAGGAGCCTACGCATTACTTCCTGCGTCGTTAGCCACAGCCGAGTCGGGATCCATTTATTATATGAAAACATAATTTAAAAGATTAGGAACCATTACACTATCAATATTCACAATTATGGCATGTATAGTTAGACTCTTACACTTGCTATGTTAGTCCAAGAACCAACTAAATCATAGCTTTGATACCACTAAATTAACAACCCTCACCCTTATCCGTCGTCAGATTAGGGTACGAGGTATTACCGTATTTACATTCACACGAACATCTGATTTGGACACATAATTTCCATGTAAATTTTAAAACTTTTTCATTCTTATTCATAACATTCTTATTATGGGCCTAGGAGGCCTAAAAGAGACGTTGAGTATGATCCGGGAACAAACCGAAACTTTTCAGACACTTAGAAAAATTTTACTCAAAGTAGGGCACATGCCCGTGTGGTCAGGCCGTGTGGTCACACACACCCATATACCTAGCCCATGCGGATTGTTTTTCAATTCAAACCTATAAGGGTTTCACACGGCCGAGCACATGCCCATGTCCTAGGCGGTATCCTTCACACAGCCGAGCAGATGCCCGTGTCTTAGCTCGTGTCTTAGCCCGTGTGAAAAATCCTGGGTATTCTATTTCTGAAGTCATCACGAAATTTTCATCACACGGTCAAGCCACAAGCCCGTGGGCTAGGTCGTGTCAAGCACACGGTCAAGATACATGGCCGTGTCTCCGTCCGTGTGTTTACTACTTGTAACATCCCGAAATAGGGCCTAAACAGAACAGTGGTTGCGAAACCACGAATTCGAGATTGAAAAATTTATTCCGATTAATTTTTATGATTTATCGAGTAAATAGATGCATGTGTTAGAATATTGATAGAAAATTTCATGAATTGCATGTTTAATTTGCCTATTAGGGCTTAATTGCAAAAGTTGATAAATATGAGTTCTAGATAGGAAAGGATTAAATTGAAGAGCATAATTGAAATAGAGGTCCTTAAATGGTAATTATACTATTAGGTTTTCATGGACAAAAATGGACATACATAGGTAGAAATAACCAAAGTTTTAATGAAGGGTATTTTAGTCATTTGGTAATTAAAAAGATTAAAAAGGGAAAAAGATGGAAAAATGTTATCATCTTCTTCATTAGGCCGAATGTCAAGGGTTCTCCATAGCTAGGGTTTGTTTCCAGCTTCCAAGCTCCATAGTAAGTGATTCCGAGCCCCGTTTTTAATGCTCTTTATGTTTTTGGAGTCCCGGTAACTTAATTTAGCTTATTCTAGCAATAATTTAACCTAAGGTTCATATTTGGAAAAATACCCATAGGTGAAATGTGTTTATTTTGATGTTTTATGATAGAATATGAGGTTTTAAATTATGTTGAACAACTTATGCTACTCGATTTTAAGTGAAAACGAGTAAAACGACATAATCAGTAAAAATACCTAATGTTCATAAGTACATGTTAGAGTGAGAATTTGATGTTGCCATTAAGGGAAAATGATCAGCATGTCCTAAAACATAAGAATTAGGGAAAAAGTTTAATTTCCGAGCTTTAAGGCAAAAGTGGAAATATGCAAAAGTTTAGGGGAAAAATCATAATTTTGCCAAACTTAGAGTTAAGGACTATTTTGATAAATGTGAGTATTAAATAAGCTGAATTTGCTAATTATAGATCAAGAAGAATGAAATTTGGGGTTAGACCGAGGAAAGGAAAAGGTAGAAGATTAAGTTGTCAAGTTGATCGTATTTTGCACCGAGGTAAGTTTATGGTAAATAAATGCAATATTTCAATATTTTATATTAATATGGTTAATTTCCAGCATATTTACATTTATTTTATGAGAATGGTCCAAGTTGAATCAAAGATGAGATAATAGAGAAAAAGTATCAGAAAGCCCCGTTTGAACCTTAGGGATGTATGGGATACGAAATGTCATGACATTTTGGGTTGAGACAGTTGAGGAACATCCCATGTAAGTCCATATTAGACATATGGCATTGGCAGGTTGAGACAGTTGAGGAACATCCCATGTAAGTCCATATTAGACATATGGTATTGGCAGGTTGAGACAGTTGAGGAACATCCCATGTAAGTCCATATCAGATATATGGCTTTGGCAGGACAGGGAACATCCCATGTAAGACCATGCCTAGAGCATGGCATTGGCAGGCTATTATCAGCAGGAAAACCCAAGTATCCTGAGTATTCCATACAGTTCATTGGGCTAATATACAAGTTATGTTACAAGAAAGTTCAGGTAAAGGAATGATAAATAGGAAAGTTAATGAGTAACTGAAGAAGTAAAATAAAGATTTTGTAAGTTAATGGTATAATATGAGTAAATATACTTGGTGAATGTTGTCATTTATTTACTTGTAAACTTACTAAGCATTGTAGCTTACTCTTTTTCCTTTCTCTCTTTTATAGTGTAGCCAAGCCAATTCGGGGATCGTAAGGACGTCGGAGTTCGTCTCACACTATCAAAGGCTATCTTGGTATTTTGTAGTTTGAAATGTTTTGAGTTATGGCATGTATAGGGACTTGGTCATTTTGTGTGTATGTCCTTATGATACGATTAAAGAATGACATGTGAATAATTGCTAATAATTAGCTACTGAAATGGCTAATTAAGAACATGTTTTGATGTTATGTATGCCTAAATGATAGTCTATGCAAAGAAATGATGAAAGAGTAAAAGTTGGCCATGAAACAGTTTTGGAACAGCAGGAGTGACGTGAATTTCAAAAATCAATAAAAATTGTAGAAATGAAATTAATAGTGAATGAGATATAGAATTAAAGCTTATTGAGTCTATTTTCATAGGAAAAAACAAGGCAAGCAAAGGAAGTCTATATTATGAGATATTTAAATTCTTGTGACACTGGTTCAGAGGGATTTCGTGATCCCCTGTTCTGATTTTAGAAATTCACTAAAAATTGTACAAAAATAATTATAAGTCATAATTTATATGTATAGATTCCTTAGTGAGTATATTTTCATTAGAAATAAGTGGAAACACTAAATGAAAACTGTACTATGAGATAATTGATTTTTAGTGAAAAGAGGTTAGATCCGCTAGGCTGTGAAATAGGGGAACATTTAACTAATAAACTGTACTAATTGGCCACATCAAAAATTCTGGAAAAATTATGGTAAGAAGATATATGAGTCTAGTTCAGGTAAAATTTATGGATTTAAATTTCTAGTTTTGTAACTCGAGTTATAATTAATTTAGTGACTGTTATGTAGGTGGATAGTTTTATTATGAACAGTGAAATAAATTGTTTCAATTTGTGTAAGTAATTGGAAAACTTTTAAATGTTCCCGGTTTGGTCTCGAACTGCTCCAATTGCATGTTTAGGGCCTTGAGGGCCCATTTTAGGGATATATTGGATGAATGTGAATGAATTAATTTTAAAAGCAAATTTTTATTCCTTGAACTAGTAAGTTAAGTCTGGTAACGCCTTGTGCTCGACTCTGGCGACGGTCTCGGGTAAGGGGTATTACGTTTATTGATATCAGAGCAAGAGTTTAGTCAGTTCTCGGAATATTCAGTATGAGTAAGAGTCTAGCTATACATGCCATACTTATTTATTGATAGTGTGACGACTCCTGACGATTTTAAAATGCTTTTCTTTTATAGTTATGGATCTCGAATGAGTTGGTGTAGATGATGTAGAAAGTAACGCGCTCGCTCCCGTAGAAGGGACGGTGCCACCAGATAGTAGTGAAAGGCCCGTTACAGTTAGTCAGGGAGGAGGGGCTTGAGAAGCCTTCTTCCAAGCTATGAATGAATAGTTTGCCGAGTTCGTTTGTACGAATCCAGCTGTTAGGCCTCCACACCCTCATGATCTTCAGACTACCCATGTAGCTTCCCCAGTCACAGATACAGTCAGAAGAGAGAAGCCAGCAGTTGATAAAATTAGAAAATAAATGGCCAAAGAGTTTCGGGCTACTAAAAATGACGATGCAGAGAAAGTTAAATTTTGGCTCGAGAATACTATCAGAGTTTTTGATGAGTTATCTTGCACACCAGAAGAGCGTATTAAGTGTGTGGTGTCACTTCTTAGAGATTCAGCTTACCATTGGTGGAAGACACTTGTGTCAGTAGTACCAAAAGAAATAGTTACCTAGGATTTCTTTCAGGAAGAGTTCCGTAAGAAGTACATCAGTCAGAGGTTCATTGACCAGAAAAGAAAGGAATTCCTTGAACTAAAGCAGCATAAGATGATAGTAACTGAGTATGACCGTGAATTTGTCAAACTCAGAAATTATGCTAGAGAGTGTGTGTCAACTGAAGCTATTATGTGCAAGAGATTTGAAGATGGGCTCAATGATGATATTCGACCGTCTGTTGGTGTTCTAGAGAAAAAAGAGTTTGTTGTTTTAGTTGACAGAGCCTGTAAGGTAGAGGAGTTGCTGAAAGAAAAAGAAAAAGGCAAAGCTAAAATTGAGATGTAAGATATGAAGAAAAGACAGATGAGCAAGCCGTTTCAGTCTACATCCAAGAGGCTTAGAGAGTTCTCTACTAGATCAAACTTTTCAGCTGGGTATTCGAGCAGAAATAGAGATAACAGAAATATGGGTTCGAAAGCTCAGACTACCTCAGTTGCGAGTGTAGGCAGTGTCTGACTGGGCAGACCAGAGTGTCAACAGCGTGGTAGACGTCATTTTGACCAGTGTCGAGTAGATGAGAGTGGTTGTTACAGGTGTGGTGCTCCAGATAATTTTATGCGGGTGTCCGAAAATGGTTAAAAAGGAAGAATTACAGAGTGTTAGGTCTAGGAATGTTCCAGTCCGAGGTAGACCACAGAGAAACCCGAGAATAGGGGTAGGTAATAGAGGTGTGTCTAAAGATTCAGCAGTGAGACCAGATGTTAGAACACCCGCAAGGACCAATGCCATCACTATAGGAAAATAGACTTTTAACGGCGTTTAGCGCCGCAAAAAAGGCCGCTATAGACAACGCCGCTAAAGTTTGAGGCGTTTATTGGAAAAAATGCCACTAAAAATCACGATCATTAGCGACGTTTGTGACAAAAACACCGCTAAAGATCATGACTTTTAGCGGCACTTTTTTCGCAAACGCCGCTAAAGGTCATGAAAAATAAAAAAAAATTAAAATTTTAAAAAAATAGCAGATATCAAAGGGAAGCATGTAATAGAATTAGAACTATTACATGACACGCACAACAAGCATTACTTCGATAACAATTTATAAACAAATCCATTCCTGAAATAAAAATATAAAGATAAATTTTTAAATTTATGAAAAGTAAATTTAATTATTATTATTTTTATACAAACAAGAACTTATCCTAGTAAAGTTAAGGAAAATAAAAACCATGAGAGAATCTGTACTTTCAACCTTCTTAATGCCAGTGACCATTTTCCAACCATATACCTTATCTTTTTTCCCCTAAAAAACTAAGACTAATGGAACAAGCAAAATATCATCATTCAATTCTTGTAACTTCTAAATGGTACTTGTCCAAATGAGCATCAAGATCTTCTGCAGATAATTTCTTACCAATTGGTCCATCTCGTTCACGTTCATGTCCACGTCCTCTACCAAATCTGCGGCTGACACCACCACGAATCCATCCCCTTCTAACACCAATCTTTTCTATATCCCTGTCCCAAGGAACAAACAACATCATACGTGTTTAACATATAAATAAAAAATATATATATAAAATCTAGAAATGGGAAGCGAGTGAGCGAAAGAAGGGGCCGTGAGGTAATGTAAATAAAATGAAGTTGAAAAAAACTTGAGATAAAAAAAATATAAAATTTAAAAATAAAGCAGCATTAAAAGATGATAAAGCAGCATTAATAGATAAAAATATCTTTCAACTTGAGGTAATGTGACAATAAATTCACATTCTATGAGATGATAAAGCAGCAGGATTAGCAATAATTAAATGCAAAATAAGTGAAAAAGTCTGCATTTTATATTAAAAGATGCTGAAGTTGAAGATCTAAGCATCAACATCCGATCTAATTAGTGCCTAAAATTGATAAATAACAATAGAAACGAAATACCTTTGCTTGTGGATTCAGTGTTGAAGTTGTGGAATTGTGCAATTAAAGGTATCCGCCCTCTTTATTTTAAAGAGGGACAACATTTTTCTTCATCAATTAATTATAAGTTCAACCTATGAACAAAAACTCAGCATTAACATGTACTATTAACTTGCCTCAGTGAACAATTACGCGTTTGTTTGGCAACTAAAATATTTGCAGCAAAAGCATAAATTGGTTTCTTCTATAAAGCATATTAACATTTCTAATCAATTCTTATCAGGAATAATATTAATATTTTCAGCAAAAGCATAAATTGTTTTCTTCTATAAAGCAACTAAAACATGGAGGTGTCTAAAGTGAAGGCCAGTTAACCATAAAATATTACAAGTGCAAATAGGTGGAATAACCCATGCAAATAGCAAATACTAGCATACAATAAATAGGAATCCAATATTCTAATTTCTAACACATATTATCCTAGTCAAACATCAATAAAAAAAAGTCTCTCAAAGCATCAAACACTAATCAAGATTAGGGAAAGAACATGTTACTTGCATGATGGATTCTCATGCACTATACATAATCAGGGAAAACCAACCCGTTAAACACAACAATGATCTTTTCTCAAACATAATCCATAAAAAAGAAAAATAAATAATAGTACATAAGCAAGAAAACACTTCAATTTACAACATTTAAACACTTTAATTTGCAGCACTTTAACACTTCAATTTACAGCATTTAAACACTTCCATTTGTAGCACTTTAACATATCAATTAACAACATTTATACACCTCAATTACAGCAATAAAACATCTCAATTTCCAGCAACTAAATACTTCAATTTGCAGCACTTAAACACTTCAATTTACAACATTTACACATTTCAATTTGCAGCACTTTAACACTTCAATTTACAACATTTAAACACTTCAATTTGTGGCACTTTAACACTTCAATTTACAGCATTTAAACACTTCAATTTGTAGCACTTTAACATCTCAATTAACAAAATTTATACACCTCAATTACAGAAATAAAACATCTCAATTTCCAGCAACTAAACACTTCAATTTGCAGCACTTAAACATTTCAATTTACAACATTTAAACACTTCAATTTACAACATTTATACACTTCAATTTGCAGCACTGTAACACTTCAATTTACAGTATTTAAACACTTCAATTTGCAGCACTTTAACATTAACAACATTTATACACATCAATTGCAACAATAAAACATCTCAATTTCCAGCAACTAAACACTTCAATTTGCAGCACTTAAACACTTCAATTTACAACATTTAAACACTTCAATTTGCAGCACTTAAACACTTCAATTTTTAGCACTTTAACACCTCAATTAACAACATTTATACACCTTAATTACAGCAATAAAACATCTGAATTTCCAGCAACTAAACACTTCAATTTGCAGCACTTAAACATTTCAATTTACAACATTTAAACACTTCAATTTACAACATTTAAGCACTTCAATTTTCAGCACTTTAACACTTCAATTTACAACATTTAAACGCTTCAATTTGCAGCACTTTAACATCACAATTAACAACATTTATACACCTCAATTACAGCAATAAAACATTTCAATTTCCAGCAACTAAACACTTCAATTTGCAGCACTTAAACACTTCAATTTACAACATTTAAACATTTCAATTTGCAGCACTTTTACACTTCAATTTACAACATTTAAACACTTCAATTTGCGGCACTTTAACACTTCAATTTACAGCTTTTAAACACTTCAATTTGCAGCACTTTAACATCTCAATTAACAAAATTTATACACCTCAATTACAGCAATAAAACATCTCAATTTCCAGCAACTAAACACTTCAATTTGCAGCACTTAAACATTTCAATTTACAACATTTAAACACTTCAATTTACAACATTTATACACTTCAATTTGCAGCACTGTAACACTTCAATTTACAGCATTTAAACACTTCAATTTGCAGCACTTTAACATTAACAACATTTATACACCTCAATTGCAACAATAAAACATCTCAATTTCCAGCAACTAAACACTTCAATTTGCAGCACTTAAACACTTCAATTTACAACATTTAAACACTTCAATTTGCAGCACTTTAACACTTCAATCTATAGCATTTAAACACTTCAATTGTAGCACTTTAACATCTCAATTAACAACATTTATACACCTTAATTACAGCAATAAAACATCTGAATTTCCAGCAACTAAACACTTCAATTTGCAGCACTTAAACATTTCAATTTACAACATTTAAACACTTCAATTTACAACATTTAAGCACTTCAATTTTCAGCACTTTAACACTTCAATTTACAACATTTAAACGCTTCAATTTGCAGCACTTTAACATCACAATTAACAACATTTATACACCTCAATTACAGCAATAAAACATTTCAATTTCCAGCAACTAAACACTTCAATTTGCAGCACTTAAATACTTCAATTTACAACATTTAAACATTTCAATTTGCAGCACTTTTACACTTCAATTTACAACATTTAAACACTTCACTTCAATTTGCAGCACTTTAACACTTCAATTTACAGCATTTAAACACTTCAATTTGCAGCACTTTAACATCTCAATTAACAAAATTTATACACCTCAATTACAGCAATAAAACATCTCAATTTCCAGCAACTAAACACTTCAATTTGCAGCACTTAAACATTTCAATTTACAACATTTAAACACTTCAATTTACAACATTTATACACTTCAATTTGCAGCACTATAACACTTCAATTTACAGCATTTAAACACTTCAATTTGCAGCACTTTAACATTAACAACATTTATACACCTCAATTGCAACAATAAAACATCTCAATTTCCAGCAACTAAACACTTCAATTTGCAGCACTTAAACACTTCAATTTACAACATTTAAACACTTCAATTTGTAGCACTTTAACACTTCAATTTATAGCATTTAAACACTTCAATTTGTAGCACTTTAACATCTCAATTAACAACATTTATACACCTTAATTACAGCAATAAAACATCTGAATTTCCAGCAACTAAACACTTCAATTTGCAGCACTTAAACATTTCAATTTACAACATTTAAACACTTCAATTTACAACATTTAAGCACTTCAATTTTCAGCACTTTAACACTTCAATTTACAGCATTTAAACACTTCAATTTGCAGCACTTTAACATCACAATTAACAACATTTATACACCTCAATTACAGCAATAAAACATCTCAATTTCCAGCAACTAAACACTTCAATTTGCAGCACTTAAACACTTCAATTTACAACATTTAAACACTTCAAATTGCAGCACTTTAAAATTTCAATTTACAACATTTAAACACTTCAATTTGCAGCACTTTAACACTTCAATTTACAGCATTTAAACACTTCAATTTGCAGCACTTTAACCTCTCAATTAACAACATTTATACACCTCAATTACAGCAATAAAACATCTCAATTTCCAGCAACTAAACACTTCAAGTTGCAGCACTTAAACACTTCAATTTACAAGATTTAAACACTTCAATTTGCAGCACTTTAACACTTCAATTTATAGCATTTAAACACTTCAATTAGCAGCACTTTAACATCTCAATTAACAACATTTATACACCTCAATTACAGCAATAAAACATCTCAATTTCCAGCATTTAAACACTCTAATTTGCAGCACTTTAACATCTCAATTAACAACATTTATACACCTCAATTACAGCAATAAAACATCTCAATTTCCAGCAACTAAACACTTCAATTTGCAGCACTTAAACACTTCAATTTACAACGTTTAAACACTTCAATTTGCAGCACTTTAACACTTCAATTTACAACATTTAAACACTTCAATTTACAGCATGTAAACACTTCAATTTGCAGCACTTTAACATCTCAATTAACAACATTTACACACCTCAATTACAGCAATAAGACATCTCAATTTCCAGCAACTAAACACTTCAATTTGCAGCACTTAAACACTTAAATTTACAACATTTAGACACTTCAATTTACAACATTTAAACACTTCAATTTGCAGCACTTTAACCCTTCAATTTACAACACTTAAACACTTCAATTTACAACATTTAAACACTTCAATTTGCAGCACTTTAACACTTCAATTTACGGCATTTAAACACTTCAATTTGCAGCACTTTAACATCTCAATTAACAACATTTATACACCTCAATTACAGCAATTAAACATCTCAATTTCCAGCAACTAAACACTTCAATTTACAGCACTTAAACACTTCAATTTACAACATTTAGACACTTCAATTTACAACATTTAAACACTTCAATTTGCAGCACTTTAACACTTCAATTTACAACATTTAAATACTTCAATTTGTAGCACTTTAACACTTCAATTTACAGCATTTAAACACTTCAATTTGCAGCACTTTAACACTTCAATTTACAACATTTACACATCTCAATTACAGCAATAAAACATCTCAATTTCCAGCAACTAAACACTTCAATTTGTAGCACTTAAGCACTTCAATTTACAACATTTAGACACTTTAATTTACAACATTTAAACACGTCAATTTGCAGCACTTTAACACTTCAATTTACAACATTTAAACACTTCAATTTGTAGCACTTTAACATCTCAATTAACAATATTTATACACCTCAATTATAGCAATAAAACATCTTAATTTCCAGCAACTAAACACTTTAATTTGGCATGCAGGTTTTGTTCAATTGGCTTATTGGTTTCGTTATCCTTTGTATGCTGCCTATAACGTTCTTTAGTTTGCTGCATGCTAAATAAATGATATATCCAAATAGCAACACAAATGAATGCATGGAAAAGCTTCTAATTAAAAACCAAACAATGTTTTAATTAGGACAGAAGCTACATGTATATAGGCATAAATGCAATAAAAACCTCAAATAAAACAAAAAAGAAATGATTAACTAAACAATATCATTAAGCATTTCCACAATGAATTTCAGAAAATGAAAGAAAACATCTATGTACATATAAAACATGACATAAACATTTTCAACAATGATTAGAGTTGTATATGAAATCATATGTTTGATCATTAAGACATTAGGTAAATAAAGATGACTAATGTTGCTGTCTTTGCTCTAAAGAAATTATTGGATTTAAACATGACTAACATCCATTTATATATTTTTCTAATAAGACTAATACTACATAAAAACATGAAAAAATTGTACCCTTTCTTTCAAATAAACATTATTTTGGTTCTTGGAAAAACCCCACAGGAAAGAACAATGTTGTGGAGAGTATATAGCAATAAATGACATGCGTAAATGAGAGTTTTTATGGTAGAACCAAACAACCCTAAGTATGAAAATTGGTGCTGAATAGCAAATTGATTGAAAGTGAGGGGGTTTAAAGAAAATTATTATTTACCTAGAGCTTGCAAATTCAAAGTGCTTGCCTCTAGGAGAGAAGATGATTAAAGCAACTTCAGCATCACAAAGAACTAATAGTTCAAAAGCTTTCTTTAGTAGCCCATTTCTTTGCTTTGAGAATGTAAGTTGCCTACTTTATCATTCTCTATGCACTTCATTTGTGTTTTTCCCCTTACCATGATGAGGATCTTCGTACCTTCAAAGCCAAACACACACACACACACACACACACACACGCACACACACACACACATATATATATGAAATATCAAACAGGAATTAAAACAAACACATGGAAAACATAAGAATATAAATGAACAAAAAAGGAAAAACAGTTATAAAAGAAGCAAATTATAAAACCCAGAAAACCCTTTTTTCTTTATATGGATTTGTAAGAAGAAACTAAGGGTTCTAAGCATATATGTATATGTATATGTATATGTATATATGAAAACCAAAATCTTACCAAATTGGCAAGCAAAGAACTTGGAACTTTGTTTTTTGCTTAAATATTACAAAAACTGAAAGGTGATCAGATCAAGTAAACATTTAAATCATGTAGTTTTTTTTATTTTTTTGCAATCTAATCCTTTGAACAATCAAAAGAATAAAAACCCAAAAAGCTAAAAATGAAGAAAATATCCAGAAAAAACCCATTCACACACAACACATTTACAAATCATATATAAAGAGGAAAAGAAAAAAAAACTTGCAAGTTAATTTTTAAAAGGGACAAATGAGACAATAAATAAATGCTTTGGAAATTATCAGCAACTGGATCAAACGGGACAAAATACCAATTACAATATGTTAATGAGCAAATAAGTCAATCTGCATACAAAGAGATCTCCAATTTTTGGCTTGAACTTAAACTCCATTAAAAGGGAAAAACCTTTTTTCTTTTTGAAGTGTTTCAAAATGTAAGTGGGGACAATAATCAGATGAAACATTCAATAATCAGTATATACCACAAGCAGGAAAATTTCTAATTATTAGAAAAAAATACTCCAACTCTTCAACTCACAGATCTCCTCTTTCATTGGAGTGAAGTTTTTTTTTATTAAAAGCAATCTAAAAAATAGAGATGTACCCATAAAAAAACAAAGTTAGGAACAAATATAGAAACAACTTGATGGTACACTGGTGAAGTTGAATATGAGTCTCTTCATAGAGGTTCATTGAGTAATCTAAAAAAAATACAAGAGAAACTTATTTTTAATGATTGAACTATCATATAAATAGATAGCAGAACTGTCATGAAATCCATATACATACCATTGCAGTTCATCATCTGAAGTTACATTTTTCTCTAGCCATTGAATTCATATATTAATTAGCCTACAAATGTTCAATGAAATTCCAAATTGAGGTGGTAACAATGCCTCATTCTGAACAGAAACTATATAAGAAAAATTATAATAAAACCAATTGAAGAAGCCATTCCTTTTCTCTTATCAAAATGCAGCAACTTTCAAACCATAAGCATTTCCTCTATGTTATGACCTAATAACATAAACATCAAATATATCAACCATTTATCCCCAAGAGAGAGATATAAAAGAAGGATAACCCAATAAGGGGAAAAAAGAGCACTTGAATGGATTCTTACTCGAAGCAAATTCTATATAAGCTTGAAGTTAAAGGTTTTAAAATGCATGCAAAACCCGAAACCAAAATATTTCAAAGAAAAAGATGAATGTTGAATCAAAAACAAAAAAAAAAATCCATTAATCAGCTAAGCATGAAAATTCCAACCCATCATCACAGCCTCCAAATCCAAGCACATACAAAGCCTAAGTTATGATAGACGCAACAAAACCTTTCTTATCAAACTAAAACCAATCGATTTCATAGTAAACAAAAGGACAAAAAAAACATAGTAAGATAAAACAGAAGAGTAAAACATAGTAAGAGGAAAAAAGAAACACCTCTGGAATTTGATGAAACAAATGGGGATTGTTCTTCTAATAACATTTGAGGTTGGATTCTTATGTTTGCTTCACATATCGAACTTTGCAACTCTGCATAGTGGAAACTAAGAAACTCGACCTAAAAATATGGTCCATAATTTGCTTCACATGCAAGATACCATCAACTCCCAAAACAAATTAGTTCAAAAACCTGTGGAACCGAAAGAGAAAGGGAGATGGCAAAATTTAGGGAAAATTTAGGGTTTATGGGAAAGTTTAGTTTGGGGAAAAATAAAGGGTTTCGAGTTGTATTGGGGATAAAATAGCTAAAATAAAAACGATGCCGTTTTGGTATATTAATAACGACGTCACTAATTTACAAAAGAAAACAACGTCGTTTTAATTATACTTTTTGCGATGTTTTCCAAAAAGCACCGCTAGTTCCCGACCTTTAGCAGTGTTTCTAAAAAAGCGCCGCTAATTCTCAACCTTTAGTGGCGTTTCTAAAAAAGCGCCTCCAATGCCGCTAGAGGGGCAACCTAAAACGACGCTGTTTAAGCTAAAGTAGAATGTTTTTACGGCGTTTTTCCTTTAATAATAATAAATTTTAATAGTTTAATAATTTCTTAAATTCCTTTTAAACTAAGTTTGTTTTGTTTCAAACAATATATCTAATTAGTAAAATTTTATAATTGTGTATGAAATTAATTTTAAAAAATAAAACCAAACCCTAAATCCTAAAATTGTAAACCTTAACCCTAAACTCTAAATATATATTACAAGGTACAAAAGTTATTAAAGAAGAATATTTTTGCTTACTTAAACCCTAAAATAAATAGATTCTTTTTCATTTTTATCAAAATCCTTAACCCTTAAACCCTAATACCCTAACCCTTAAAATTATAAAAACTTAGACTCTAAACCTTAAACCTTAAACCCCAAATAATAAACTTTAAAACACTAAACCCTAAACCCAAAATAACAAACCCTAAACCATAAGCTTAACATACTAACCACTAAACCATAAATCATAAAACCCTAAACTATAGATATTAAACCCTAAACCCAAAAATAATATTTAATGAATATTAAGTACTGCTTCCGCTATTTATTATAAACATAAGCTTTCATATTAATATCTATGTATATACACATCAATATCCATATGAATTTTTTTAGGGTTTAGGGTTTTAAGGTTTAGGAATTAGTGTTTAAGGTTTATGTTTTTAGAATTTAAGGTTTAAGGTTTAGGGCTTAGGGGTTTAGAGAAAGCCATACGGTGTCAATTTTAACAGCTTAGTAACTTAAATGAAAACTTCTAAATAGTTTAGTTATCAATTTGTAACTTTTCATAATTAAGTAACTTAAATGAAAACTTTCTCACAACTAGCGAATGGTGTAGTTTTATATTTTTTATAAAGTCAGTTTTTAGCGGCGTTTATACCAAAAATGCCGCTATTGCTCAGTTTTTAGTGGCGTTTGTACCAAAGATGCTGCTATTGCTCAGTTTTTAGCGGTGTTTGTACTAAAAACGCCGCTTTTGCTCAATTTTTAGTGGCGTTTGTACCAAAAACACCGCTATTGCTTAGTTTTTTGAGGCGTTTTCTTCCAAACGCTGCTAATGTATAATTTTTACGGCATTTTTTGTCCAAACACCCCTAAAAATGCCACTAAAGCCCTATTTTCCTGTAGTGCATCCGTGCTCATGAAGAGGCATCCTCCCCCGACGTAATTATGGTTACATTTTCTCTTCATGATGTTAATGTTATTCTTTTGATTGATTTGGGTTCGACCCATTCCTATGTTTGCATAAAATTGATGCCTAGTATGAACATGTCCATAGAGTTTACGGGATTTGTGATTAAAGTATTGAACCCATTGGGTCAGCATGTATTAGTAGACAAAGTATGTAAAAATTGCCCTTTGATGATTAGAGGTTACTGCTTTTCGGTTGATCTGATGCTATTGCCATTTGATGAGTTTGATGTGATTCTTGGTATGGATTGGTTAACTGCACATGATGTGATAGTGAATTGTGGAAAGAAATTCATTAAGTTCAAATGTGAAAATGGTGAAATTCTTCGAGTTAATTCAGATGAGTCAGATAGTTCAATTGCCATGATTTCTGTTGTCTGCTCAGAAATGTTTGAGGAAAGGATATGAAGCATATCTTGCTTTTGTGTTGAATACTAAAGATCCAGAGTTGAAAATTAAATCAGTGCCTGTGGTATGTGAGTTTCCTGATGTGTTTCTGGAAGAACTACCAGGTTTGCCTCCTATCAGAGAAGTCGAGTTTGGCATTGAGTTAGCTCCAGGTACAACACCGATTTCTATTTCTCCTTATAGAATGGCTCCAATGGAATTGAAAGAATTAAAAGTTCAGTTGCAGGAATTAACAGATAAAAGCTTTGCATGACCTAGTTATTCACCATGGGGTGCATCAGTACTTTTTGTGAAAAAGAAAGATGGTTCGATGAGATTGTGCATAGATTGTCGGCAGTTTAACAAGGCAACTATTAAGAACAAGTATCCACTGCCTAAAATTGACAACTTTTTGATCAATTGAAGGGAGATGCTGTGTTTTCCAAGATAGATTTGAGATCTGGATATTATCAATTGCGAGTTAAAGAGTTAGATGTTCTGAAGACTACTTTCCGACTAGGTATGGCCATTATGAGTTCCTTGTGATGCCATTTGGCTTAACTAATGCTGCTGCCATTTTCATGGACTTAATGAACTGAATTTACAGACCTTACTTGGATAAATTTGTAGTTGTGTTCATTGATGATATCTTGATTTATTCTCATGATGAGACTAATCATTTAGAGCATTTGAGAACAATTTTACAGGCTTTGAGAGATAATCAGCTTTATGTCAAGTTTAGCAAAAGTGAGTTTTGGTTACGAGAAGTCAGTTTTCTTGGACATATAGTCTCAAGTGAAGGTATTAGAGTTGATCCGAGCAAGATTTCAGCCATTGTTGATTGGAAGCCTCCTAAGAATGTATCAGAGGTCAGAAGTTTTCTTGGTCTCACTGGTTATTATAGACAATTTGTAGAGAGATTTTCCATGATAGCTACCCCATTGGCAAGATTGCTATAGAAAGATGTCAAGTTTGAATGGACTGAAAAGTGTCAGCAGAGTTTTGAGAAGTTAAAGGCATCGTTGACTGAAGCTCCTATCTTAGTACAACCAAAACTGGGTAAAGAATTTGTGATTTACAGTGATGCATTCTTGAATGGACTAGGCTGTGTACTTATGTAAGAAGGAAAGGTAATTGCTTATGCCTCTAGACAGCTAAAGCCACATGAGAAAAATTATTCGACACATTATTTAG
Source organism: Gossypium stocksii (assembly GCA_020496765.1). Classification (NCBI taxonomy): domain Eukaryota; kingdom Viridiplantae; phylum Streptophyta; class Magnoliopsida; order Malvales; family Malvaceae; genus Gossypium; species Gossypium stocksii. Next base: position 12,717,250 of record CM035622.1, read on the forward strand.
AACTAGATGCCATTGTATTTGCATTGAAAATCTGGAGACATCACTTGTATGGTGAGAAATGTCGAATATTTACTGATCATAAAAGTTTGAAATACTTGATGACTCAGAAAGATCTGAACTTGAGACAAAGAAGATGGTTAGAGTTGATTAAAGACTATGAACTAGTGATCGATTATCACCTAGGTAAGGCAAACGTAGTTGCTGATCTTTGAGTAGAAAATCTTTATTTGCATTAAGAGCTTTGATTAGATGATGGTTCTATCTTAGCCGAATTAAGAGCTAAGCCAATGTTTCTTGAAGAAATTTTTGAATTTCAAAAGATGACAGTGAGTTGCAACTAAAAGAGCTCAGTGTGAGTCGGGTATAGAGTCAGATTTTAAGATCAATTTTAATGGTTGTTTGAGGTTTAGAAATCGGGTATGTGTACCAAAGAATGATGAGCTTATTCTAAAGATCTTAGAGGAAGCACATAACAGTTCCTTGTTTATTTATCCAAGTAGTACAAAGATGTATAATGATTTGAAGAAAATGTATTGGTGGGTAGGAATAAAGAGAGATATCTTAGAGTTTGTTTCTAGATGCTTGATCTGCAGTAGGTAAAAGCCGAACATCAGGTACCTTCAAGTTTATTGCAGCCTGTGTTAGTTCCTAAGTGGAAATAGGACTGAGTTGCCATGGATTTTATGACAGGATTAGTGTTGACACCGAGAAAGAAAGATGCAGTATGGGTTTTGATTGATAAGCTAACGAAGTCGGTTCATTTTATTCCAGTTCGTATGGATTATTCACTTGACAAGTTGGCCGAGTTGTATATTTCAGAGACAGTCAGACTACATGGAGTACCGCTATCGATTATTTTAGACAGAAACTCGATATTCACTTTGCAGTTTTAGAAGAAGTTACAGGAAGCTTTGGGCACAAAGTTGAGTTTTAGTACAACTTTCCATCCTCAGACCGATGGTCAATCAGAGAGAGTTATCAAGTACTTGAGGATATGCTCAGATGTTGTGTCTTAGAATTTCAAGGTAGTTGGGAAAAATATTTACTGTTGGTAGAGTTTACCTATAATAATAGTTATCAGTAGAGTTTGAATATGGCACCTCATGAAGCTTTGTATGGACATAAATTTCGCACACCTTTGTATTGGACAGAGCTTAAAGAAAATCAGATTTACGGGGTTGATTTAGTTAAAGAAACTGAAGAGAAAGTGAAAGTTATCAGAGATTGCTTGAAAGCAGCTTCAAATAGACAGAAGTCTTATGCAGACTTTAAAAGAAAAGAGATTGAGTATCAAGTTGGTGACAAAGTGTTCTTGAAAGTATCCCCGTGGAAGAAAGTATTTAGATTTGGCAAGAAAGGCAAACTAAGTCCGCGTTTTATTGGACCGTTTGAGGTGATTGAAAGAGTTGGGCCATTAGCATATCAGTTAGCTTTGCCGACAGACTTAGAGAATATTCATGATGTGTTCTATGTGTCCATGTTACGTCGTTACCATTCTGATCCATCACATGTGATTTCATAGACAGAGGTTGAGATTCAGCCAAATATGACTTATAGTGAAGAACCGGTAAAGATTCTAGCTCGAGAGGTCAAGTAACTAAGGAACAAAAGTATTGTACTTGTGAAAGTATTATGGAATAGGCATGGAGTAGATAAGGCTACATGGGAGCCCGAAGAGGCTATGCGAAAACAGTATCCAAACCCTTTCACAGGTAAGATTTTTTGGGACGAAAATCCCTAAGGGGGAGAAATGTAACATCCCAAAATAGGGCCTAAACAGAATAGTGGCTACGAAACCACGAATCCAAGATAGAAAAATTTAGTTTGATTAATTTTTATGATTTACCGAGTGAATAGATGCATGTGTTAGAATATTGATAGAAAATTTCATGAATTGCATGTTTAATTTGCCTATTAGGGCTTAATTGCAAAATTTGATAAATATGAGTTCTAGATAGGAAAGGATTAAATTGAAGAGCATAATTGAAGTAGAGGTCCTTGAATGGTAATCATACCATTAGGTTTTCATGGACAAAAATGGACATACATAGGTAGAAATAACCAAAGTTTTAATGAAGGGTATTTTAGTCATTTGGTAATTAAAAAGATTAAAAAGGGAAAAAGATGGAAAAATGTTATCATCTTCTTCATTAGGTCGAATGTCAAGGGTTCTCCATAGTTAAGGTTTGTTTCAAGCTTCCAAGCTCCATAATGAGCGATTCCAAGCCCCATTTTTAATGATCTTTACGTTTTAGAAGTCCTGGTAACTTGATTTAGCTTATTTTAGCAATAATTTAACCTAGGGTTCATATTTGGAAAAAACACGCATAGGTGAAATGTGTTTATTTTGATGTTTTATGATAGAATATGAGGTTTTAAATTATGTTGAACAACTTGTGCTACTCGGTTTTAAGTGAAAACGAGTAAAATGACAATCAGTAAAAATACCTAATATTCATAAGTAAATGTTAGAGTGAGAATTTGATGTTACCATTAAGCGAAAATGATCAGCATGTCCAAAAACATAAGAATTAAGGAAAAAGTTTAATTTTTGAGCTTTGGGGAAAAAGTGTAAATATGCAAAAGTTTAGGGGAAAAATCATAAATTTACCAAAGTTAGAGTTAAGGACTGTTTTGGTAAATGTGAGTATTAAATAAGCTGAATTTGTTAATTATAGATCAAGAAGAACGAAATTTGGGGATAGACCGAGGAAAGAAAAAGGTAGAAGATTAAGTTGTCAAGTTGATCGTATTTTGCACCGATGTAAGCTTACGGTAAATAAATGCAATATTTCAATATTTTATATTAATGTTGTTAATTTAATTTTCAGCATATATCCATTTATTTTATGAGACTATTCCAAGTTGAATCAAAGATGAGATAATAGAGAAAAAGTATCAGAAAGCCCCGTTTAAACCTTAGGGATGTATGGGATACGAAATGTCATGATATTTTGGGTTGAGACAGTTGAGGAACATCCCATGTAAGTCCATATTACACTACAGGAAAACAGACTTTTAGCGGCATTTTTTTAAAGCTCCGCCAAAAGTATTTGCGGCGTTTTTGCAAGCGCCACAAAAAACGCCGCTAAAATTTGCGGCTTTATTTGAAAAAACGCCACTAAAGATCATGACTTTTAGCGGCGCTTACACAGAAAACGCCACTAAAAGTCATGGTCTTTGGCGGCTCTTTTCTAAAAATGCCGCTAAAAGTCATGGTCTTTAGCAGCTCCTTTTTGAAAAACGGCACTAAAAGTCATAGTCTTTAGTGCACTTCTTTTAAAAACGCCGCTAAAAGTCACGGTCTTTAGCGGCACTTTTTTTAAAAACGTCACTAAAAGTCATGGTATTTAGTGGCATTTTTAAAAAACGCCGCTAATTTGGGCAACTTTGCAATATTCATTTTTCACCAATATCCAACCCTTCTTGCATGAAATCCAACCAAAAACAGCAAATACAACATAAAATCCAACCAAAAATAGCAAATCTAAATGATACAAAATTTTATGAAAGATATATTATATAAATTATAAATGATGTATAAAATCAAAATATTCTTACAATAAACTTAAAAGGTACAAGAAAACAAATGTCCAAGATGGCGCCTTTTGCGACTGCTGGAACATCTTATCATAGTCTGAAGCTGTAGCTGGAGTTCCTCGTACTTTCTGTTCTGCATCATATTAAAATCAAACATTATTAATATAAAAAAAGAATAGTAATTAAAATGATAACATTAACATTTAAATAGTTATTTAATACAAAATAAAAGAACTTAATGATGTAACATAAGAAAACATATATAATTTAAGATAAAAAATAAAGAATAAAATCTGTTTAAAAATCGATTTTATAGTAATTAAATTATCACACTAAACAAATAAATTCAGCGGAGAAGGAATTAAATAATTTATTTACAACACCAATCATGTTAAAGTATAATTGTTTATGTAGTGTGGATTATGGCATGATTTCAATTTTGATTTCAATTTTGGTGTGAGCAGTAAAAATCCAATTCAAATTGGATGTAATTTAAACAAATCCAATTTTTGCTTTATTCTTAAAACCATTCAAGTGAAAATACATTTATGTTATCAAGTGACCTCTCTACAAACAACAGTTTCAGATAAAATTCAGCTTCCTTCTTTTCTATATTGCATTATATTATCATTTATTGAGAAAAAAGAAAAATAAAGGATATACCTATAATCACCAGGCAAGATCGGTATAATTTTTCTTACAGGCCACATGATATTATCTTCTATAGCATCCCGTATTGTGCTCTGCATGGGAAACAATATAATAACAGGTTAATCTCCTTAACATATTAGTAACACTTTCCATCTCCCAAAGTTCAATAATCGCTATTTACCCCAGCAAATCACCATGTGAATCATGGACGCCACATAAATCAATTATAACTTGTATGCAAGGCATATGCACAGAAGCTGGATTAATAAAAAATGTTGCAAAACTAGCAAGTGAAATGCAGAATCCTAAGTTAACATACGCACTTTGGACTGTCTATTTGTTATCCTTAACTAGAAATACAAATTGTTTTAGGAATAAAACCATAGTCATGAACAAATTAAAAGGCAGGGGGAACCAAATTCCGATCTCCTATAAGCTTCTCCTATAAGCTGGATACAAGTTGTTACTTTTATTTGGTTTTATAATACAGGAACATATTTGACCAATATGGAAATTTTATTAAATTTAGAAGACTTGCAAACAATCTTGATATGATGTTTCAGGTTCATCATTTAAAGAAACAACAGTAACTTAAATAATAAAATCATCCCTAGTAATTGTAATAGGCCAATTTTGCCCGAGCCCACACAAAAAATAATAACCTCCAAAAAAATAAAACAAAGTCCAAGTCCAGTCCAAAATTACAAATATATAATTTGGCCCGATCAGAATGGCCTATTACTTGAAAAGATTTAAGGTCCATCTACAAGCTTGACTCATATGGAAATATAATCTTCAAGGATATGCAATCTTAGATATGATATGCAATCTTAGATATAATACAATCTTAGATATGATATGCAATCTTAGAAGATATGATTTTGTAATCTTAGAGATTTAATTTGTAGATACCCTTTAATCTTAACCGTTGATGTAATTGATCTGTACCGTTAGATTTGGGGAGGCTCAACTATAAATAGAGGCCTCTCCCTTCATTGAAAACACTTGAGTTTTGGGGAGCAATAAGAATTCTTGAGAGCATTCACTCAAATTTCTCTCTCTTTTGCGTTCTTACTTTTTGTGGCTTGCTCTTATTTTGTTCTTCGTTCATCTTTGTTTCTTTTTGAGTTGCTTTCTTTCGGGTTGGATTTTGTAGGAGGAATTTAATTGAATCCTCATATTGTGAGAGTTAGGTTGACTTAAACGTTTTCTTAACTTTTTTAAATTAATCCCTATTCTATTGTTTTTCTATTTTTTAAATTTGTTAGATATTTATTTATTTTGATATTTATATATGCATATTCTTTTCGAAAAATTACTTTATTTATTTTTTATTCATTATTATTTACAATAAATTGTTTTATTATAGATCATCATTTATGATCCCATTTATTATATATATTATTACTTTAAACAATTTTATATTTAATATCAAACTTTGCCATATTACTTGTTTATTAAAATTGTTTTAATATATCTCATTTAATTGCCGCTTTTTATCCAAAATTTGTTTTTTAAATTAAGGCAATATTTGACATTTGGGAATTTTGAAAGAATCGTGCCCTAACTTACTGAGCTTCGATTTTTCTCATTAAGTCTAAATGATTAAATACCCTTTTCAAGTTAAAACGTGTGATTTTCAAATAAAAACTATCTTTGAGAATTTAAGATGTTGCGTCCTAACTTACTAGATGTGATATTTTGATATTTCAAGATAGGGATTTCTAAAAACGAAAAAAATTTGACATTTGGGAATTTCGAAAGGACCGTGCCCTAACTTACTGGGCCTCGATTTTTCTCGTTGAGTCTAAATGATCAAATATCCTTTTCAAACTAAAACGTGTGATTTTCAAATAAAAAACTATCTTTGAAAATTTAAGATGTTGCATCCTAACTTACTGGATGTGATATTTTGATATTTCGAGATAGAGATATCTAAAAACGAGATATATTTGACGTTTGGGAAATTTGAAAGGTCGTGCTCTAACTTACTGAGATGTGATCATGTTCTTTTATCCAAATAATTGAATGTCTTTAAATGGTTATAAGTTTAAAAAAAATCAAAAGGATCATGTTTTAAAACCTTTTCAAATCTTCGACTCTTGGACAGTTAATAATCAATTAGGTACCAATTTTTGGGCGTTACGAGGGTGCTAACCCTTCCTCATGCATAATCGACTCCCGAACCCGATTTCTCGAATTTCGTAGACCAAAATCATTATTTTAATAAATCAAAATATTTATTTATTAAAATGATCAATTTTAATGTGATCTAATCACACCTCAAAGAAGAGATTGGTGGCGACTCCATTTCCATTTTCATTCTAAAGTCGACCCCATTTTTCAAAAATTAAAAATGGTTTCTACAGCTTGGCGACTCCACTGGGGAAATCAAGAGAGCCAAGCCATAAAATTGATTATTTTCTGTCCTTTTGTCAAAGTTTGGAAATTTGATTTGAAAAATTACGATCCTTTTATTACATGTGTTTGCATCATTGCATATGTTTGATTTTTTTGGCACACATTGCATTGCATGACCGTTGTGGTCACACCCTTAAGTGGGAGTGAGAAGCTACTTCTTCGTGAGGTTTTCACCTCCGTGCAGAATAGTGGATCACTTTCGGGATACATCCGTACCTATGTCTTCATGAGATTATCATCTCCGTGCAGCCATAGAGAAATGTATTCCCCTGAGCTAAATTCGGTCCGTATGAGCCTATAATGGGTGAGGATTGAGGAATTTACCGGTTCAGGTACCTCTACTTTAGAGCTAAACCATATATAGAAAGTGTAGGGGCTCACCCTGAGTAGAACTATACCAAACCTTAGTAATCACCCTAATAGATGTTCGTTTATTCTATTTGCTTTATGTTCTATTTTGTGATACTAACTTGTTGTACTTTATTTTGGTGCATGTCATCTCATATTCTAAAAGGTATTGATTCACGGTCAATTACTAAATTAGAAAGCTGGTTATGGAGAACGAATTTCTTGATAAAGTGAGAAACAATGCGGCTGTCCGTAAATGGTCAGAGGAAACACAATTAGCAAAAGGAGATAGCTTAGCTAAAGGATACGCATTAGAATTATGGGACTACACTCGCATCAGTGTGACGCAGAATAATCTCTAAGAGATAAAGGAAATATGGGATCAATGGAGTAACGAGACCAAACAGTTGTTCTATTACAACTTTCGGGATTTGCCGTACTTGCTGGATATGAAGGTAGATGAACATTTGTTTCGGGCCCTCACTCAATATTGGAACCCTACGTATAGTTGCTTTACTTTTGGAAAGGTTGATCTGGTACCCACGGTGGAAGAATATTCAGCTTTGTTACGTTGTCCTAGGATTCAGATGGATAAAGTTTACTCAAGGGGTAATTGTATTCCAACTTTTATGAGGAAATTGATGAATATCACGGGGATGAGCGAGCAGTGGGTCACAGCTAGAATCAAGCAAAAAGGTGAGTGTAAGTGCATCCCATGGAAGGTTCTGAAAGATTTGATTCTAACCCATCCTGATGAAAAAAGAAAGTTGATGTTCTTGCCTTAAGTATATATGGATTGGCAATTTTTCCTAGGGCATTTGGATATGTGGATGAAGCTGTTTCAGATCTTTTCAATCGACTTGACAAGTAGGTCACACTTATTCCTGCAATCTTGGTTGAGACGTTTCAATCATTAAATACATGTAGTAGAGCTGGAGAGGGCAGGTTCATAGGATGTGTACAGTTGCTGTTGGTTTGGTTCCACAGTCATTTTCGGAAGGTGGATAGAGTCTCCTATCAGGTTTTTCTCAAGAATTACTCTCCTTTAAAAGAGATTGTAGTAGCACCACGGAGAGATGATATCTCAGAAGAAAATTGGACAGCGCTTCTCCAAAATCTCTAGGAAGACGATGTTGAGTGGCGAGCTCCTTGGTTAGTTCCCAGTGAAGTTTTGTACCAATGTGGGAGTTTTGATTGGGTCCCACTACTTGGAATTTGGGGAGCTATTGGATATGCACCTTTGCTCGTGCTAAGGCAATATAGGTCAAGGCAATTTATACCGGTAACACATGGGTTGGCTCAATATGAGTTTTCATACAAGGGAGATCGTTATAAGAAACTGGTTAAGGAAATTTTCAGTGCTTGGAATCAGACTTGCCATATGAAGATAGTGGATGTGTACTCAGTGACGACCCCAGAATACACAAAATGGTGGAATAGAAGAGTGAATGACTATATCCCAGTGCAAAGTTTAGAAGGTGTCCAACTGATTGAAGAGTACTTACGAGTGGTCCTATCGGAGTTAGAGATTATAAAGCAAGATTTTGAAAAGATGAGTTCAAAGTTTGGAAAACATATAGAAAAGTTGGAGGAAGAAAAGATGTATCTCAGATTAGACGCAGATGTTCAGAAATCGGAGGCTGAAAAATTAAGAAAAGAGAAGAGGAAAGTTTAGGAAGATCGAGATGATCTAAAGACAGAATATAAGAAGATTCAACTGTCGATAAAAAGAGCTAGATTGGGGAAGACTTTGGAACAATGGCAACAAGAGATTCGAGAGGAAAGAAGCCAAAGCTGATCGTTGGGAGAGGAAGTTCCAAGAAATTTAGGCACGAAACGAGGCCCTAGAAAGGAGTTTGGCAGAAAGCCAAAAGGAAAAGGTTGGATTAAGGACTAGGGTAGCTGAACTTGGACAGTCTCTTCATTATCATCGAAGTCGTAACTCCACGATTGAGCTAAAGGCAAGTCTGAATAAGATCGAGGAAATGAAGGGTAAGATTGAAGGGCTAGAATCGGTATTGCAAAGTTGTGAACTCCAGATCGAGCATCATGAAGCAAGAGAAAGGCATTAGAAGGAGGAGCTTCATCATTTTCAGGATCAAGTCAGAAATAAAGATTACCTCATAGGTGAAGCCATAGCTCAGATTCGAGAGGTAGCTAATCATCTACAGATCTTGGTGGTATAGGCTAATACATTGAGCACGAAGTATGAGCTACAGTTTGATTGTGGTTAAGTGTTAGCCTTGTTGCTTAGTAAAGTTAAGACTTTGAGCATTAGGGTGAAAGCATATTTGTAGCTCGTTTTATATAAAGGATTTTGTTTTCTAATAAAGGTTTCTAAATGAAATTGAATCGAAATCGATACCTTTTTGTATTCATGCATTTGCATTACATCACATCATATGCATCTAAATTCATAGAAGGACCCTAATTAGGTAAAACATTTTTAGAGTTAACTTGGAAAACATGGAACAAAAGTTGGAAAGATTAGAGCAAAGGCAAATACAGATGCAAGAACAATTGACTAAAATTCAACAAGATATGCGAGAGCAAATGTCAGAATTCCAAAAGAATATGATTCGCCAGCTAAGTCAGTTACTAGCCGAAGGCCTTAAAGAGAGGAAAGGCCCAGTAATCAACGGTCAGGATGATAATGAAGCCCTTGTCTATCCTCTAAGTTTTACTCCAATAAGAGTCCAGACTCAACCGGACGCGCATTTACAAGGGGTATCTGTTGCTATCAAACCCTAACAGCAGCAGGCCAGTATGTCGGCACCAGTAAACTACTTGATAGGCTCAGGTCCCAATCCAGGGGGCAATCCAACCAACCCAAGACTAAACTCAGAAAAAGGCCAAATTGTGCCCATCCCAATCACGTATAGGGAGCTGTACCAAATTTTGTTTGATGCACACGTGGTATGCCCTTTCTACTTAAAGCCTATACAACCCCTATACCCCAAATGGTATGACATGAGCACCCAATGTGAATACCATGCGGGAATCACAGGACATTCGATTGAGAACTGCACTGCTTTCAAAAAGGTGATCGAAGGACTTGTCAAACTAGGGGTTGTCAAATTTGAGGATCCTTCTAGTGCAGAAAATCCGTTACCCAACCATGTTGTTAAAGGGGTAAATATTGTGATGGATAGGGGCATGAGATCCTGGAATACATCGAGTTCAGGGCTCTAGTGCAAGACCTGACCTAAACATTAATGACGTATTCGAAGAGGGAACCAAGGAATAAAAGTTTTCGAGCCCTTGCATATTTGGGAGTGTTTTGAACAACGA